>JANAVB010035420.1:6871697-7224276 GCA_029216955.1 Iris pallida
ATATAGATTTATATATATATTATATATACATACATATATATATATAGATATATTATATATATATATATATATATATACCACTATATATATTAAACCCCCTATTAAACCTCACCTAATTTTCTAGGAATCCTACAAAATTTGGGCAAATGGTGGAGAATCTCATCCTCTCTTTTATTGTGAAGACATAAATGAAAAGAGTAATAATTTAGAAGTAAATTCATACCTAAAGTAGGTTTTCTTGTAGGAAGGAAAAGCTTGGGAGAAGAAAGAGTTTAGAGAGAGAGAGAGAGTTTGATTTCTTAATGAAGAAGAAAAGGAGGGGGGGGGGGGCTCTTAGTCATGGCCGGCCATGTGTGGAGGGGGGTTATTGGGTTGTGGGTGTGATCCAATAACCCTCCAACCCAATAGACTTGGTTGGGTTTGGTTCGGGTTGGTTCGGTCTAATTTCTAAATACTAATTAAGCTCTAAAATAACTAATTAAGCCATGAAAATATGGTTTATAATTTCTAACCTAATTATGATGGTATGTGGGCCAAGCTCAGCTAGTATGTGGGTCCCGCTAGGGTCCAGGCTACCCGGGTCTCCAATTTGAGTCCGAATTGGATAAAATTCAAACCAAACCAAATAAATCCCAAAAAATCACATAAAATAAATAAAATTCTTAAAAATCATAAAACTTGAAAAATGATGAAAATACCCATAATTTGAAAACTGGGGGTGACAAACAGAGGGAGGGGCTGGTACTTCCTTCCATCCGCCTACAACTCCATCGCTGGACGACCTTTGGATGACCGACGTTGGTGGTCTTCAGAAGGGTACGTAATACGGTATGGGATCCTACGGCACCTATTTGGCTTCAGAGTCATCCCGGGCCCCCTCTGTCAGTGCGCAGTCTCCAGCTTCGCAGGCGTCATCACGAGCTCAGGATATTGGTCGTCAGATCGACGAACTGCGTCGCAAGTTACAGCAGCAGATTTCTGATCACCATACCGCAGAGCGATGATTCGACGATCTGATGATCACCGGACGATTTGATGCGGTCGAGCGCAATATACAGGAGCTGATGAGTCTGCAGCAGGCTACAGCTGCGAGCTTGCACATGCTCACCGAGTCTACGCAGCGCACAGAGCATAGACAGGTCGAGCTGGAGGGATCGCAGAGGACCATGTCTGCCTCACTCACTCAGGTACATACTTCGATTGAGGAGAGTACTCGGAGGATGGTGAGTACCCTTGCTGCGCATGCTGAGCGACTGCGAGAGCTGGAGCAGATACGTCCTTCCGGTCCATCGATGGCGCCGACTCCAGACATTGCATTGCCTCCTACTGCCCCTACGGTGCAACTCACACAAGAGCAGTATGAGTACATGCTATCTCATATGCGCCGCAGGGATCCTCAGTGATTTTATTAATTTTTTTCTGAGTTGTATTTATTGGCCCTATGGACAAATTGTTTATTGGTACACTTTTGTTTATATACTTGGAGGGAGACTTTTTATCATCTTCCATTTTTATTTGACTCTATTGGATGTTTGTGATGATGTGTGTCGGTGAAGTGTAGTATGCAGGATTTAAATATATTTTTGTTTGTGACGCGGGATGTGTCTGTGATGATGTTTATTATGAGTTGTATGTATTGGCCCTATGATGTGTCTGTGATGATGTTTGTGATGATATAAAGTGCAGTGTAAAGTGTAAAGTGTAAAGTACAGTGTGCAAGATTTGAATATAAAGTGTAGTGTGCAGGATTTGAATATAAAGTGCAATGTGCAGGATTAGTGTTTAAACTGTATATAAAGTGCATGATTTTTGTTTAAACTGTATATAAAGTACAGTGTGCAGGATTTGAAAACTGTATTTTATTTTTTTAATTTTCCAGCATGTTAGCGACGGATTGCGACGCGAAAGTACGTCGCAAATATGTACCTGGACGTCGCTAACTGCGACGGGTCGTCGCTAAACGTCGCCTAGTATGCTGACATGGAAAACCTTGCCATGTCACCACATGCGACGAATAGACGTCGCTATATACGTCGTTACATTGGCGACGTACTATAGATGTCGCCGAACGTCGCTAAGTTTGTGACGTTTTAGCGTCGTAAACTATTCGTCGCAACAGCGACGATTGGCGACGAACTCTTGATCTGCGACTAGCTTTTCGGCGACCTGCTTATTCCGTCGCTAATTACGTCGCTAAATTGATTTAGCGACGTATTTTTACTTATTAGCGACGTTTTTGGATGTCGCTAATATCACTCATTCTAGTAGTGATAGAGAGGTAGCATATCAACAGACTCGTCGTCTTCTCCTAGTGAACAAATACTAGGTCGTTTAGAAACGATAAGCAAGTCCTCGATCAAAGACGATAATAAGTAAAAATTAAAAATTTCAGAAGAACTTTAAGAATTACAAGTAAATAGCTTAATACCTACCTTGTGAGACAAATAGAGATATTGAATACTCATGAGTCAGTAAATTTATCATACTAGACCTAACTTTATGCCACATGATTATGCACTTTTATAGAGAACACATGTGGATCATGATCACCCTCTATTTTTCCGACATTAATTCCATTTATCCGGGACCATGTGGTGTCTGTATTGGGTACGACGCCTTAGATCCGATCTCCCACATCTTGTGGAAACTTGTATGCGTTAACTTTTTAAATTTCGTTTTATTTTCGAAATTTACTGGACCGTTCTCTGTTGGTGAGCTAGGCCTCACCCCCCGACATCGCAAGGCCTTACGGATGCGGGACTACTGATCAGCTTTTAGTGGTGTAATTTATATTGTAGGAATTTCGATGGATGTGATCAAGTTGTTTTCTTCCACCCCATGATACAACTATAAACATAGACAAAGTCTACTAACTCTCAAGTCTAATATTATCCTCTAATCTTGGTTACCATCCCGTGTACAAAGACAATACGCCATACGGTAACTCTTGTTGGAGGAAGAATTATCCAACTTGTTACCATCCGTATGTCAGAACGACACATCATATGGTAAGTTGTTGGCAAGAATCGCTCCTTAACTTATCTTACCATCTCGTGTATCAAGATAACACGCCATATGGTAGGATCAATTGAACTAGTAACTAGATATAATTTTAGATTTCTTATTTAGGTTTTCCAAAACTTAAAGTTTCTAAATTTGGCTAACTCCCCAAATTATTAAAAATTTCGACAGAGTCTCCTTTGTATTTATTGATTCCGAAATTTTCACAATAGATAAAATATAATAAATCGGGTACGCCGACCCCTTCGGTGGAGCAACTCTCAACACCGGATCACGCATTTAATATTCGGGTACGCCGACCTCTTCGGTGGAGCAACTCTCAACCCCGGACCACGCATTTTATAATACATAGTTAAAAAATTTAAAGCCTTCTTACCTTATCAAGCAAATAAGCAAGCAATCAATTTATTTTTGGTTGTTACAACTTGTTCCTCCTAAAAGCTATCCAAATTCAATAAACAAGATTTATTAGTATAAAAATACTAAAGTCTACCAATGTCACTAAATGATTTGAATTTTTAGCAATATTAGATTTATAACACTACATACATAATTAAATTTAAATATTCAATTCAACTCATACTTGTTACATGCATGATTAGCTTCTTGAAAGTGCAAAAGAAGTTCAAACTTGAAATTTTATAGGTGTAAAGTTACCTTAGTATATAGGTACCTAAAAACATCCATTTTAACTAAATAATTCAAGCCAAATATGTTAAATAGGTATATTTTTAATTGTGGACAGAATTGACTTAATATGTTAAAAATCGAAAACTAATTCTTATGTATACATATTCAAGCAAGAAAAAAATATATATATATATATATATATATATATATATATATATATATATATATATATATATATATATATATATATATATATATATATATATATTTTAAGTGTATATATTAAGTTCCTAATTTATGCCAAGGCTTACAAATGTCCAAGAATATTTGCCTACATATTGTGCCCAAGTATGAATAGATATACATGTATATATAACATCACAACAAAATTAAGGTTTGGAGTGTCCATTTATGTTGTGTCCGACACATTGTGTCAAGAAGTTTGTGTATATATTTTTACATACATGGAAAGATGTGTCAATGATGTGTTTGTGTATGTATTTCTATATAAAATTTTTAGGCATGTTTATGTCAAGAGTGAGTATATATATATATATATATATATATATATATATATATATATATATATATATATATATATATATATGTCTCATGCAAAAATAATGATTTCAAGGATTATTCATACACTTTTCTTTCATACATAGATATAAATACATAATCACAACCAAAAATTTAAATGTAAAGTGTTCATAATGAGTTCCTACCCAAATTTTAGACTTATATGCACATTACAATTTCATATATTGCATTTGGTCAATAAATTTTATAAAATCCAGAATTAATATATAACTGTATTAATTCAAGGAAATTAAGAGAAATAAATTAAAAATAATTTTCAAGAGAAGAGAGGGGAGAGGACTTGCCTTTGAATCCTTGTGTTGGGTCTAGGTATTCTCCCAATTTTTCTATCACAATCTATTCAAAGAATTATATACATATATACATATAAAATCAAACTCAATTTTGACCTGAGTTGAAATTGAAAAGGAAGGGGAGATAAGGTTATACCTAGGTTTTTAGAGGAGTGTAAGAGGTGGAGGAGAAGGTGGTGGTGGTGTGGCCGACGGTGGTGGCGGCCGGTGGCGTGGTGGCGGCGTCGGCGGCGGGCGGTGGAGGTGGCTGCGACAGCAGCCGCAGCAGCAGCAGTAGCAGAATAAGAAGAAGGGAGGAAGAGAAAGAGGAATGGAGAATGGAGAGAGAGAGAGAGAGAGAGAGAGAGAGAGAGAGAGAGAGAGAGAGAGAGTTATGTGGCATATAATGCCCCCCTCTCTTCATGCAATGTGACAAATGTCATGAAGAATTGCCACTTCCACAAGGATTTGACACCTAGCTATGTGAGGTGTCCACATGATTTGTGAATTTTCAAAATTTGCCTAAGAACTTTCTATGCAAAAACTTAATATATTTATATGTAAAGGAAATTTTTTTTATAACCATTATGATTATAGTTATAATTAATTGTTAATTATCATAAATTTTTTTTGATTAATATTAGAGAATTATAAGCCATGACATCTTGTGAACTTCTTGGTTCCTGTGAGCACGTCGTCTATGGGACGAATTTTACTTTGAACAACGGTGACTTGTTCTTCCCAGCAAGAAAATTTAGTCTTATGTATTTTATCTTTCTTTGTTCTATCTCATTGCAGCAAATGCAAATGCAAATGCAAATGCAAAGAGAATAACGTCTTATGTTAATTTCTTTCTTCTCAATGTAAGGAGGTACCAATTTTATGTCACATATAAGTTTTAGTTTAATTGGTAAGTAGTTGGCTCATTTTATAGAAGGTACAGGGTTCGAAGCTTGTGGTTGTTGTTTGCTAGCTAGCTTGGATATATGATCATGCCGGCGATACGCATGGGACTTTAGTGCACGCTGCTTTGCATGCCTGTTGGGTCCACTGTCCCCAACTTCCACCAAATAAATAGAAGGAATAATACGCCACCGTGCCTCCATTCCCTGATCTTACGTTACCCATACGGGGTCTTGTACCTCTCCTCGGTAACCACAAAAGCCACTCGAGTTCGGTGATCATGTATTTTAATTTGTTTGCAGATATAACCAACCAAAACATAACAAAATAACAAATTAAGAGTTTTTTTTTTCCACGCAACTAACTCTCTTGTTTGTTTTATTTGACCAAGGAAGGGAGGAGAGGAGTAAGTAGAGCTAGCAACTGTGCGACATCGATCGTTTTAATTAATTCGGAGGTAGTGGAGGAGTAGTGGCACTGCCGCTGCCGGAGCCATGGCCGCAGCGCGAGTCAGGTTGGTAGCAGTAGCACTTTGGTATCCGACCGACGCACCGACCGTCTTGCTTGCCAGCTTCCCGACACGCGCTCCTGCATCTTGGTATTGTGCATTTCCCTCTAAATGTTTCTAACTTGCACCAATTATCCGCTTCAACATTCCTGCTCATCTCTGCAAGCACGCACGCACGCACGCACATATACGTAGGGGTGAGCATTATTGGGTTTTGGACCAAAAATCGAACCGATCCGAATAAGAATAAGAGATTCGGTTCAGTTAAAAAAAAGAAGTGTAATTCGGTTTCGTTTTTAAAAATACAATTTTTTTTTTTCGGTTTTCGTTTTCGTTCAAAACCAAAAAACGAAAACCAAACAAAATAATTTAGTTTATATATATATATATATATATATATATATATATATATATATATAAACAAAAGATAGCACAAATAAACCAATAAATTAAATAAAAATCGGAAATCGAACCGATTAATTCGGTTAGGTTTGATTCGATTATGGACCATTTCGGTTAGATTTTAGTTTTGTTTATTTGGTTTTTGTTCTAATTCGATTTTCGGTTATTCTATTCAGTTTGAACCGAATTATCCGGAATTTTCACCCCTACATATATGTACATTAATCTTCTATACATGTTTAAATTGGGCTTTATTAATTCCAATTACTTTTTCATATGAATTTGTTTTTTTTTCCCATCATCAAAGAAATTAACTAATAAGTAATTAATTCTGTCTTTCTCGAGTAACTCTTAGTCTCTTAAGACAGCTTTCAAGAACAAAACAAAAAACATTGAATTGGAATGCATCAATTATTTCTTGTTACTAAGCTACTTTTAATCTAAATTTACTAAAAAGATTTAATCTTTAAATATAATAATTAACATAGTATATCTAAAAGTTTTTGTACGGTTCACCATTTTATGTATCTAACTAGTTGGGTTGCTCTTTCAAAAAAAAAAAAAAAAAAAAAAAAAAAAACCCTTAGTGTAGTGGCATTTCCAAAAAAAAAAACCTTCTCTCTCTCTCTCTCTCTCTCTCTCTCTCTCTCTCTCTCTATATATATATATATATATATAATATATATATATATATATATATATATATATATATATATATATATATATGAGTGATCTAGAACCAGCTGCTGGCTGGTACAAATAAATGTTATACATGTTGGATTGAATTGAATACTTAATATTAGATGACTTAAAAAAGATGGTGATGTCAACACATTTATCTCAACCGTTCAATTCCAATCTAACAACATATGAAACATAGGATAGTTCCATAATACAAAGTCAATCGGTTGATTTTGGAATATTTTTGTGTGTGTGTGTGCATAGATTTATATATATATATATATATATATATATATATATATATATATATATATATATATATATATATATATATATATATATATTTTTATCCTCTTTTTTGATCAGAGATATATATAGGATGATGAAATGCACTGGGCTCTGATCAAAAAAGAGGATAAAAATATATATATATATATATATATATATATATATATATATATATATATATATATATATATATATATATATATATATATATATATATATATATTCAAACAAGAATATATATATATATTAAAAAAAAAAAAAAAAAAAAAAAAAATATATATATATTCAAACAAGACTTGTTATTTTAAACTAAGTTAATTACCCGAAGTAAAAATGATGAATATGAGGAGGATGGCCATGGAAACGATTGCATCCTTCCTCATTTTCCCTCTAATTAATGGGAGAATAGATCAAGATAGTAATTTGTTCGCACTTGAAACAAGTGATGTAGTCTGTATGTTTAACATTATTGGTCTTATATACTCTCATTTGACCACCAAGTAACGTACGTACGTGTAGAATATTATATTCTGCATGCATGCACTCACTCATGAACTTTCCAAGAACCGGCAGCTTCGTTTTGACAAATAGTCAAATATAAATCAGCAGCGTTTAGATATTCAAGTTATACTTGCTTATTAAAAAAAATAAAGAAAAGTTTTGGATATATATTCTCCTCCGGAGTTTGGACAATTTTTTTTAATGGTTTTTAAAAATTGTATTTTAGTTATTATGCACACCTCAATATATACAGGACCGATTTTGAGGGAGTGCAATGAATGCGACTGCACTAGGTCTCAAGAATTCGTAGGCCTCCAAATTTTTCATATGTATATTTATTATGTATATTAAACTAAATTATGGATACATAATTAAAAAAACAAAGATTTGAAACTTATGAATAAATAACTTTAAATTTATGAATGAATAAATTTAAAAATGTATATGTATATTTATTATGTATAATATAATACTAAACTAATTTATGAATAGATAATTTACAAATTTATTGACCTCCCTTATGTATACTAATATAATTAATGTGGAGATTCTATTAATTAACTAAGGCTATGTTTGTTTCCAATTAACGAATCAATTAACTATGGCTTCTACTGTTTCCAATTAATAAAACAATCAGGTATTCTCTCAATTCCATTCAATTCATATTCGAAATCAATAGAAAATCTTACTTATCATGTCTCTCGACCCCTTCTTGTATATAATAGATCATGATATTGTGTCACTCAAAAGAAGGTTCGAACAATATCAAAACTATGAGAATATTTTTGATTTTTTGCTCAATTCATAGAAATTGAATTCATTAGTAGACATGGTTTGAAAGCTTCTTGTAGTCGTCTAAAAAATACTTTGAGACATGGTGACTGCTCTGATATTGATGGAGATAAGTTGTTTGAGGACCTATAAACTTTATGAGATATTCTACCAAAGCACTTTGAGACATGGTAAATGATCTGATATTGATGGAGATGAGTTGTTTGAGGGCCTAGAAACTTTATGTGATATTCTACCAAAAGACATCTAATCACTTAGATATTAAATTTGATGAAGAAATTTAATTATTTTTCTTTAAATTCTATTGACAATTCCAATTACTTGCATCTACAGAAAGGACTTTTTTCCAAGTTGAAGTTATTGAAATCGTACATTCAATCAGCCATGATACATGAAAGATTAAATGAGCTAGCTCTAATTTTCGTTGAAAATGAGATCTTGGAAGGTGTTGATTATGAACGATTGATTGATGATTTTGCAACTAGAAATGCTAGAAGATTGTTCTTGATGTGAAGATGGCAAAAGATGCTTGTTTGTTTAGTTTTATTTTTATCTCTTTTAGAATCGTGAAGTCTTGATAGCCCTTATGCTACTATATACTAGAAATCTTTCCTTGAATCCTAGACGCAGGGATTGACAACTCTTTAGAGATTATAGAACCTGAATATTGTTTCAATTAGAAGATATTGTAGTAGAATGATTTTTCTTAATTTATGATAAGTTTGGATAATTTAATTTTTGAATTTTTTTATTAGAATTTTTTATATATAAGAATAAGCCTCTATTTATTTTTTGCACCAGGCCCAATCGTCGACCTTGACGAACCTTAGCTCCTGTAATGACCCGCTCCGTCCTAGCGGAACGCCGATTCAAACGGCAAGTGCAACGACTCAAACGAGCCGTCGACCCGAAGAGTTGGCATCGACCTGATGAAGAATCGATGCAAGGCTTACATTGGCCCGTCAAGATGAATCCAGACTTAGAGTTTAAAGGCGCGCTCGGAGTATCGCTCAGCCAATACGAACATCGCTAAGGTGGGTGGCTCCGATGAACCTGTCTATGCTTAGCCTAGACACATAACAATACGAACACTATCACGAGAATCGCTAGGCGATAACCCTGCGCATGCTAATAAATGACTCAACGCACCTAGCTAAGGAAATAATCCCATCTTGTATGCTTGTATAGAATATGGAAAGGAGCTTAAAAAATGTGAACTCTTGCACCGCGCTCCACGCTCGTGCTAAGGCACAAGCTTACGTTTATGTTCCTTATGCGGCCAACAATGAAACAATGAATGGGTTACAACAATGAAACGGAAAGAATATCAATATAGTCGTTCCGAGTAGAGTATAGCAACATTGAAAGGCTATGGGACCGATGGGTCACCAAGGCGACTCCCGTACTGGGAGTTGCGTAATGCTTGAATGAATGAATCAACGAATGAATGAATGAATACGTGAATGAATCAATGAACGAACGAACAAGTGAAAGAAAGAAAGAAAAGAAAGAATACATGAAAGATAAGAAAGAAAAGAATGGTTAGCGACAGGTGTGACGGGCACGTGCAACGGGGCTCGCTACCCGCGCTGTACGGATGCCAACCTGGTCGATAATGCATTATGGCTAAGGGTTGGCCTACGGCTCGGAGATAGCTGTTAAGTTAAAATGACAAGATAATACGAAATGGTCGTGGACAAACGGCACGGGCGATGGGGGGTATACCGTGGCCGTCTAGTGGAAGGATTCTGCGGCACAGGCGTTGTGGGGAGTATACCGTGGCCGGCCTAGGCGGAATCAAAACGGGGCTTACGGGCTGCCTGGGTGCGGGCTTGGGCACCAGGAGACGTAAGTGCAGGGTATATTCAAGAGACTTAATGGGGTGTACCAGCCATCACCCTACGCTAAGTTGAGAAATACCAAGGGGATATGTCCAAATGGTTTGTGATGCCAGCGACCGGTGTATATAGATTAAGTGGGCTTTGCTGGTGGCTATCCACATGCAAGTCCTTGCATTGAAATCAAAGTAGTCTAAGTAAAATGAACAAGTGCCTCTTGAACATGCTCGAAATGTAACACCCTGAACATGCTTGAAATGTAACATACCAATTGAATAACGAGTAAGTCATACAAAATGAGTTAGAGAATGTGCCTATGACATGCTAGGACCCGAGGCAGGGACACGCTCTTGATATCGAAAGTTTACATGAGACACGTTAAGTTATTCCTTATGAATTGTTGACTAACTTGGTTTACTTTGGACAGGAAAGGCCGGACGGTAAGTATGGGTAAGTTGTGTATGTATTTTTATGCGACACTCGAATTCGGCAACACAAGATAGGTTACGAAATATGCCATGAAACTGATCCTAAGGCAAGATTAGAAAGATAATCAATGATAGACGGTGCCCAAAAGTAAATGGAACGTATTTGGTAATGATAGCATTGTGGGCGAGCTAGCCTCCCCACCAGTGCATAACAATGTACTGATAATCCCACAGTCTGCTTGCAGTATGCAGGAGACGCCGGCGGGTGCGAAGCTTCCATCGAACGTGTTAAGGCGCGAAGATATCCAACTCCGGGGCCTTGGGACGTTGTAAAGAAGCTGAAGCACCCTATACAGGACATAATGTATCGGAAAATCGCCATAAATCATTCCATCTTGTAAGCCACTTGGCACGCCATTTATGTTTCAGAGAGAGAGAGAGAGAGAGCTTGAGCGACTTGTAAACTCGGCCTAGCGCCGCTTGTAAACTTCTTGAATATCAATAAAGAGTTGAATTCGCTTCAATTCGTGTTCATTTACTTTTCGCTGCAAATGGAGACACTCTGTGCGACTCTATGGCCTAGCTCAAATCGACCGTTTTTGGACTTGGCCTTGCACGGGTGCAACCTAGGCCCGTGCGGCATCACGCCTTAGCGAGGACGATCGCTCCTACGGGAGCAAGGCGTGACAGATTGGTATCAGAGCACGGCTTTACGTCCTTGGACTTTATTTCGATTTTCTCAGTTTTGAAAGCTCGTTGGAAATAAAGAAGTATACGCTCTCTCTCGTTGTGCCTTGGGATGTTCCATACAATAAGTCTAATATTTCCAAAAGCTCGTATAAGTACTCGGTTGAACGGGATCGACAGGCGAAGGCCTTTGTGCCGAACGATGTTAAACTTGACTCGATAGGGAACACATGCTAAGTTAACATGTCGCGTGCGTGCCTGATTAGTCCTACTTCGACATTAGCAAGTGAGCGTGCAAACTTGAATATAGCCTGCACGGGATGGTTATGCGGCACAACTTAGTCCGCGCGTCGCGTACCTCGACCTTTTGGTGCAAACGAGTCGCGAGCGATATTAAGTATCGTTCGGTCGGGAACAAAGATGCACTTAGAGTGTGTATCGATAGGAACGCTATCGAGTTAATGCTTAGGCGTACATGAAAGGTTGACTTAGATTTTGAGAAATAGTGCGAACGACTTAGTACGTCGACATGACGTAAGCGATTACATTAGAGATTCGTCGAACGAATCTGAAGAATATGTCTTAGCAAATGACACGAACGTGATTGAGGACTAGATCGGGTGGCTCGTATCCGAGTGGTGTATGGATTTTCTTGAAAATTATTCGAGCAAATATTGAGGATTACGAGTAACGACGAGTATGTCGGCGAGGCGATGTGATCGCACAAAGCCTTAGATCGCGTCACATTTAGTTGGTCGTGACATCGCATGTCCCGAACGAGATGTCGTCCGGACAACTTGTGTAATGAGCAACACGAGTTAGAAAATGATTCGGACCGATGAATGAAAATGAATGTCTTGATCGAGGAAACTTAGAGGATCGCACGTACGATATCGGATTGATTCAAATGAAATGTGACTTGAGTTTTTGAAACAACGATCTTGAAACTAGCTTGAGGAATAGTGATCGAACTTGATCTTGAATATCGAGAAAATTGTAGAATATCCAACTCGGACAACAGTATCAACGCACGACTCGAAATTGATTACAAAGGAAGATCGTCAGGTTACGCATATCGTCGATGGTATTCAGGCGTATCAAAGATCGATATGCAATAACTCGGGGGTACTCTGACTCGGCGAATGACGATCGTGCAAATGTCATTGTTCCGATGGATGCTATACTCGGGATATTAAAATATATCGAGGAAAAGATAAACTTGGCTCGAGGATTTTTCTAGTTGAACGGATGACAAACGGACTATCGAACTAAGATCTTGGCTTGGATGAAAAATGAAACGTTTGGATTCGCTTCGTCGATAACCACAACTTCGACATTCTTGTCTTATGCGAGCGCAACTCCAGCCTCGCACATACGTCGCGCCGACTAGGGCGATCACTCCGCGTGAGCACTGGTATGGTGATTCATACAGCGGGGGTGATCAAACTTGCATGGCGTGGCAATTTGTATATTTCGACTTGTGGTTTGACGCGAAGGTGGACTCGAGAACGACTCCGTGTGATTGAAGAATCGAATTTGAGGATTGCGTAGGTCCAATCTGCGTATCGAAAACAAATTAGTCTGGACTCAAACAAGAGTTTCGTCCCGATGAGAATGATTATTCTGCGGGTGCGTTGCATGGTGATTCATGAACCACCGTGGATAATCAGACTCGCATGAGATTGGGGCGCAACGTATTGTCGAGCTAGACGACCTCGTGATCGAATACATGAATTGGTTAGAATGGGTGATTTGAATAAATTCGAATTCGTTGCACTGCGCAACGAATGTCTTGATGTGAAATAGGTGATCGTGCTCGATGTTTAGAAATCTGAGTGACGCAAGCTTGGGTAGAAAATCCCGTACTACCGACTTTGGTTTGACCCTAGGATTGGGGTCAGTGTTGGCATTATTGTTGGAGAACTATGATTCCAATCCTGATATTGACTTAGCCTCGAAAAGAAATAGCCTAGCGGTTAGGCGAGACGCCCTGTTTCAATTGTTAGCAATCGAAAAAATTGATCTTCAGGATTGGGATGGATGGATAGCATAAATCACGAATATAGAAAATCCTGCTCACGAGACTCGGCTGACATGCATATATTTCAGGGACGCCAGAGTATGTATACGATGCGACTCGAGTGAGAATGATGAATTCTCTATCACGCGGTTTGGTGAATGCATGTATTTTGGGGATGCCTGGAATGCGTGCACGATCTAACTAAGTGACACATTAAATTCCAAACGAGACTTGAGGAATGGAAGAGTGTCGAGAACTTGGAATCGTGTTAACAGAAAGAAATGATACTAGTACGAGCGTGGCTCGGAATCGAAGAAACGTGTGAGTGGAGTGTGCGTGAATGACACCAAGATTAGCCCTAAACAAGCGAATGATATAGAATCGATATCGTGAAAGTAAAAGTTGGTATAACGAATCGAACCATTGATAGGAAGATATGCTCGACGATAGTGCAATACTTAGTCTTGAATTGGACGGAAATTACTTAGACTTGGTCGACCCCGCTAAGAAGAAATCATACTGATTTCGTGGACAAGAACGCTTGAGAAGCGAATCGGTCATCTCAATGACCGAGATAAACGAAAGTGAGTTTGCCTCAGCCTACGACCCTCGCATTTAACGAATTACAACGTGCCTCGTGCGACCATTTCAGTCCCATGACACGTCGAAATAGCAACCAAGTTGAAGAAACATCAACTCTAAAATGAATGAAAAGTTATTCAATAAAAATCGACCAAAACGTATACAGACACGGGACTTGGAAAGGTATCAAGTATAGTTCGGTGCCATCGACCGGTAAAGCCATTCGATAGGGATTGTCTAAGAAACACGACGACACGAGTTAAGGAATGGTAGGATGACCTGCACTCAGGAAGTCTCAAGGACGAGACTTATTTTGAGTGGTGTATTATGTAATAACCCGCTCCGCCCTAGCGTAACTCCGATTCAAACGGCAAGTGCAACGACTCAAACGAGCCGTCGACCCGAAGAGTTGGCATCGACCTGATGAAGAATCGATGCAAGGCTTACATTGGCCCGTCAAGATGAATCCAGACTTAGAGTTTAAAGGCGTGCTCGGAGTATCGCTCAGCCAATGCGAACATCGCTAAGGTGGGTGGCTCCGATGAACCTGTCTATGCTTAGCCTAGACACATAACAATACGAACACTATCACGAGAATCGCTAGGCGATAATCCCGTGCATGCTAATAAATGACTCAACGCACCTAGCTAAGGAAATAATCCCATCTTGTATACTTGTATAGAATATGGAAAGAAGCTTGTAAAATGTGAACTCGCACCGCGCTCCACGCTCGTACTAAGGCACAAGCTTACGTTTATGTTCCTTATGCGGCCAACAATGAAACAATGAATGGGTTACAACAATGAAACGGGAAGACTATCAATATAGTCGTTCTGAGTAGAGTATAGCAACATTAAAAGGCTATGGGACCGATGGGTCGCCAAGGCGACTCCCGTACTGGGAGTTGCGTAATGCTTGAATGAATGAATCAATGAATGAATGAATGAATGAATGAATGAATACGTGAATGAATCAATGAACGAACGAACAAGTGAAAGAAAGAAAGAAAAGAAAGAATACATGAAAGATAAGAAAGAAAAGAATGGTTAGAGACAGGTGTGACGGGCACGTGCAACGGGGCTCGCTACCCGCGCTGTACGGACGCCAACCTGGTCGATAACGCATTATGGCTAAGGGTTAGCCTACGGCTCGGAGATAGCCGTTAAGTTAAAATGACAAGATAATACGAAATGGTCGTGGACAAACGGCACGGGCGATGGGGGGGGGGTATACCGTGGCCGTATAGTAGAAGGATTCTGCGGCACGGGCGTTGTGGGGAGAATACCGTGACCGGCCTAGGCGGAATCAAAACGGGGCTTACGGGCTGCCTGGGTGCGGGCTTGGGCACCAGGAGACGTAAGTGCAGGGTATATTCAAGAGACTTAACGGGGTGTACCAGCCATCACCCTACGCTAAGTTGAGAAATACCAAGGGGATATGTCCAAATGGCTTGTGATGCCAGCGACCGGTGCATATAGATTAAGTGGGCTTTGCTGGTGGCTATCTACGTGTAAGTCCTTGTATTGAAATCAAAGTAGTCTAAGTAAAATGAACAAGTGCCTCCTGAACATGCTCAAAATGTAACACCCTGAACATGCTTGAAATGTAACATACCAAGTGAATAAAGAGTAAGTCATACAAAATGAGTTAGAGAATGTGCCTACGACATGCTAGGACCCGAGGCAGGGACACGCTCTTGATATCGAAAGTTTACATGAGACACGTTAAGTTATTCCTTATGAATTGTTGACTAACTTGGTTTACTTTGGACAGGAAAGGCCGGACGGTAAGTATGGGTAAGTCGTGTATGTATTTTCATGCGACACTCGAATTCGGCAACACGAGATAGGTTACAAAATATGCCATGAAACTGATCCTAAGGCAAGATTAGAAAGACAATCAATGATAGACGGTGCACAAAAGTAAATAAAACGTGTTTGGTAATGATAGCATTGTGGGCGAACTAGCCTCCCCACCAATGCATAACAATGTACTGATAGCCCCACAGTCTGCTTGCAGGATGCAGGAGACGCCGGCGGGTGCGAAGCTTCCATCGAACGTGTTAAGGCACGGAGATATCCAACTCCGGGGCCTTGGGACGTTGCAAAGAAGCTGAAGCACCCTATACAGAACATAATGTATTGGAACATCGTCATGAATCATTCCATCTTGTAAGCCACTTGGTATGCCTTTTATATTTCAGAGAGAGAGAGAGAGCTTGAGCGACTTGTAAACTAGGCCTAGCGCCGCTTCTAAACTTCTTGAATATCAATAAAGAGTTGAATTCGCTTTAATTCGTGTTTATTTACTTTCCGCTGCAAATGGAGACACTCTGTACGACTCTGTGGCCTAGCTCAAATCGGCCGTTTCTGGACTTGGCCTTGCACGGGCGCAACCTAGGCCCGTGCGGCATCACGCCTTAGCGAGGACGATCACTCCTACGGGAGCAATACGTGACAGATTGGTATCAGGGCACGGCTTTACGTCCTTGGACTTTATTTCGATTTTCTCAGTTTTGAAAGCTCGTTTGAAATAAAGAAGTATACGCTCTCTCTCGTTGTGCCTTGGGATGTTCCATACAATAAGTCTAATATTTCCAAAAGCTCGTATAAGTACTCGGTTGAACGGGATCGACAGGCGAAGGCCTTTGTGCCGAACGATGTTAAACTTGACTCGATAGGGAACATATGCTAAGTTAACATGTCGCGTGCGTGCCTGACTAGTCCTACTTCGACATTAGCAAGTGAGCGTACAAACTTGAATATAGCCCACACGGGATGGTTATGCGGCACAACTTAGTCCGCGCGTCGCGTACCTCGACCTTTTGGTGCAAACGAGTCGCGAGCGATATTAAGTATCGTTCGGTCGGGAACAAAGATGCACTTAGAGTGTGTATCGATAGGAACGCTATCGAGTTAACGCTTAGGCGTACATGAAAGATTGACTTAGATTTTGAGAAATAGTGCGAACGACTTAGTACGTCGACACGACGTGAGCGATTACGCTAGAGATTCGTCGAACGAATCTGAAGAATATGTCTTAGCAAATGACACGAACGTGATTGAGGACTAGATCGGGTGGCTCGAATCCGAGTGGTGTATGGATTTTCTTGGAAATCATTCGAGCAAATATTGAGGATTACGAGTAATGACGAGTATGTCGACGAGGCGATGTGATCGCGCAAAGCCTTAGATCGCGTCACGTTTAGTTGGTCGTGACTTCGCATGTCCCGAACGAGATGTCGTTCGGACAACTTGTGGAATGAGCAACGCGAGTTAGAAAATGATTCGGACCGATGAATGAAAATGAATGTCTTGATCGAGGAAACTTAGAGGATCGTGCGTACGATATCGGATTGATTCAAATGAAATGTGACATGAGTTTTTGAAACAACGATCTTGAAACTAGCTTGAGGAATAGCGATCGAACTTGATCTTGAATATCAAGAAAATTATGGAATATCCAACTCGGACAACAGCATCAACGCACGACTCAAAATCGATTGCAAAGGAAGATCGTCAGGTTACGCATATCATCGATGGTATTCAGGCGTATCAAAGATCGATATGCGATAACTCGGGGGTATTCAGACTCGGCGAATGACGATCGTGCAAATGTCATTGTTCCGATAGATGCTATACTCGGGATATTGAAATGTATCGAGGAAAAGATAAACTTGGCTCGAGGATTTTTCTAGTTGAACGGATGACAAACGTACTATCGAACTAAGATCTTGGCTTGGATGAAAAATGAAACGTTTGGATTCGCTTCGCCGATAACCACAACTTCGACATTCTTGTCTTATGCGAGCGCAACTCCAGCCTCGCACATGCGTCGCACCGACTAGGGCGATTACTCCGCGTGAGCGCTGGTATGGTGATTCATACAGCGGGGGTGATCAAACTTGCATGGCGTGGCAATTTGTATGTTTCGACTTGTGGTTTGACGCGAAGGTGGACTCGAGAACGACTCCGTGTGATTGAAGAATCGAATTTAAGGATTGCATAGGTCCAATCCGCGTATCGAGAATGAATTAGTCTGGACTCAAACAAGAGTTACTCCCCGATGAGAATGATTATTCCGCGGGTGCGTTGTATGGTGATTCATGAACCACCGTGGATAATCAGACTCGCGTGAGATTAGGGCGCAACGTATTGTCGAGCTAGACGATCTCGTGATCGAATACATGAATTGGTTAGAATGGGTGATTTGAATAAATTTGAATTCGTTGCACTGCGCAACGAATGTCTTGATGCGAAATAGGTGATCGTGCTCGATGTTTAGAAATCTGAGTGACGCGAGCTTGGGTAGAAAATCTCGTACTACCGACTTTGGTTTGACCCTAGGATTGGGGTCAGTGTTGGCATTATTGTTGGAGAAACTATGATTCCAATCCTGACATTGACTTAGCCTCGAAAAGAAATAGCCTAGCGGTTAGGCGAGACGCCCTGTTTCAATTATTAGCAATCGAAAAAATTGATCTTCAGGATTGGCATGGATGGATAGCATGAATCATGAATATAGGAAACCCTGCTCACGAGACTCGGCTGACATGCATATATTTCAGGGACGCCGGAGTATGTGCACGATACGACTCGAGTGAAAATGATGAATTCTCTATCATGCGGTTTGGTGAATGTATGTATTTTGGGGATGCCTGGAATGCGTGGACGATCTAACCAAGTGACACATTAAATTCCAAATGAGACTTGAGGAATGGAAGAGTGTCGAGAACTTGGAATCGTGTTAACATAAAGGAATGATACTAGTACGAGCGTGGCTCAGAATCGAAGAAACGTATGAGTGGAGTGTGCGTGAACGACACCAAGATTGGCCCTAAACAAGCGAATGATATAGAATCGATATCGTGAAAGTAAAAGTTGGTATAACGGATCGAACCATTGATAGGAAGATATGCTCGACGATAGTGCAATACTTAGTCTTGAATTGGACGGAAATTACTTAGACTTGGTCGACCCCGCTAAGAAGAAATCATACTGATTTCGTGGACAAGAACGCTTAAGAAGCGAATCGGGTCATCTCAATGACTGAGATAAACGAAAGTGAGTTTGTCTCAGCCTACGACCCTCGTATTTAACGAATTACAACGTGCCTCGTGCGACCATTTCAGTCCCATGACACGTCGAAATAGCAACCAAGTTGAAGAAACATTAACTCTAAAATGAATGAAAAGTTATTCAATAAAAATCGACCAAAACGTATACAGACACGGGACTTGGAAAGGTATCAAGGATAGTTCGGTGCCATCGAGCGGTAAAGCCATTCGATAGGGATTGTCAAAGAAACACGATGACACGAGTTAAGGAATGGTAGGATGACCTGCACTCAGGAAGTCTCGAGGACGAGACTTATTTTGAGTAGTGTATTATGTAATGACCCGCTCCGCCCTAGCGGAACGCCGATTCAAATGGCAAGTGCAACGACTCAAACGAGCCGTCGACCCGAAGAGTTGGCATCGACCTGATGAAGAATAGATGTAAGGCTTACATTGGCCCGTCAAAATGAATCCAGACTTAGAGTTTAAAGGCACGCTCGGAGTATCGCTCAGCCAATGCGAACATCGCTAAGATGGGTGGCTCCGATGAACCTGTCTATGCTTAGCCTAGACACATAACAATACGAATACTATCACAAGAATCGCTAGGCGATAACCCCGTACATGCTAATAAATGACTCAACGTACCTAGCTAAGGGAATAATCCCATCTTGTATGCTTGTATAGAATATGGAAAGGAGCTTGGAAAATGTGAACTCTCGTACCGCGCTCCACGCTCGTACTAAGGCACAAGCTTACGTTTATGTTCCTTATACGGCCAATAATGAAACAATGAATGGGTTACAACAATGAAACGGGAAGACTATCAATATAATCGTTCCGAGTAGAGTATAGCAACATTGAAAGGCTATGGGACCGATGGGTCGCCAAGGCGACTCTCGTACTGGGAGTTGCGTAATGCTTGAATGAATGAATCAACGAACGAACGAAGGAATGAATGAATAAATACGTGAATGAATCAATGAACGAACGAACAAGTGAAAGAAAGAAAGAAAAGAAAGAATACATGAAAGAAAAGAAAGAAAAGAATGGTTAGCGACAGGTGTGACGGGCACGTGCAACGAGGCTCGCTACCCGTACTGTACGGACGCCAACCTGGTCGATAACGCATTATGGCTAAGGGTTAGCCTACGGCTCGGAGATAGCCGTTAAGTTAAAATGACAAGATAATACGAAATGGTCGTGGACAAACGGCACTGGCGATAGGGGGGTATACCGTGGCCGTATAGTGGAAGGATTCTGCGGCACGGGCATTGTGGGGAGTATACCGTGGCCAGCCTAGACGGAATCAAAACGGGGCTTACGGGCTGCCTGGGTGCGGGCTTGGGCACCAGGAGTCGTAAGTGCAAGATATATTCAAGAGACTTAACGGGGTGTACCAGCCTTCACCCTACGCTAAGTTGAGAAATACCAAGGAGATATGTCCAAATGGCTTGTGATGCCAGCGACCGGTACATATAGATTAAGTGGGCTTTGCTGGTGGCTATCCACGTGCAAGTCCTTGCATTGAAATCAAAGTAGTCTAAGTAAAATAAACAAGTGCCTCATGAACATGCTCAAAATGTAACACCCTGAACATGCTTGAAATGTAACATACCAAGTGAATAAAGAGTAAGTCATACAAAATGAGTTAGAGAATGTGCCTACGACATGCTAGGACCCGAGGTAGGGACACGCTCTTGATATCTAAAGTTTACATGAGACACGTTAAGTTATTCCTTATGAATTGTTGACTAACTTGGTTTACTTTGGACAGGAAAGGCCGGACGGTAAGTATGGGTAAGTCGTGTATGTATTTTCATACGACACTCGAATTCGGCAACACGAGATAGGTTACGAAATATGCCATAAAACTGATCCTAAGGCAAGATTAGAAAGACAATCAATGATAGACGTTGCACAAAAGTAAATGGAACGTGTTTGGTAATGATAGCATTGTGGGCGAGCTAGCCTCCCCACCAGTGCATAACAATGTACTGATAACCCCACAGTCTGCTTGCAGGATGCAGGAGACGCCGGCGGGTGCGAAGCTTCCATCGAACGTGTTAAGGCGCGGAGATAGCCAACTCTGGGGCCTTGGGACATTGCAAAGATGCTGAAGCACCCTATACAGGACATAATGTATCGGAACATCGCCATGAATCATTCCATCTTGTAAGCCACTTGGCACGCCTTTTATGTTTCAGAGAGAGAGAGAGAGCTTGAGCGACTTGTAAACTCGGCCTAGCGCCACTTGTAAACTTCTTGAATATCAATAAAGAGTTGAATTCGCTTCAATTCGTGTTTATTTACTTTCCGCTGTAAATGGGGACACTCTGTGCGACTCTGTGGCCTAGCTCAAATCGGTCGTTTCTGGACTTGGTCTTATACGGGCGCAACCTAGGCCCGTGCGGCATCACGCCTTAGCGAGGACGATCGCTCCTACGGGAGCGGGGCGTGACAGCTCCGGCCCTGAACATATACTTTAAAAAAAATTAGAACGAAATAATAATAAACATGTACATGTATAGCGAGTATAGTGATCATCAACCTAAAGTACATAATATTGAACAACTCCCATAGACTTGATGAGAGCTTTGCCCCAAACAACAGAGTACACAATATCAAAAGGTGATGTATAAGAAGTTATACTATCATTAAAAAAAGTGCAGGTTGTTTTCTAGTTTATAAGCATCAAAATAAGGTTTTCTTTAATTATCTAAATGGACAGGGCCCAATAATTCGTTATTCATATATATCAAAGTCGATAAAAAAATATGGCCTAATTTCGAATACCAAACCATAAAAGGAGATAAAAATTAAAGTTGTACAACTGTGAGTGGGATATTAAGTTAGTCTATGACAAAAACTCGCCAACTCTATGGTATGTCCCAATTTGCTTCTCCGTCGAGAGATCATGAACGCCACAACCAAAAGAAGAAAAGTTAATATCAAATACTTGATCACATAATTGTCCAACATATAGAAGATTCGTTGACATTTTAGGCACAAACAAAACATATGAGACAATCAGGTTGTTAGATGTCGTAGAACTGATATGATTAATCGTACTGGTAGTATCATCGATAATATAAATTATAAGGATATGAAAAAATATGAGTTAAATTTTCAAAATATTTAGAATTAGTTGTCATATGATTTGACACACTAAAGTCAAAAAACCAAATAGTGAAGTAAAGATCTAAAAATGCAGAGGAAATATTAGAAATTTTACCAATAGAAAAAGCAAGATTGATCATATCTTGAATATCTGCAATGGTCAAAGTACTAGTGCTGGAGGATGACTGTCACCTCCGTTTTCCGTATACGTATTTTCAGTATACGTGTACGGGATCCTATCCAGTATTTTTACTTGTCTTGTCTTGCTAGCTAATTTTGATTTAATCTTGTTTAGGTTCATCATGGTTTAACTTGGTTTATTTTGGTCGGCTTGGTTTATTTTGGTTCAACATGATAAACCCCTCTACCTACCACCATCCCCCTTTATAAAGCCACCTACTTTTCTCTCTCCTCATAATTCCTCATAACTTCTTCTTCTTCTTTTCCTCCTCCATTAAAAACCTCTCCTCCTCCATAGGCAAGTGCACCTTGCTCTCACTCAAGAACCTATTTGGATGGTTCTAATGGCTTCCTAGCATGATTCTCTTCTACTTTAGAACTTGGAATTTTTTATTTTGAAGCATGGATTTTTGTAGATCTAGAAAATTGCCTTTTTCGGAAACTTGAAGTTTTGATCTATTTAACTTCTTTATTTGCATGTTTTGATGGTTCCATATGGTAGAGAATTTCGTTCTACCCTATTGTGACCTAAGGAAGTCCGAATTTGGACACTGGATGGAGAAATGGCAGAGTTTTGAAGTTTTCTGCCATGGTTCGTTCTTTCCGGATCTGTCGAAAAGACGAACAGTGCACTGCTTGGGCGCATGGACCTGTCATGCGCCCAAAGAATTTTTCCCCCATGTGGGTGCATATGCCTCCAAGTGGGCGTATAGGGTTCCACATGTGGGAGCATAGTCTTGTGTTGACGCATAAGCCTTCACGACTTGTCTCCTTGCATTCATTCACCCGTAGCCTTTGGCCACAAGGGTCCAACCCATGCTTGGGCGCATAGGACACCCCTCCTTGGGCGCATAGGGTGTGCTCCTCCCTCATAGTGGGTGCATACTATGTAACCAGTGTGGGTGCATGACTTGGGTATGGCACATGGCCTTTACCCGTAATGCACAAACTCCTTCTCCATTCCTTGGCACTTGGCCATGCAAGTGCCTTAACCATATAGGCACCCATGTTTGGGCGCATAGCCACCCTCATATGGGCACATAGGAACCCCCATGTGGGCGCATAAGTCCCCTTCACTTGGGCACATGGATGCCCATGGTCCTTATGTTTTGGTTTTACATGTTTTGGCTTATCGCATCTTTTATGACTTGTGATTTTATGCAATTTTCTCGTTGTTGATCTTCATGACACGACATGACTCATGCATGCCATGGCTAGGCATGGCACGACTCGACACGGCAGGACTTGTGCAAGCCGTGGCACGGCTTACCAATGATTTGGTATTTTCTCCTCTTGTCTCGATATGTATTTTCCTCTATATATGCTCTAAGCTATGTTGTCTTCCTTACATCGGTAGCCCATTGGGTGCACTAAGGATATGTCTCTTTTGCTTACATGATGATCTGCTATGATCATAACCATGATGTGTGAACACGAAATGACCAATGGCATGTAATGAACCATGATGGCGGCCCGTCGTAGCGCGTCCCTAACAAGTAACAAGTAAAAGTAACATGACATGATAGTGGTCCGTCGTGGCGCACTCCAGACAAGAACATGACAAGTCACTACTAAAATATGCTCTATTAGCGACGTAATTTAGCGATGGACTAAAATAACGTCGCTAACTATTGAATATAGAGACTCCTTTTGACTGACATCGCAAAACGTCGCTGAATAGAGACGTTCAGCGACAAGAGATAAATTACGTCGCTGAATAGCGATGTTTTACGATGTGGCTTTAGTTATGTCGCTCCTTAGCGACGTTCAGCGATGTCTAAATCAGACGTCGCTAATATTTTATTATATCCCGTTTGAAATTTTATTTCCCCCTTCTATCTCTCCCAAAAATTTCCTAAAATATTTCTCCTCCGACGAAGCTCTCCTCCGACGAAGCCCCCCTCCTCGTCGCCTCCCAACTCCGACTGAGCCGCCCTCAGGTAAACCCTAACCCTAGCCCTAGCTATCTAGACACGATTTTGACACTATTTTGACCTCGTTTGGACACGAGTAGACACATGTGTCACACACACATACCCCTAGACACATATGTCACACACACACATATACCCCCTAACCCTAGCCCTAGCTATATATATATGGCATGGTATATGTATACTCTGGTATGTATTGTTGTGAGTTGAGAGGTCGAGTTAGGCCTCCATAGCAGTATAGATTAGGGTAATTGGTAGTTGGTAATTGGGAGTTGAGTTCACTGTCACAGAGATTTCATTGGGTGATAGGCCATTGGCATAGGGAATGATTTTGTTCAGAGGTTAGTTTAGTCCATAGGCTTGTGTTCGTTGAGTTTAGAGTAGTAGGCAATGGTTAGAGGGTGTTGAAGTGTCCACTGGGTGGCTCGGGCTTGAGAAGGCCTGTGGGTTTTGTGAGTGCTTGGGTTTAGGGGCTTTGTATTGTCCCATTTTGGCTCGAGTAGTAGGGGATCACTCTTACAGATCTTAGTCGTTGTAGCAGCAACATTTTGGCTTACTGCTGTAGCAGAGAGGCCACTTGGCAATGGCATCTGCCTTGGCCCTCCCTGCAGAGCAGTGGCATCAAGATTAGCAGTTGGCCACCTGGCCCCTTTGGCCATCTAGCCTGTGTCGAGAGAGAGGGGCCACACCTTGATTTTGAGAAGTCTGATACACTGTATCAGAGTGGGATCATAGAGTTTTTAAAGGATTATTGGTAGTTCAATAGGTTTGGAGATTTGAGTCTTAGAGTTAGTGTTAGAGATTGTATGTGTTGAATGTTGCATGTTAGTTAGGATGTTAGTTTCAGAGATGAGTGTGTGGGTGTTTGGAGGAATTTGGATTGGTAAATTTAGAGTTAATAGTTTAGTTCAGAGTTTATGGAGTGTGAAGGATTGGAGACTGCTTGTTTGCAGCAGTAGAAGAGTCTGTTGTAGGGGGTAGGTTTTGGCCACCTCATTTGTGAGTGATGAGGAGTTTTAGCCTTGCCTGCAAAGGTAGTCAGAGAATGGGGGTCGAGCAAGGCCTTTGGCAATGGCAGTTGGCCTTTTGTCCATAGGCACATGTGAGTTAGTTAGTTAGCCTAAGTGTTAGAGTGTGTATCCTATAGGTATCCTAGAGTGTTAGTGATTAGGATATAGAATGTTAGGATAGATGCAGGCTTGTATGTTATTTATTAGGATGTGTATTGAGTGAGGGATATAAGTATGTTAGTTTTGTATCAGGTTGGGTCTTGGCTCTGGTATCATAGGCTTTTGAGTTAAGTATAAGAGAGAGCTAGGGTGTCTAATGTATCAGATTTTAGAGTGTGGGCAGGAACTAATGCCCACTGCCCCTGGCAATGCAGCAGAGCATTGCACAGACCAGTGTGGCTTGGTGCAGTCGTTTGGCTTGCCAAAGTAGTTAGCCAGCAGCAGAAAATAGGGTTATCAGTGTACTGTTAGTTCAGATGAAGTGGCCTATTAGCTCAGTTGGTTAGTGTATCCAAGTTAGTTTAGGGTTTTTAGTTTTGGTTCAGATTTTGGGGTTTTATATTAATTTCAGATACGTGTAGGAGCTTATGAAACAAATTTGTGCCTATTGGATAATTGTGTGTCCATCTTTGCAGAATTATTTCTAAATGGATATGAATTACTACTTGCAAAATCGTTCATGGATGTACAATCGTCGTCCTAATGATATGTGTGGTGTGCGGGATGAATACATAGCGGGAGTAGAGCAGTTCCTGCAGTTTGGTAAGGTGTTCTCTCAGTACATGGACGGCACCAAAATTAAGTGTCCGTGTGTGAAATGTCATAACATAAAATATTATCCAGAAGTGGAAGTGACATATCATTTGTACTCGAGGGGTTTCACGCCTAATTACTATCAGTGGACCACACACGGAGAACTTGTATCTTTAGCATCAGAGTCGGAGCCTTATGTTGAGCCGTATATGCATACGGGACCTAATTTTGTTTCAGATAATCATGCATATGACGACGGGTGCGTGAACATATTTTTTGACGCTGCGGGGCCTAGTTTCGTTCATGATGCAGCTGAGGAGGCACCGAATGTCGATGCTGCAAAGTTCATAGAGTTGCTGGAGAATGCAATGACTCCATTGTATCCTGGTTGTGAGGATCATTCACCGTTGGAGGTGGTTACAAGACTGTTGAGCATTAAGTCAGATTTTAACATGTCGCAAGAATGCTACAATCGAGTGTTGGAGTTGATTATAGAGATCTTGACGGCGGGTGCTAAGTTACCTAAAGTCTTCTATCGGTCTAAGAGGATGGTGAGAACTCTCTAGATGGGATACGAGAAAATCGATTCTTGTCGCAATGGGTGCATGCTGTACTACAAAGACGACAAGGATGCAGATGTGTATAGATTTTGTGGTACTGATCGCTATAAGATAACTAGTACATAAAGGTCTACCGGTGCAAGAAGACCGACCGATTCAATGTACTACTTGCCTTTAACGCTGCGATTGCAAAGATTATTTATGGTGAAAGAGACGGCCAAAAATATGAGTTGGCACATACGAGAACAGATTGAAGGAGTGTTGGATCACCCATCCGATGGAGAAGCATGGAAGCACTTTGATCGAGTCTATCATGATTTTGCTTCAGATCTGCGTAATGTCAGGTTGGGGCTATCTTCTGACGGTTTTACTCCTTTTGGTCTTTCGGGATCCCAGTATTCATGCTGGTCTGTGATTGTCACTCCGTATAATCTACCGCCTTGGATGTGCATGAAGACTCAGTACATGTTTCTAACCGTTATAATTCCTGGTCTGAACAATCCCATGAGGAACATTGATGTGTACTTACAGCCTTTGATAGATGAGTTGAATCAGTTATGGGAAGTATGCGCTAACACGTACGATGTTTTCAGGAAGCAAAATTTTTAGATGAAGGCAACCCTTATGTGGACCATCAATGACTTTTCGTCCTATGGAATGTTATCTGGATGGAGCACTCATGGCCGTCTTTCATGTCCATATTGCATGGACCGTACTAAGGCTTTCCGCTTGAAACACGGAGGAAAATCGTGCTTCTTTGATTGTCATCGACAATTTCTGCCAAAAGATCATCCGTTTAGAAAGAACAGGAATGCATTCCGTGCCGGCATTGTAGAGAAGGATGATCCACCGCCAAGGAGGTGCGTGTAATGCCCCACTTCGCACGGCACATTACGCTGAAGCGTTGACTCAACGAGTCGCATTGACCGAGTAAAATATATTGACGCAAATCGATACGAGAGTTACGTTGTCCCGAGCAACGCGTCGAACTAAGTCGATGCGAAGAGTTGCCTTGTCCCGAAAGAATGCATTGAGTGAATCGATTCGAAGCATCGCGTTGCCCCGAAGGATGAGTGCGTTGAATCGGCTCGAAAATTCTAAGAAATCGAATCGACCAAGGCGCAAGTCTGAATCGATGCAAGTATTGATTTTAGTTATTTTCGTGTGCAGGTTATACGTTGACGCGAAAAATATTAGAGGTCGATCTTTTGCAATATTTAGTAAGGGGTCCGCGAAATCAAATCGTCGTCTTGCGACGGGCTGAGACTTGGGCACGCTAAGGCAAATCGGATGTATAATTCAATGAAGCACAAAGTGCTCGAATGGCTAAGTCAGGAGAGTGGTCGTGCAACAAAGTTATGAAATTGAGCCGCATCGGCTCGACGAAACGACAAAGGCGTATCGACTCAAGGTGGAAGGATTGACTTCTTTTTACTCCTTCTTGCGATAAGTCAAATATATCATTGTATGCTAAAAGTTAACCTATCGATGCCACGGGCGTGGTCCGATCGGAAAGTAAATCATAGTGTGAGTCGAACACTAAGTTAGAACAATTGAAATAAAACGTGCATCAAATGCACGAAGTGCTATGGGACATTGGATATCGCAAAGGCGAGCGCCTCGGTGCGCAAGCCATAAGAACATAGGATAACTGTACTCGGCGAGTGTCTTAGTGCACGAACCATACCGTGCCTTCGTGTACGAGTTAGACGGCTAGAACATTGAAAGACAATAGGCGAGCGCCCTAGCGTGCAAGCCCCGAACATTGAACACTAAGTTACAGAACATGAGGATACGGTCGAAATGTGCCTACGTGCACGAGATAATAAAAGATGGCTTCGTTGCGAGAGAATACAGTTGTGGCATGAATGCGACGGAACTGCCGGATATGACATAATGCCTCAAAAGGTGTTCGAGACCCTCGGGTCATTCGATTGACGAGCATTGAGTTGAGACATGATGCCATTGAATCATTAAAATGAAGTAAGAAATGTAAGAACACAGAAAGTTAACGGAAGGAATACGAGATGATAAAGTCTGAGTCTCGGACTCAAGACTATGTTTAGTTGTTTGAATTTGACTGCTTGAGTAATAAGGGCATTGTATGGTCGAATGGGATGGACTTGAGATTAAATGTGATATTGACTCGTGCAGGAGTGTTTTCTCCAAACGGTTAAATGTCGGATTCGTCCCGGAACCGCTTGGCCTAGGAGGGATTCGAATAATCTTTGTAGGCGCACATCTTTAAGTCGAGTAGCTCTCGCTATTGATGGGAAAAGCCACAAATGATGGTATACAGCAGAAATGTTTTGGTTGTTTGGGACAGCGACCCAACCCGTTAAACGCCGGACAGCCCGACAAATATTGAGAAAAGAAGGAGAGAAAAGAAAGGAACTCCTTTAGTCCATTCCGGCGCGGATACGCCAATGGCCTTCATATAGCTAAGGAACGATGGATTGAAAGTGTAGGCGCGTATGCGTCCCGCATATAGATCCTGCTTAGAGATGCACATATAACATGACAGGGAAAGAATGTGGCGTATTCACCTTGCGTCGGTGTAAGGGCGAGTGCGTCGACTTGGTAAGAAGTCGTGCCACGAATCAAACATGAGATTGCTTGCTTGTCTATTCAATTCGATAACATGCTTGATATGATAACATGCTTTACGCTTTCGAATATGCCACGAAATTGACCCTAAGGAGAACATAGCAAGATCATAAGCTAAGTTGCATGATTCAACATAAATATTACAATGTCGGTTTGGAAAGAAGATCTTTGCATCAGTACATACGAGGACGAACGTACTGATCCCCCACCAGCTTCATGCAGGGTGCAGGGAATGGATGGCTCGCAGTGAAGCGTTGCTTGAATGCGTTGAAACTTGGAATGCCGAAGCGTATTGAAGCGTGCGTTCGCATTGACGCTCGAACTATGCAACAGGATTGATGCGGCCGAGATATAGAAGGTATGATGTATGGAACGGTAAAATTTTTTGTGGGCAAGAGAGAACCCGAGTGTTGTAGACAATCTGGCATATATTGTTAGGCTATCGAAAGCCTTTGTAATCTCAGTTTCGGAATCAATAAAGAGAATTGTTTCGTATACTCTGTTTTCCTTTCGTTGTTAATATCGAATCAAAAGATAACCATTTGAGAACTTGTCATCTTGTCTTGCACGAGCGCAAGCATCACGTCCCCTGCAAGGACGATGATTCGGGTGATTCTGGGTCGGAGCGTGACAAATTGGTATCATAGCTCTAGGCTCAATTTCTTCTGGACGCTCGCTTTATTACAATTCTAAAAGTTGCCCACCACCACTTGATATCACTCTTGACTCTACTCGATGCCGTACTGGATGTTCCATACAATAAGTCTAATACAAATCGTATAATTTTGCCGCATGTGTTTTGGAAATTACATGATGTTTGCTAAGAAAGTTGCGAATGGTATATTGCATTGAATGAAACGAGCCATAAAAATGTTAGTTGCTGCAAGCGCAACAAATTATAAAATATGATTTGGGATGTTGTTGTTGCAATATAACATGTTGAAAGAGAAATAAAATGATGCACGAAGTGCAACGAGTTAATTGTGAATATGCGTTAAAATAAAAGTGATAAGCTAATACCGAATGTGTTGAACGGATTTGGACATTGACTTGGAAAGTCGGGAATAAATCGTTGCACGATGTGCAATGCGTGTTGGAAGTAAAATTATTGCACGTGGTGCAACACATATCAAATTAATCGTTGCACGGAGTGCAAAGGAGATTAGAAATAAATCGTTGCACAAAGTGAAATAAAATATCGAAAATAAATTGTAGTACGATGTGCAACGCGTATCAAAAGTAAAATTATTGCACGTGGTACAACGCATATCAAAATAAATTGTTGCATGAGATGCAACGTAAAGGAACTAAAATTGTAAATCGATAGAATGAATCGTTCGGTTGCACACCAAACTTATGTTGGCAAACGAGAACATTGACCGAGTTGGGTCGGATTTTGGTAGAATCAAAGTTACGGTTGTGATCAAGCACGATCACTGCGGAAATCATGAGTCAGAAGAGATTGTCGGTTTATACTAAGTATAGTGCGAGGGAAATAGCTTGATTCCGAGTGGTATATGCCATACCACGTAGGCGATGAATGACTCGATTCCGAGTGGTATATGGTGTATCACTTGTACGATGATTTGTCCGCAACGGACGGAGGAGTACTGAGACTCGATCGGAAATTTGTATGATGGTATGTTGATGCAAGTGTTCTTCAAAAATTGGTTGGGACGATAAGGCGAGACTCGTATCAATGAACGATACATCGGACGAGAATGATAAGTCCGTCGGACGATCGAGACTAGCAGAACGATTATGCCTTGAAGTAATAATCGAACCGACGGGAAAGGAAAACTCGAGCTTACGAATGAGTCGCACGACTTGCGATCTCGATAGAAATATTCGGCTAGGCAAATCGAATCGCACGACTTACGATCTCGATAGAAATGTTGGACGAGACGAATCGAATCGCACGACTCGCGATTTCGATAGAAATATTGGGCGATGCAAATTTTAATCGAATCACACGATGTGCGACTTCAGTGAAGAGTTGGTTGACGTGAGTAATCGTGCCTAAGAAATAGTTGGTTACGTTACGGCAAAACTCATTTGAGTACGACTGAAAAATACGCAAAACTGAGAGGGCGAGATCGTATGACTTGAGGGTTCGATGTTGGATAATCGGTAACTCAGTTACGCGATCAAAGTATAGCGGGATGTGGCGAATCAGAAAATGAGTTGATGCGTATGAAAAAGTTTGTTGCAAACTTGGACGTATGCAATACAAGTTGTCGACGTTGAAACAGATTCAAAGTTGACCCTTACGCTATCGAAATTGATACGACGTATCGAGATCGATACGTAAGAAAACGTATGCACGATGTGAGAATACAAAATAGAGTGCGCCTTGTGCTATCAAAGTTTTGTAAATAACAATACGAGAATGAAACGAACTGGTTGATCATGAACTTTGTGATTAATCAAGACGAGACTATAAGTCATCGACGATTGTTCGATACGTATAGCATCTTGTGTGTCGACCCGCGAATAAGATAGACTCGAACTCGATACAAGTAGATGTTTCGTAAATTATGGAATCATCGACGGCCGTGCATGACTTGACTCCGAAGATAGTTGCGCATCAGTTACACCGATAGAAATAGTTTTGTCCGAAATTGGGTAGTCACATAGAATCGTCGGAACGTGATTTGGCTCCGAAATAAGATATAGCATGGTTCTTAGTAAAACTGTCCTTCGGTGATGATCCACAATTATCGAGCGTAGCTTCGGGATAGCTGACCCTAGAAGACTTGACCGCCAAATCAAATTGAATGTTGCAGACCGTTAGATAACCCATGCGATATCGCATACGAGATTGCATCGATAACAAATATAAAACGGTGCATGTTGATGATAAGTCTAGGCGATCGAGAATTGTTGGAACAGCTTTCGATTGAGAATGATATAGTTAGATTTTGAGTATTCGTTGGATGAATACTTGAATGGTTATGTTGGTCGACGATCGAACTTGAAATTCACCAACAAACTTGGTGATTTGGATAGGCGAGTGCGAGAATCGTGCTATGCACGAGAGAGAGAGAGCGATAAAGGAATAACTTACGAGTCATGTCATTAGGTTCGGGTTCACCTCGTAATTGAGCTTGCGTGAATCAAAACTTATACTCGATGTTGCGAGACGGATAAGTTGGGAATTTAGCTAGTAAATTTTCTACTCGATAGGAATCGAACGTAAGGCGTATCGTAAAGACCTTCGTGTCAAGGCAATCGTTGCCTTGAGCACCGTCGCCTTGATGTAAACTTTCGTGGCGGATAGATTGTGGCCTTTGTGCAATGTCAATTTAAAGTTGCGTCGGGAGAAGTTAAGCACGGTGTCTAGGTAAGTAACCTAGCGGGCGTAGTCCTAAATATTGATGCATTTACAAGGCAACAATAAAAATCGTAATCGAGATAAGTTGCATAGCCAGTCTTTGACAATAGTTGAGTGGCGGCTTCGAACGCAAGCCGTTGCGAAGGATCGTTGCGATCGGATGCACGACGGCTCGATGCGACGCATAGAATTGATAGTTCTGATGAAACATACGAAATGAGAAATGCGATTTTGAATCGCATCGTGTGCCTTGACTTTTGTTGGATGATCGTGTGTGTTCCAATATGCATATGCAATTAAATTGCGAGAACAAACACTAGAGTCCAAGTCCGATCGAGAGTGCGAGATGGCAAGCATAGGATTGAAATTTACCTGTCAGCTTTGTTCCAATTTGCTACGACTAGACTTGGTCAAAATACATATATCTTCGGGACGCCTTGAATATAGGTACGGATCCAAATTGAGTTGTATACAAAATTTAAATCGAGCTACAGGGATAACTTTGAAATGTTAGTGAAAAGCTTATGAGATAGTGTGAAACTGAACAATGTTGGTGGAACGAGATCGTGAAACGATCTATAAAACACTTAGTCGGAGTGTTGGTTTTGGTTCGAGGACGAACCTTATTTTGAATGGTATATTCTGTAATGCCCCGCTTCGCGCGGCGCATTACGCTGAAGCGTTGACCGAATGAAATATATCGACGCGAATCGATACGAGAGTCACGTTGTCCCGAGCAACACGTCGAACTAAGTCGATGCGAAGAGTTGCCTTGTCCCGAAAGAATGCATCGAGTGAATCGATACGAAGCATCGCGTTGCCCCGAAGGATGAGTGTGTTGAATCGGCTCGAAGATTCTAAAAAATCGAATCGACCAAGGCGCAAGTTCGAATCGATGCAAGTATTAAATTTAGTTGTTTTCGTGTGCAGGTTATACGTTGACGCGAAAAATATTAGAGGTCGATCTTTTGTAATATTTAGTAAGGGGTCCGCGAAATCAAATCGTCGCCTTGCGACGGGCTGAGACTTGGACACGCTAAGGCAAATTAGACGTATAATTCAATGGAGCCCAAAGTGCTCGAATGGCTAAGTCAAGAGAGTGGCCATGCAACAAAGTTATGAAATCGAGCCGCATCGGCTCGGCGAAACGACAAAGGTGTATCGACTTAAGGTGGAAGGATTGACTTCTTTTTACTCCTTCATGCAATAAGTCAAATATATCATTGTATGCTAAAAGTTAACCTATCGACTCCACGGGCGTAGTCCGATCGAAAAGTAAATCGTAGTGTGAGTTGAACACTAAGTTAGAACAATTGAAATAAAACGTGCATCAAATGCACGAGTCGCTATGGGACATTGGATATCGCAAAGGCGAGCGCCTCGGTGCGCAAGCCGCAAGAACATGGGATAACTGTACTCGGCAAGTGCCTTAGTGCATGAACCATACCGTGCCTTCGTGTACGAGTTAGACGGCTAGAACATTGAAAGACAATAGGCGAGCGCCCTAGCGTGCAAACCTCGAACATTGAACACTAAGTTATAGAACATGGGGATACGATCGAAACATGTCTACGTGCACGGGATAATAAAAGATGGCTTCGTTGCAAGAGAATACAGTTGTGGCATGAATGTGGCAGAACTGTCGGATTGACATAATGCCTCGAAAGGTGTTCGAGACCCTCGGGTCGTTCGGTTGACGAGCATTGAGTTGAGGCATGATGCTATTGAATCATTAAAACGAAGTAAGAAACGTATGAACACAGAAAGTTAACGGAAGGAATACGAGATGATAAAGTCTGAGTCTCGGACTCAAGACTATGTTTGTTTATTTGAATTTGACTGCCTGAGTAATATGGGCATTACATGGTCGAATGGGATTGACTTGAGATTAAATGTGATAATGACTCGTGCACGAGTGTTTCCCCCAAACGGTTAAATGCCGGATGCGCCCCGGAACCGCTTGGCCTAGAAGGGATTCGAATAATCTTTGTAGGCGCACATCTTTAAGTCGAGTAGCTCTCGCTATTGATAGGAAAAGCCGTAAATGATGGTATACAGCGGGAACGTTTCGGTTGTTTGGGACAACGACCCAACCCGTTAAACGCCGGGCAGCCCGACAAATATTGAGAAAAGAAGGAGAGAAAAGAAAGGAACTCCTTTAGTCCATTCAGACGTGGATACGCCAACGGCCTTCATATAGCTAAGAAACGATGGGTTGAAAGTGTAGGCGCGTATGCGTCCCGCATATAGATCCTGCTTAGAGATGCACATATAACATGACAGGGAAGGAATAGGGCGTATTCACCTTGCTTCGGTGCAAGGGCGAGTGCGTCGACTTGGTAAAAAGTCGTACCACGAATCAAATACGAGATTGCTTGCTTGTCAATTCAATTCGATAACATGCTTGATATGATGACATGCTTTACGCTTTCGAATATGCCATGAAATTGACTCTAAGGAGAACATAGCAAGATCATAAGCTAAGTTGTATGATTCAACATAAATATTACAATGTCGGTTTGGAAAGAAGATCTTTGCATCAGTACATGCGAGGACGAACGTACTGATCCCCCACCAGCTTCATGCAGGGTGCAGGGAATGGATGGCTCGCAGTAAAGCGTTGCTTGAATGCGTTGAGACTTGGAATGCCGAAGCGTATTGAAGCGTACGATCGCATTGACGCTCGGACTATGCAACAGGATTGTTGCGGCCGAGATATAAAAGGCATGATGTATGGAACGGTGAAATCCTTTGTGGGCAAGAGAGAACCTGAGTGTTGTAGCCAATCTGGCATATATTGTTAGGCTATCGAAAGCCTTTGTAATCTCAGTTTCGGATATCAATAAAGAGAATTGTTTCGTATACTCTATTTTTCTTTCATTGTTAATATCGAATCAAAAGATAACCATTTAAGAACTTGTCATCTTGCCTTGTACGAGCGCAACTCCAGGCTCGTGCGGCATCACGCCCCCTGCGAGGACGATGATTCGGGTGATTCCTGGTCAGGGCATGACAGTACAGAGCCACGATATGGGAGGAGGTTAGAGATTTTCTAAGTGCTATCAAAGATCCTACAACTGGGTACAAGTGCGATGGATTTGGTAGAGATAATAACTGGACAAAGAGGGGCATATTCTGGGATCTGCCATATTAGAGTACCAATCTGATCAGACATAATCTTGATGTCATACATATTGAGAAGAATGTGTTTGATAACATAATTAATACTGTGATGGACGTAAAGGAAAAAATGAAAGACAATTCCAAGGCCAGGTTGGACTTAGAAGAAATATGCAAACGTCCTGCGTTGCATTTGATAGAGGAGAATGGAAAACAGTTCCTGCTGAAGTCAATTTTCTCACTGGCCAAGGAGGATAAAGTGAGACTTTGTCGGTGGATCCAGGGCCTAAAATTTCCAGATGGATATGTGTCAAATCTGAGAAGATGTGTCAATCCGAAGGAAAACAAATTGACGGGTATGAAGAGCCACGATTGTCACGTATTCATGGAGAGGTTAATTCCGATTACATTTCGGGAAGTCTTACCGCAGGTAGTTTGGGATCCATTGACCGAGCTTAGCATATTCTTCAGGGATCTTTGTTCTAAGAAATTGCTTGTTGATCGTCTAGAAAAGCAAGAGAAGGATATTGCGGTAACACTGTGCAAGCTAGAGAGGGTGTTTCCTCCTGGATTCTTCGACTCTATGGAGCATTTGTCGATTCATCTATCCTATGAGGCACGTGTTGGTGGACCCGTCGAATATCGATGGATGTACCCGTTCGAGCGACATTTGAATCACCTAAAAAGAAAGGTGAAAAATAAGGCACGGGTCGAGGGTTCTATTTGTGAAGCCTATATTCTCGAGGAGATTATAAACTTTTGTTCGATGTATTTCAAGCCTCATATTGTAACTAATAGAACGAGAGCTTCCAGAAACGACGACGGAGATCATGAATGTAATGATACAATACTGAAGGTATTCAATGCTCCAGGAAAGCCATCGGGTAAAATGAAGAAGAGATATCTGAAAGATGATGAGCTAAGGGCTGCTCAAGTGTATGTATTACTCAACTGCGACGATGATGAAGTAGAGAAGCTGGAGGGGTAAGTAACTAATACGTCTACATTATTTTAATAGTGTTGATTATTATACTATTACATTAATTAAACGATATTGTTTTCAACATATTTAATGATGATGTGAGGTCAGGTTGGCCACACATAACAGAAGAAGAACTAGAACAAGAAATGAGGCATTATTTTTCCATCATGGTTGAGTGCATATGTAAGACTTGAGAACTCTGTAATTACCTTTCTGTATATGCACTTGAGAATGAGCTTAATTTATTTTTTTTGGTATTTAGGTCGATCGTCCATACGCAAGACTTGAGAATGAGTCTATTAGAACGCTAGCCAAGGGACCAATTTATGCTACAAAAATATGGCCAAGCTACTGTGTTAATAGGTTTAGGTTCAAGTCAACAACTTGCCCGATCAGAGATAACTTTGTGGATCTCGATTCCACCAAAAATAGCTGTTTGTGTATCAGATCTTCGAACTACAAAGATGTTGATGCGGGCAACGACTGTGGCGTCCTACGGAAGATTATGGAGCTGACATATAGTTATGGAATAGAGCCTGCTAAGATTGTGTTATTCAGGTGTGATTAGTTCGATCCGATTGAAGGTCAAGGTTGGAAAGTAGACAAGCACGGTCTTGTGGATATAAACTATCGGCGTCGATATCAAGCCTATGAACCATTTGTCCTATCAAGTCAGGCTCAGCTTGTGTACTTCACAAGTTATCCTAAACGGGGAACAACAAGGTCGGACTGGTGGGCAGTATGCAAGACAAAAGCTAGAAATACTTTTGAGGTTGACGATATAGCTTATCAAGAGGATGAACTACCTCTTGTAACAAATATTATAGAAGTAGACACGACGGAAGTTCTTCATTATACATCTAATTGTATAGAAGAAGTATAATTATCTGAAGAGGAAGATGCTGATGAAAGTGAAGATGTAGAGAAGAAAGAAGAAAAAGAAGAAGAAGAAGAAGAAGAAGAAGAAGAAGAAGAAGAAGAAGAAGAAGAAGAAGAAGAGCTAAACGAACTAGATGAATTTTTAGAAGAGGATTAACAAACCATCATATTTGACACTTTAGTGACACTTTTATCATATAAATCTGTGAACTTTAGTGACACTTTTATCTGAGACTATGATATTTTTCATAAATTTGTGATGTCTATCATATAAATATGCTTATTTGTTTTATTGTCATATATTATTATCAGGTATGACTACACCAGTAGGACGACGCGGAGGATATTATATTAGGCAGTCCCGTCTGACTCGGGCTGGGGATGTAGATTTCGTACCCTTATCCTCATCTCCGAGTATGCCAGTGTACCGTTCTGTTCCCGATCTATTACCGGGACAAGGCAGTTCCAGCAAGTTGGCGACTCTTTTCTCGTCGTCCAGCATTCCTGATCCCGCATCCAGTATTCCTTTCGCGTCCAGCATTCCTCCTGCCGACGGTTCCATGGGGAGAGCCGACGTCGAGCATATGGAGGACGATGATCAGACTGATCCTGCCCAGGCATGAGGTGAGAGCGACCCTCCATGCGCTCCCCCGGATGAGACGCGTATGGAGATTTGGATGGACAGGCCTACGAAGTAAGTTAATTAGTTAATATATATTTTTCAAATAATTATATGTACATATATATTCATGAAATTTATTATTGTATAGATATTGGCCTCCTACAGTACAGAGACAGCTGGGGTTATTTCTGAGGCAGAACTATGGTGGGCCTTGGATTAACTACTCAGATGCTCCCGCAGATAGGAAGGCATTTTGGTTGGCCCACTTCAAGGTAAAAAAATTATTTATTTTTAAATTTTAATAAGTATTTGTGTATATTATACAACTTTTCTATTTTACTTCTTATAGAGGACCTATTTCTATCCACCACACCGGGCGGCGAAGATCGAGGCCCAATTTTTTGCCGTCACAGACAAGCTCATCCGTGATGCGATCCACGACCAGAAGTCTCGTGATCGCTTCGGAAAGCTGATCCATGGTTGGATCACGCCAAAGCAGTGGACAACGATAAAGGCTAGATTCGGCGAGGCCAGGTACCAGGAGCGGTCTGACAAGGCCAAGGTGGCGCGGTCGAGCGCCAGTAAGTGGTGTGGTGGCTCCATTCCGATGACGGAGCATTTTTTGTCGTCTGGTATATTTTCTATGACGGACATCATTTTATATATAGTTGGATAGAATGTTTAATACTAATAATAGATAATATATTTTAACAGGTAAAAAGGGTGACGGACATCATTCATCACCCTCCGTCGCTAATTTTGTGACAACCCAGCGACATTGGGGTGACGTCGCAAACAGCGACGGAGGGCGACGAATTTGTCATCTGCGACTAATTTTTTTGCGACCTTCATTTTTTTGTCGCTAAAGTCGTCGCTAATTACGTTTAGCGACGTATTTTTCTTAATTAACGACGTATCTGGACGTCGCTAATTTGCCTTATTTTGGTAGTGAGTAACAACATGACATGATGGTGACCCGTTGTGGTGTACCCCTGACAAGTAACCTTGACATGTAATCTATGAACGCTGTTGCGACGACTAACTTGACATGCTAGTAAATTCTCTTCTTGTACACCGTGGGTGATTGTATTGAATGTGCTTGTATAAGCTACCAGTCTTGTCTCGCATCATGTCTAGGACATGTATCCCTGGTTACCACGGTCAGGGATTCATACTGAATCTGACTAGGTTAATGACTAGATTGATCAAGTAGAGCATATAGAGAGGTATTCCGGCTACAGGCAATCCCGTTATCTGGGCGTCTTCTTTGATGGACTTGTAGCCTGCCGACGAGTAGGGCACATTTCCAGCTCATTATTATGTGGGGCACTACATGAAACAAATTACTATGCACGCTGTCATGTGTTGTCCAAGTCACCTAACAAGTCAAGACAACTCTTAACATGAACCTTGCGCTTGGATAACCTGGATAGTCTGCAGGGCTTGTGGCCGTAGGAATATCTCATTGCATCTTGCTAGTAATTAGGCTTGTGATAACCCTAGCTAGTTAACTAACAAGCTGTACTCTTGCTTGGCCTTGAATGATTGAATGGAGTCCACTCTTGTCTAGTCTTGTCTAGACCCAGTACATGGCTATCTCTGGACATGATTGTTTATGCTTTACTCTATCGATAATTGGTTAGAGGCTAAGTTCTGTTCAGGTGAAGGGTTACAACCTTGGTCCTTGTTTGGTTTACGGGTTGTAACTTGGTTACCAGAATAGTCCTTTAGTTATCTTATCGTTTATCATCCTGTTATCTCTACTCATGTCTTATGTTATTTTCACCTATAATTTTATGTGCTGATATGCTGGTTTTTAGTTCTTAAGTGAAGCCTCCTTTGTGGCACTTGCTCTTCTTGGGGTTTGACCCAGCTGGTTTTGTGTGGCCAGATTTCGGAGCAGCTTTCGAAGATCTTCCAGCTTTCCTGCCAGATAGTGACCACTAGAAGGAATCCTGGCAACGAGTGGATTTTATTTTGCTCCCCCACTCTATTGTAAAAATATTCTTTTAAGGCGTTTAGCCGCCGAACAAGTGTTAGCTCGTTTGCAACTTTACTTACTGTCTGCCTACGGGCTGTAACATGATTGACAAATCCTAGGGTTGATCATGTATGACTTAAACTCTTGCTAGTCCTCATATTTTGTATGACTAGCTTCATGAACATTTGAATATGTAATGTATGGGATGCCTTACTTTGTATGTCTGATGATCTACCATCTTGTTATATTTACTTGCTTGCTTGAGATTGAGACACTAGGCTTGTTCTTGACCTTAAGAGACTGATGGCTTGTAGTAAACCCTCATGCATCTAGACAGCCGTGACCGTATTGTGAGGTAGAATTTACTTCAATGCACGTAGCTGGCTGTGTCTGTCCTCCGCTCTCCAGTATTCTGGTTCTGGGGCGCGATAGTGACAATGTTGCAAAAGTTGTAAGGGTACTAGGCTTGGTTACTTTCTTTCTCGCATGTTTCTAGATGTCGGAGAAGTGCAACTCATGACCATGTGTCCAAATTCTTTACAATAATTGTATTGAATATTTTAGAAGTCACGAGTATCGAGTTTGTGGAATTCGTCTTCCGAAAATTAGCATTAGACCGAGCTGAGACAACAAAGGCTAAAAGTGTCTATATATGGCATACACTACAAGGAAAACCCTCTTTTACAACGTTCCATCTACAACACTTCGTTAAAACGTTGTTAAATATGAGGGTCTTCTACAACCTTTATGGTAAAAATATTATAAAATACATGTGCAAACAACATTTTATATTCAAACGTTAAGGCTTCTACAATGGTCATTCACAAAAGTTGTGTATTATTGTCTTCAACAACGTTTTATTAACATTGTAATATTTATTCATTTTGACAACATTTATTTACAGTTGTCAAAGGTATTTGTTTTGACAACGTATTTAAAATATTATAAAAATGTCATGTTCAACAACGTTTATCAATTGTTGCAATTTGTTTTATATTTTACAATATTTGTTCGATGTTGTAAAAGTAATTTGATTTTACAATTTTATATAAACGTTGTGTATGTTATATCATTTTACAACGGTTAAGAAACATTGTAAAAGGTTTATATTTAACAAACTTTATAAAATAATGTAAAAGATGTGTATTTCACAATATTTAGACAATATTATACATTTATATATATTTTAAATATTTATAGGATGATATTATTGAAAATGTTGGTCTTATTAGGTCGATAACTCACTTGGTAGCATTTCATGAATGTCTTTCGATCTTTGGCAAACACTAATGTTCTTGATTAATATTCTCAACTTTCTTCTTAGTATATTAATAAGTTTCGAGTGAGCTGATTGCTCTTCTAATATCATGGGGACTAACATATTTTAGAGGAATTATGTAGCGGAAGCAGTTTCGATGCCCCTAAAACTTGAATCACATTGGAGGATCATTTCTAAATTAATCCATGTAATTTTTTTATATATTTTTCAGGATAGGATTGTTAAAGAACATTTAAATTGTGTAATGCTCGACATGTATGAACTGATTATTAGGAAAATTTTTGAAACTCGTAGGTCATTCTACGTAGGAGAACTTTTGTAGGGCTTCTTCCTAACCTTAAATCACTAGGTTAACTTCTTAAATGTCAAAGCTATAAAGCTCTTCGACCAAATGGATCGGCTTAAGAAGGAGGTAAGTGATCTAAAAAAAGAAAGCACTATATTTATAGGATGATATTATAATAAATTTGTTTAGAAATTTTTTTAAAAGATAGAGAATTAAATTATATTAGAATATTTTAAATATGATTTGAACATATTTTTATTATGATTTATTATAAAGTTACTTTTTTGAATCTTTGTTATGTATTTAATTAGATAATATCATGTAGTTAGTTTAAATATAACTTAAAATTTGAATATATTTAGAATTTGTTTTATGTTCAAGTTAATTTTAATTTTTTCATCGACTAAGCGAGAAGATAACATACTCGGTAGTTAAATTTTTTTAATTTGTACATATTAATCATTGATAATATGTTACTGCTTATTTTTGAGCTATTTATAAAATCATATTATAATATAGAGATCTTATATGTATACGATAGTTAAACTTTTTTAGTTTTATATTACGACTTATTTTTGAGCCATTTCTAAGTAGTATTATTGAGTATACCAACAAAATTTGACAATGAAAATCTAGACTATATTTAACAGATGAAATTTTTGATATTTATTAAATTATCGAGTATACCAAAAATTCACCGAGACCAAAGAGGTAACCGGATTTGAGTATATACCAAAAATTCATGTCAAATATTCACTATGTCGAATATGCACCTAGTCCAAAGGGGTAATGAATCTATATTAGAGAAAAGTATGCTTCATCATGGAAGTTTTTATTCCAAAAATGTCCTCATCGACACTTATTAATTAAATTGTTCATTAAATTTAATATGGATGAAATATACATTTGGTATTATCTTCTACTATATAATGAGACTTCAAAACGGCTCAAAAGTGAGCCGTCTAAGCCGAACGTATATCATGGTCTATATTTTTTTTAATTATGAGTATAAAAATTAACTTCCTCATCCACCATTTCTGCCAAAATTAGGGATAAAAACTAACTTTCTCTCTTTTATTCCGTACAATTATCTATTTAAAAATTAAATTTAAAACTGTTTAAAACTAAATTTAAAGGAAAAAATATCAAAAAATATTTTAATTGTTTAACAAATCTTAATCCAAATATATATATATATATATATATTTAAATATTTGAACTATTTTTCAACAATATCATAGAGATATTTATACATAACAAACTATAATTGAAATTTAATTAATTTTTTGCAAATTTTAATTAAAAAATATATATACAATAATTTAATTTTAATTTTAATATTTAAATTATTTTTTGATAAGATTAGAACAAATACAAATAATTTAACTTGCAATGCATGTGTATCTTCTACTATAGTATAATAAAAATATAATAAAATATATTTTTGGACAGAAAACTTTTACGTTGAAGCATACTTTTGCCATTATATAGTAGAATATATTTTTCCACTAGCACATTTATCAATACATATTTTATATTTATCAATACACATATTAAGTAAAATGTGTATTGACAAATATTCTGATTAGATTATCCATATAAATTACATATTTATCAATATATTAACATTTAACCTTAGGACACATGCTAACAAAACTCTTTTTATTTCCTATATCATTTGATTGAGCCCAAAAATTTTAATCACACAACCATGGATTAATTGTTGTCAGGTGCACTGTGCATGATTTGATCTTATTGGCATAAAATAAATATTTCAAAAATTGAATTAGAGAACGATTCGGTCAAAATAATATTTGCAAAAACAAAAGTTTATCTTTATTTCACAAACTTTGTAAGAAGATTACAATAGAACTCTGGGAAAGTACAACTGTAGGAATCCGATCTGAAGACGATCGCTTTATCCCTTGGACGATGTGAACTTTGAAGATGATAGCCTCTGAAGTTGAAGGCGGTAGCCTCTGAAGAATACAGCAGCACTTGGACAAGAACTCTTGAACTCTCTGATTTTTCTGATCTCTATGTGATCCCCTCTAGGAAGGACTTGAAACTCTATTTATAGAGTTCTGAAAATAACTAATTTTTAGTTATTCTAGATTGCGCAGGATGGATTGCGCATATATTAGACTGCACAGACATCAGACTGCGCTGGCAATTATTTGATCATGGGCCAACTGTATTGGACACATGACATCATTTGATTGAAATGCGCATGATCGTGTACAAACGGTTGCCACGTGGTGAGCAATTAATGGCATGTATGCCATGTACAAAATTTTAGTTATCTTGATGGACTGCACTATATGAATTGCGCTAGCTTCAGATTGCGCTGGGTTTAGATTATGCTGGATTGAACTGTGCTGGATTGAGCTGCGCTGGCTGTACAGCTATCCTCGAGCGCTGTGCTGTACGAGAAACGAACAGTTTCCTCGTTCTTCATGCTGTCAGCACTCAGAAGATCTGATTTTCTGTCAGGTAATGATGATGCGGCCACGTCAGCTAGCGCACTTGGAAGTGTGCGCAATTCAGCTTGCGCAATTGAGGAGGTGCGCAATCTGTCTTCTGCGCAATTCATTTGAAGGATGCATACTTTGATTTTCATGGCTTTGTTGATGGGTGCAACTTGATTTTTAGGACCTACAAGACCCCCTTCAAAGTTTTTGAAAATTAAAAATATTCAAAGTTTTCGAAATACTTTGAATTTTGATTTTTAAATCAAGTTGCGCATGTAATGACTTGTCTGCGCAATTGGAGGAGTCAGCTCCTATTTCTTCGGCGCAATCCGAGGCGATCGTTACTTTAGAAAAACTATAAATAGTTCTTCTTCTTCCTTCTGTCATTCGTTAGCTGGTTGCTAGTTGTCCAACGGCCAAATATTTGAATTTTCCTACCCGAATTCTGGCCGAATTCTGCCTATAAAAACACTATAAATAGGGCATAAATTTTCTCATTCTAAACCATCCAATCTTCTCTTCTCTTCTCTCTTATAGCTGAAATAAGCCATACCCTTCCCATCTACTAGCCACAAGCCTCCTAAGTCTCGAGTGCTCAGCATCTCTCAGTTAGGATTCTTGTGCAAGAGTCGAAGAAGTCGCTTGGACAATTCCAAGCAAATCGCCACTGCGATCCTCTGTTAGAAGTTGACGTGCTCTTCTGAAGTAAAGGCACGGTTGTAAACTACTATTTCACAAATAGTGGATTTGAATCCTGAGCTAGAGTTCTCAGGCCTGGACTAGTCCTCCACGAGGGAAACCAGGTTAAAATTGCTGTGTTTGCGTATGCTCTTTTAATCTCGTTTTATTTTCTGCACTTTACTCTGATTATTTTTTATTGGTGAAAGAGTTATTTTTAATTGGTCATTTTTCTATATATATACTCTATTCACCCCCCTCTAGAGTTGCCAAACTGTTCTTCAATTGGTATCAGAGCTCTGTTCTCTTTTTAAGGACTAACATCCTAAGAGCTGATCCATGGCAACCACACAATCCTTGATTTTCAATCATGGTGAAGGTCAGTCCACTCATAGGCCTCCCCTATTTGATGGAACTAACTATACATATTGGAAAACAAGGATGAGCTTCTATCTTAAGTCTCTAGACTTTGACCTGTGGACTGTCGTCATTGACGGTTACAAAAAGCCCGTCAGGATAGTTGTCGATGGTGACCTCATTGAGAAACCACACGACAAATATTCTGTCGAGGAGAAGAAACAGGCAAGTCTAGATGCTAGGGCTATTAATGCTTTATTCTGTGCTATAGACAGGAATGAATTCAACAGGGTCTCCACATGCACCACTGCTCATGAAGTATGGAGACTTCTAGAAGTGACGCATGAGGGAACCACACTGTAACACCCAATTTTTCAGAAGAGGGTAATTTTAAAATTTTGTAATTATAATTATTATTTAATGGTATTTATTTCATGTTATGATTTTTAGTGATTTTTAATTATTTTTAAACTATTTAAACTCACGACTTATGATTTGGTGTCTTGCTAGTGTTTATTTCCAGACTGAGGGGTATTTTAGTCATTTTTGTAATTTTAAGAATTATTTGGGATTATTAATTATTATTTAAATTTATTAGTATTAATTAGAATTTATGGGAATTTTTAGAATTTATTTTGGATTTATTTGGACTAGTTTGATTTTTGGCCAGTTTTGACCCATGTAGACCAACCTAGGAACTAACCATGGTTAGTTTGGCTTGGTTAGGTCAAGTGACCCTAGTCTAACCTAGTGTGACTCAAGTTAGTGGTTAGTGATTCATAGAACTAGAATTAGAAATTTAGAAATCATTTGATTTGGTGAATGGCTTGTGGTTTCACCAGTCATTATGTGACTTAGCTAGATTGGACTCAAACCTAGCTCAAACCTAACCCAAAGCCAAGTGGTCAGCCATCCCTAGCTGAACCTAGGGATTCCCCCATTATAAATATCCTCCTAGTTTTTAGGGCTAGCCTCTTTTAGGGTTCTAGCAAATTTCTAAGGAAGAAGGTGAGTTACATCTTTCAAAAATCATAAGAAATCCGATTTAATTCCTTTTTCCTTCAAACCAATTCCATTAGAACCTAAATTTCTTCCTCTTGCTGCTGGAATTAATTGGTTGCAGGAAGAAACAATTTGTGAGACTTGGAGGCTTGAGGAGTTCATTGTATTTGAGGACTTTTCCACCCATTGTTCTTCAAGAGGTAACTTCTCCATTTCTCCATGGATTTCCATTTTGTCTTCACCAATAGGAAGCCCTAAGGGTCCCCCTAAGGTCTGGATAGATTTCGTGTCCTGTGTCATTGGATTCATGTCCAAACAGGACACGTATCAGTGTCCTATACAATGTGTTTGATGAAATGCCACAGAGGACGTTTTGTGTGAATTTTTGAATTGTAATTGAATGGAAAATCGTGTTTTGATGTCGCTTATCCATTTCTGATGCACTGAGGTGAGTTTCGTGTCGTGTCGTGTCGAAATCGATGCGTGCACACACGGGTGCGCGCGCGTGTGCACTGGCTGTGCATTCCCCTGCTACTCGTGGCCTCGTGCTCGATGCACAGGCCACGTGGCGAGCTAGGATTTGGCGAGGGGGTGGGGGCAGTGTCTGACACGAGGGCCCCCAAGCCTCGAGTCGTCTCGTGTCGTATCGGACACGAATTTGAGCGTGCACAGGGTGTGCTCTGTGCGTATCTGTGTGCAGTCCAGTTCCTTGTGTTTGTTTCAGTTCAATAGTTTAATTCATGTTTTCTCTTGCTAAATAGATCCTAATTATGATGCATATTATATATTAGAATGGGTCTGCATGTTAATTTAGGTTTTAATGAGAATTTGGGTTCGAACACTTGGTTTTGGCAAAATGAAACTACTTTCCTGATACACTGTGTGAATCAGTAATTTTTCCCTGTTTTAATTGTTCCTCACTGTTTGTGCATCCCCCTTCATATGAGTTGATCCACATTATTAAGATAAATCTTTTCGAGTTTAGCTTTTATTGTGAATGGCCTTTTTGGCTATTGGGTTGGTTCAAATGAACTGCCATTTGCTTTTTGTCTGATACATGGTATCAGTCCTGTCCAAATTACACAGTTGGTTTTGGGTAAATTTTAACCTATTAACCAGTGTTAAATACATGTTATTAAAGCTCTATCCTACACTCCTAAGTTCTATGTACCTGTGGGTGTCTTGAGGAGGGAGTTTGGTTTCAAACTGTGGGATGTGTTAACTCTGAACACTCCTTGATTTTTTTACTGTTTTGGGTATTATCTTGTATAGATTTTATAGCTCACTGTCATCCATTTTTTTTCCTGTCACTATTTGAATAACCTGAGAATGGAATGCCATGGTTGATTTGCCAAAACTGAGAATATATATACAAATGCAATTGTCAACCAGAAATATTGAAGATAGGTATTAGTTTTTTTACTTTTGAATAAACCTGAGCTACCTTGACAGGGAATTGCCATGTTGTTTTTCAAGAACCTGAGAAATGGGATTGGTGTTATATGTATGTTGATAGTTTACAAGAGTCTGAGTTTGTTGGACTGAAACTGGTTTTCAGCTTCATAAAACTTTTGATACTTGAGTAACCTCATTTCTTTCCCTTTTCAGTCCTTTATGAGTTTACTTACACATTTTGTTTATTGCTGTGATTTGTTTAATTCCTGCACTCCTCAATAAACTGTCAATTCCTGCACTCTTGTATCACCCACTCTTCATTTCAATTCCTGCATATTCATTTTTCCTGTACACTGTTTAATTCCTGCCTCTTCTTCAATTACTTAATTTTCCTACATACTTGGCATGTGTACTCTTCACTGCCACTTAAGTCCCCTTCACTGATATTATTTCCTGCACTTAGTTTTACACACACTGTCACATTGTGTTACACCCTTCACTGTTAGACTTTCCTGAGCACACATTCTCTTGATTGATTTCCTGCACCCTTGCACACACACACCACAGGTCACTCACACACATGCTCACCCTCTCTATATATACTTGTAGGTATCATATTATATATATATGAATATAATCCATGTATGTATATATGCTATGTGTGAACCTATGATGTATGATAATCATATATGTAAGTATTGTATAAACTATATAGGTGGCTTACACATAAGTATATATGATTTTAGTCTACATACCTATATGTATACATATATGTGATTTTGTAAGTGAGTGTGGTATGTGTATATAGCCTATGTCCTATATATGAGTCTGCTTGACCTAGTTTAGCCTAGTATAGACTAATGTAGACTAGTTTGACCATAGTTGACCTAGTTTGACTTCTAGGGTTGACCAAAGTTGACCAAGAGTTGACTTTGGCCTAGATTGACTTAGAATCATGTAGAATGCATAGTAGGACTCCATTTCACTATTCTGGACTTGTTGTGACTTGTGCTGTTCTGTTTAGGAGCCAGACACCACTCCTTGGACAGTACGATTCATATCGGACACTCAGATACAGGCGAGTACATTCTCTGATCATTTCATATCCTGCTTAGAATTATTTCCTGCAGTAGATTACTTTACTTGTACTGGCACGTTGGTCACACGGATTGGTACTATATGGATCCCTTCTTGAGATGTTATCCTTAGGGAGCATCGGGTACTCTATGTTCTGTGCGTTTCACCTACATAGCGTATCACTATGCTTCGTTGATTCTTCGATCACTTGTGACATATACTCTTATGATCACAGAGTCTTCCTAGAATCCTTATCCCATTTATGGGACTACTATGTATCACCTTCGGGGTCTATCACCTTCGGGGCTTATCACCTTCGGGGTCTAGCACCTTCGGGGTCTGTTACATAGCATCATATAACATAACCTGGCTGGATCCTTGTGTATTGATTGGGGGTACGGGAGAGTATAAATGGACATGTGAATAATACACCAGTAGTGTAGCATCAGAATCATTCCACAGTGTAGCATCAGAATCGTCCCAGGCCATTTACATGTTCATATTGTACTCTGACTCACTAGCCACATATTAGCTCTCTATTTATATTAGATATTTCTATTACAGCTTTCTCTCTCTGTTTACATACTGCACTTCTTTCAGTACTTGTATCTTACTTTACTGCATGTTCATATTTTCTAACCTGCTATGAATTGTTGAGATGTACTGTGCTCGCTCCTGTCCTGACTGGACCTGTTGAAAATATTACAGAGGACGAGGAGTAGGCTGGCCTGGACACCTACTACGGGGCAGCCCTAGATGACACCTGTGAGCTGGACTCCCAGGAGGACCCAGCTCTAGCTGAGGAGATCACCCCGACTGCCTAGACTAGACTAGTTAGGCTTATCTTACTTTTGCAGTCTTGAGACATGTCCTAGTTAGACTTATTTGGAGTTATGAGTTGTATATATTCTTGTATCTGAGACCTTGTTCTGTTGGATATTGCTGGGATTATCTTAGTCTACTTTTATCTATTTTATTTCCTTGAGTTCTATTTCATATCGTGCTATCTCTTCCTTAGTTGTGATTGAGTTTACTATTGCTATTGTCACCCCCATTTCGGGGAGTATAAACTGTTTAGATAGATATTGTTAGATGTATGTTGACCTAGGACAGCGTTCTACCGCCGACACTGCGGCGTAGGCTGGGCGTTGTTACGTTCTCGTACCCTCACAGTGGGTGCGGGTCGTGACACGTTTTTAGTGGTGGCCCATGCAGGTCGAGACTAGAAGTGTAGTGGTATTCGAATTAGAGTATCACTACAGCCTGCAGTAGGATATAGGATATTAATTTTAAGGTACTCAATCACTTTAGGAAAATTTATTTTATTGCCATCTAAATCCTCTTGTCAGCTGATCCTTTGAATTATAAATTGTCCGCCTTTGTTATATCGCTTCCTTCTCAGAAATTGATACTCTTGTTTGTCTATCTTCAGGATGGTAGAGACTCGATCGCAGCGTGCCATTCATGAGGATGCTATAGAGGGGACTGCTACCTCTCAGCCAGTACAGCGGGGCCAGGGGACTGCAGCTCCTGCCACCTCTGCTCGTATTGAGACCTCGGCAGTAGCAGCAGGGGGTATGTTTCCACCGGCTCGGAGGCAAGACCCGGTTTTCCCAGAGGATCCTTACCAGCAGCCACCTCCAGGGACGATAGACGCAGTGCAGCTGCTAGCCTTCTTCAGGCAGTACATGGAGGGTCAGCAGGGACAGCAGCAGAGGCAGATGGCAGAGCTCACTCGAGGCATTGAGCTGGCAGTGACAGCAGTAGAGAGAGTAGCGGCTCAGCCAGCAGCAGTCCAGCAGCCGCACCAGCCACGGGAGAAAGGCATCCAGGACTTCCAGAAGATGCACCCGAGAGACTTCCGCGGGACAGAGGGGATCCTGTATGCCGATGAGTGGATCGAGCATATGGAGGAGATCTTCAGGCTGGCCGAGATTCCGATGAGGCTCCAGATAGAGGCAGCGGCCAGCATGATGCAGGATCTGGCCCGGACATGGTACAAGACCGAACCGAGGGTCAGCACAGCAGGACAGACTTGGGCAGCATTCAAGAAGCTGTTCAAGGAGAAGTTTTTCCCAGAGGCAGCGCTGGGAGCCCTCGAGACTCAGTTCGAGGTCCTAGTCCAGGGGAGTCAGTCCGTGGAGGAGTATGCAGGAGAGTTCTGCCGCCTGGGCAGATTTGTAGAGGACTTGTCGGAGGCGACGAAGGCCCGGAGGTTTCGGAAGGGCTTGGTAAAGGAGGTCAAGTCCTACACCAAGAACGCCCGCAGTACTACATTTGAGGAGATACTGGTGGACGCACTAGCTGCAGAGGATGACCTTGAGCTTAGGCTCAAGAGAGGAAGAGACCTAGTTGGGGGTAGTAGCAGCAGCGGAGGCCAGGCCAAGAGGCCTCACTTTCAGCACCAGCAGCCGATGCAGTTCCAGCCTCAGCCGATCCAGCAGAGGCCAGTTCATCATCAGCAGCAGCCGAGGCAGCATCAGCAGGGCCAGAGGCAGGTTACCATTTATGGCTACTGTAGGAGGTCTGGGCATATTACCAGTGAGTGCAGGAAGAGGCTGGGCCTGTGCCTAGTGTGTGGTTCAGCAGACCACCAGATGAGGGAGTGTCGCATGGGACGAGCAGTCCAGAAAGGAGGAGTCAGAGCTCCAGCAGGCCAGCAGAGAGGACCAGCATTGCAGACTCAACAACAGAGGTTCGCACAGCATCAGCAGCAGGCCAGGGGAGGCCAGCAAGGACGAGCTTACGCCATGACACTTGAGGATGCTCAGGCAGTAGGATGTATGCTAGCAGGTTCTGATCTTCTCGATTCCATTCTACCTTGTCTTATTATACCTATCCTGAAATTCTATTCCATCTATTTCTATCTGTTTCCTCATTGTTGATAAGTTTGATCTGGTGTTTCGTTATGTTTGTTTTTCTTCTGAGAAAATCATATGGGCTAGGTCACCTCAGATATGGGATCTAGAATCTTTGATGGTCGTGTTAGTTGGCATAGTGAGGACATATAGTCAGATTTTTGATGTATTTTTTGGGTATGGGAATTTAAGATTTTTGTCGTCGCATGCGGCAATGCGAAAATTTTAAATACCATGAACCTAAGGATACGTACCTTAGTCAAGGACTCTGTGATTATCGTAGCCATGCTCACTAGCACGACGAAGATTCTGAGTATCATGATTTTGGACAGACGCATATGATTATCTGACGGTATGTTTGAGACTTTGATTGTGGGGTGTATGACCTAGAAGGACTACTACCATTTTAATTTCGAGGACGAAATTTTTGTAAGGTGGGTAGGATTGTAACACCCAGTTTTTCAGAAGAGGGTAATTTTAAAATTTTGTAATTATAATTATTATTTAATGGTATTTATTTCTTGTTATGATTTTTAGTGATTTTTAATTATTTTTAAACTATTTAAACTCACGACTTATGATTTGGTGCCTTGCTAGCGTTCATTTCCAGACTGAGGGGTATTTTAGTCATTTTTGTAATTTTAAGAATTATTTGGAATTATTAATTATTATTTAAATTTATTAGTATTAATTAGAATTTATGGGAATTTTTAGAATTTATTTTGGATTTATTTGGACTAGTTTGATTTTTGGCCAGTTTTGACCCATGTAGACCAACCTAGGAACTAACCATGGTTAGTTGGGCTTGGTTAGGTCAAGTGACCCTAGTCTAACCTAGTGTGACTCAAGTTAGTGGTTAGTGATTCATAGAACTAGAATTAGAAATTTAGAAATCATTTGATTTGGTGAATGGCTTGTGGTTTCACCAGTCATTATGTGACTTAGCTAGATTGGACTCAAACCTAGCTCAAACCTAACCCAAAGCCAAGTGGTCAGCCATCCCTAGCTGAACCTAGGGATTCCCCCATTATAAATATCCTCCTAGTTTTTAGGGCTAGCCTCTTTTAGGGTTCTAGCAAATTTCTAAGGAAGAAGGTGAGTTACATCTTTCAAAAATCATAAGAAATCCGATTTAATTCCTTTTTCCTTCAAACCAATTCCATTAGAACCTAAATTTCTTCCTCTTGCTGCTGGAATTAATTGGTTGCAGGAAGAAACAATTTGTGAGACTTGGAGGCTTGAGGAGTTCATTGCATTTGAGGACTTTTCCACCCATTGTTCTTCAAGAGGTAACTTCTCCATTTCTCCATGGATTTCCATTTTGTCTTCACCAATAGGAAGCCCTAAGGGTCCCCCTAAGGTCTGGATAGATTTCGTGTCCTGTGTCATTGGATTCGTGTCCAAACAGGACAGGTATCAGTGTCCTATACAATGTGTTTGATGAAATGCCACAGAGGACTTTTTGTGTGAATTTTTGAATTGTAATTGAATGGAAAATCGTGTTTTGATGTCGCTTATCCATTTCTGATGCACTGAGGTGAGTTTCGTGTCGTGTCGTGTCGAAATCGATGCGTGCACACACGGGTGCGCGCGCGTGTGCACTGGCTGTGCATTCCCCTGCTACTCGTGGCCTCGTGCTCGATGCACAGGCCACGTGGCGAGCTAGGATTTGGCGAGAGGGTGGGGGCAGTGTCTGATACGAGGGCCCCCAAGCCTCGAGTCATCTCGTGTCATGTCGGACACGAATTCGAGCGTGCACAGGGTGTGCACTGTGCGTATCTGTGTGCAGTCCAGTTCCTTGTGTTTGTTTCAGTTCAATAGTTTAATTCATATTTTCTCTTGCTAAATAGATCCTAATTATGATGCATATTATATATTAGAATGGGTCTGCATGTTAATTTAGGTTTTAATGAGAATTTGGGTTCGAACACTTGGTTTTGGCAAAATGAAACTACTTTCCTGATACACTGTGTGTATCAGTAATTTTTCCCTATTTTAATTGTTCCTTACTGTTTGTGTATCCCCCTTCATATGAGTTGATCCACATTATTAAGATAAATCTTTTCGAGTTTAGCTTTTATTGTGAATGGCCTTTTTGGCTATTGGGTTGGTTCAAATGAACTGCCATTTGCTTTTTATCTGATACATGGTATCAGTCCTGTCCAGATTACACAGTTGGTTTTGGGTAAATTTTAACCTATTAACCAGTGTTAAATACATGTTATTAAAGCTCTATCCTACACTCCTAAGTGCTATGTACCTGTGGGTGTCTTGAGGAGGGAGTTTGGTTTCAAACTGTGGGATGTGTTAACTCTGAACACTCCTTGATTTTTTAATGTTTTGGGTATTATCTTGTATAGATTTTATAGCTCACTGTCATCCATTTTTTTTTTCCTGTCACTGTTTGAATAACCTGAGAATGGAATGCCATGGTCGATTTGCCAAAACTGAGAATATATATACAAATGCAATTGTCAACCAGAAATATTGAAGATAGGTATTAGTTTTTTACTTTTGAATAAACCTGAGCTACCTTGACAGGGAATTGCCATGTTGTTTTTCAAGAACCTGAGAAATGGGATTGGTGTTATATGTATGTTGATAGTTTACAAGAATCTGAGTTTGTTGGACTGAAACTGGTTTTCAGCTTCATAAAACTTTTGATACTTGAGTAACCTCCTTTCTTTCCCTTTTCAGTCCTTTATGAGTTTACTTACACATTTTGTTTATTGCTGTGATTTGTTTAATTCCTGCACTCCTCAATAAACTGTCAATTCCTGCACTCTTGTATCACCCACTCTTCATTTCAATTCCTGCATATTCATTTTTCCTGTACACTGTTTAATTCCTGCCTCTTCTTCAATTACTTAATTTTCCTACATACTTGGCATGTGTACTCTTCACTGCCACTTAAGTCCCCTTCACTGATATTATTTCCTGCACTTAGTTTTACACACACTGTCACATTGTGTTACACCCTTCACTGTTAGACTTTCCTGAGCACACATTCTCTTGATTGATTTCCTGCACCCTTGCACACACACACCACAGGTCACTCACACACATGCTCACCCTCTCTATATATACTTGTAGGTATCATATTATATATATATGAATATAATCCATGTATGTATATATGCTATGTGTGAACCTATGATGTATGATAATCATATATGTAAGTATTGTATAAACTATATAGGTGGCTTACACATGAGTATATATGATTTTAGTCTACATACCTATATGTATACATATATGTGATTTTGTAAGTGAGTGTGGTATGTGTATATAGCCTATGTCCTATATATGAGTCTGCTTGACCTAGTTTAGCCTAGTATAGACTAATGTAGACTAGTTTGACCATAGTTGACCTAGTTTGACTTCTAGGGTTGACCAAAGTTGACCAAGAGTTGACTTTGGCCTAGATTGACTTAGAATCATGTAGAATGCATAGTAGGACTCCATTTCACTATTCTGGACTTGTTGTGACTTGTGCTGTTCTGTTTAGGAGCCAGACACCACTCCTTGGACAGTACGATTCATATCGGACACTCAGATACAGGCGAGTACATTCTCTGATCATTTCATATCCTGCTTAGAATTATTTCCTGCAGTAGATTACTTTACTTGTACTGGCACGTTGGTCACACGGATTGGTACTATATGGATCCCTTCTTGAGATGTTATCCTTAGGGAGCATCGGGTACTCTATGTTCTGTGCGTTTCACCTACATAGCGTATCACTATGCTTCGTTGATTCTTCGATCACTTGTGACATATACTCTTATGATCACAGAGTCTTCCTAGAATCCTTATCCCATTTATGGGACTACTATGTATCACCTTCGGGGTCTATCACCTTCGGGGCTTATCACCTTCGGGGTCTAGCACCTTCGGGGTCTGTTACATAGCATCATATAACATAACCTGGCTGGATCCTTGTGTATTGATTGGGGGTACGGGAGAGTATAAATGGACATGTGAATAATACACCAGTAGTGTAGCATCAGAATCATTCCACAGTGTAGCATCAGAATCGTCCCAGGCCATTTACATGTTCATATTGTACTCTGACTCACTAGCCACATATTAGCTCTCTATTTATATTAGATATTTCTATTACAGCTTTCTCTCTCTGTTTACATACTGCACTTCTTTCAGTACTTGTATCTTACTTTACTGCATGTTCATATTTTCTAACCTGCTATGAATTGTTGAGATGTACTGTGCTCGCTCCTGTCCTGACTGGACCTGTTGAAAATATTACAGAGGACGAGGAGTAGGCTGGCCTGGACACCTACTACAGGGCAGCCCTAGATGACACCTGTGAGCTAGACTCCCAGGAGGACCCAGCTCTAGCTGAGGAGATCACCCCGACTGCCTAGACTAGACTAGTTAGGCTTATCTTACTTTTGCAGTCTTGAGACATGTCCTAGTTAGACTTATTTGGAGTTATGAGTTGTATATATTCTTGTATCTGAGACCTTGTTCTGTTGGATATTGCTGGGATTATCTTAGTCTACTTTTATCTATTTCATTTCCTTGAGTTCTATTTCATATCGTGCTATCTCTTCCTTAGTTGTGATTGAGTTTACTATTGCTATTGTCACCCCCATTTCGGGGAGTATAAACTGTTTAGATAGATATTGTTAGATGTATGTTGACCTAGGACAGCGTTCTACCGCCGACACTGCGGCGTAGGCTGGGCGTTGTTACGTTCTCGTACCCTCACAGTGGGTGCGGGTCGTGACACGTTTTTAGTGGTGGCCCATGCAGGTCGAGACTAGAAGTGTAGTGGTATTCGAATTAGAGTATCACTACAGCCTGCAGTAGGATATAGGATATTAATTTTAAGGTACTCAATCACTTTAGGAAAATTTCTTTTATTGCCATCTAAATCCTCTTGTCAGCTGATCCTTTGAATTATAAATTGTCCGCCTTTGTTATATCGCTTCCTTCTCAGAAATTGATACTCTTGTTTGTCTATCTTCAGGATGGTAGAGACTCGATCGCAGCGTGCCATTCATGAGGATGCTATAGAGGGGACTGCTACCTCTCAGCCAGTACAGCGGGGCCAGGGGACTGCAGCTCCTGCCACCTCTGCTCGTATTGAGACCTCGGCAGTAGCAGCAGGGGGTATGTTTCCACCGGCTCGGAGGCAAGACCCGGTTTTCCCAGAGGATCCTTACCAGCAGCCACCTCCAGGGACGATAGACGCAGTGCAGCTGCTAGCCTTCTTCAGGCAGTACATAGAGGGTCAGCAGGGACAGCAGCAGAGGCAGATGGCAGAGCTCACTCGAGGCATTGAGCTGGCAGTGACAGCAGTAGAGAGAGTAGCGGCTCAGCCAGCAGCAGTCCAGCAGCCGTACCAGCCACGGGAGAAAGGCATCCAGGACTTCCAGAAGATGCACCCGAGAGACTTCCGCGGGACAGAGGGGATCCTGTATGCCGATGAGTGGATCGAGCATATGGAGGAGATCTTCAGGCTGGCCGAGATTCCGATGAGGCTCCAGATAGAGGCAGCGGCCAGCATGATGCAGGATCTGGCCCGGACATGGTACAAGACCGACCCGAGGGTCGGCACAGCAGGACAGACTTGGGCAGCATTCAAGAAGCTGTTCAAGGAGAAGTTTTTCCCAGAGGCAGCGCTGGGAGCCCTCGAGACTCAGTTCGAGGTCCTAGTCCAGGGGAGTCAGTCCGTGGAGGAGTATGCAGGAGAGTTCTGCCACCTGGGCAGATTTGTAGAGGACTTGTCTGAGGCGACGAAGGCCCGGAGGTTTCGGAAGGGCTTGGTAAAGGAGGTCAAGTCCTACACCAAGAACGCCCGCAGTACTACATTTGAGGAGATACTGGTGGACGCACTAGCTGCAGAGGATGACCTTGAGCTTAGGCTCAAGAGAGGGAGAGACCTAGTTGGGGGTAGTAGCAGCAGCGGAGGCCAGGCCAAGAGGCCTCACTTTCAGCACCAGCAGCCGATGCAGTTCCAGCCTCAGCCGATCCAGCAGAGGCCAGTTCATCATCAGCAGCAGCCGAGGCAGCATCAGCAGGGCCAGAGGCAGGTTACCATTTATGGCTACTGTAGGAGGTCTGGGCATATTACCAGTGAGTGCAGGAAGAGGCTGGGCCTGTGCCTAGTGTGTAGTTCAGCAGACCACCAGATGAGGGAGTGTCGCATGGGACGAGCAGTCCAGGAAGGAGGAGTCAGAGCTCCAGCAGGCCAGCAGAGAGGACCAGCATTGCAGACTCAACAACAGAGGTTCGCACAGCATCAGCAGCAGGCCAGGGGAGGCCAGCAAGGACGAGCTTACGCCATGACACTTGAGGATGCTCAGGCAGTAGGATGTATGCTAGCAGGTTCTGATCTTCTCGATTCCATTCTACCTTGTCTTATTATACCTATCCTGAAATTCTATTCCATCTATTTCTATCTGTTTTCTCATTGTTGATAAGTTTGATCTGGTGTTTCGTTATGTTTGTTTTTCTTCTGAGAAAATCATATGGGCTAGGTCACCTCAGATATGGGATCTAGAATCTTTGATGGTCGTGTTAGTTGGCATAGTGAGGACATATAGTCAGATTTTGGATGTATTTTTTGGGTATGGGAATTTAAGATTTTTGCCGTCGCATGCGGCAATGCGAAAATTTTAAATACCATGAACCTAAGGATACGTACCTTAGTCAAGGACTCTGTGATTATCGTAGCCATGCTCACTAGCACGACGAAGATTCTGAGTATCATGATTTTGGACAGACGCATATGATTATCTGACGGTATGTTTGAGACTTTGATTGTGGGGTGTATGACCTAGAAGGACTACTACCATTTTAATTTCGAGGACGAAATTTTTGTAAGGTGGGTAGGATTGTAACACCCAGTTTTTCAGAAGAGGGTAATTTTAAAATTTTGTAATTATAATTATTATTTAATGGTATTTATTTCTTGTTATGATTTTTAGTGATTTTTAATTATTTTTAAACTATTTAAACTCACGACTTATGATTTGGTGCCTTGCTAGTGTTCATTTCCAGACTGAGGGGTATTTTAGTCATTTTTGTAATTTTAAGAATTATTTGGGATTATTAATTATTATTTAAATTTATTAGTATTAATTAGAATTTATGGGAATTTTTAGAATTTATTTTGGATTTATTTGGACTAGTTTGATTTTTGGCCAGTTTTGACCCATGTAGACCAACCTAGGAACTAACCATGGTTAGTTGGGCTTGGTTAGGTCAAGTGACCCTAGTCTAACCTAGTGTGACTCAAGTTAGTGGTTAGTGATTCATAGAACTAGAATTAGAAATTTAGAAATCATTTGATTTGGTGAATGGCTTGTGGTTTCACAAGTCATTATGTGACTTAGCTAGATTGGACTCAAACCTAGCTCAAACCTAACCCAAAGCCAAGTGGTCAGCCATCCCTAGCTGAACCTAGGGATTCCCCCATTATAAATATCCTCCTAGTTTTTAGGGCTAGCCTCTTTTAGGGTTCTAGCAAATTTCTAAGGAAGAAGGTGAGTTACATCTTTCAAAAATCATAAGAAATCCGATTTAATTCATTTTTCCTTCAAACCAATTCCATTAGAACCTAAATTTCTTCCTCTTGCTGCTGGAATTAATTGGTTGCAGGAAGAAACAATTTGTGAGACTTGGAGGCTTGAGGAGTTCATTGCATTTGAGGACTTTTCCACCCATTGTTCTTCAAGAGGTAACTTCTCCATTTCTCCATGGATTTCCATTTTGTCTTCACCAATAGGAAGCCCTAAGGGTCCCCCTAAGGTCTGGATAGATTTCGTGTCCTGTGTCATTGGATTCGTGTCCAAACAGGACAGGTATCAGTGTCCTATACAATGTGTTTGATGAAATGCCACAGAGGACTTTTTGTGTGAATTTTTGAATTGTAATTGAATGGAAAATCGTGTTTTGATGTCGCTTATCCATTTCTGATGCACTGAGGTGAGTTTCGTGTCGTGTCGTGTCGAAATCGACGCGTACACACACGGGTGCACGCGCGTGTGCACTGGCTGTGCATTCCCCTGCTACTCGTGGCCTCGTGCTCGATGCACAGGCCACGTGGCGAGCTAGGATTTGGCGAGAGGGTGGGGGCAGTGTCTGATACGAGGGCCCCCAAGCCTCGAGTCATCTCGTGTCATGTCGAACACGAATTCGAGCGTGCACAGGGTGTGCACTGTGCGTATCTGTGTGCAGTCCAGTTCCTTGTGTTTGTTTCAGTTCAATAGTTTAATTCATATTTTCTCTTGCTAAATAGATCCTAATTATGATGCATATTATATATTAGAATGGGTCTGCATGTTAATTTAGGTTTTAATGAGAATTTTGTTTCGAACACTTGGTTTTGGCAAAATGAAACTACTTTCCTGATACACTGTGTGTATCAGTAATTTTTCCCTATTTTAATTGTTCCTTACTGTTTGTGTATCCCCCTTCATATGAGTTGATCCACATTATTAAGATAAATCTTTTCGAGTTTAGCTTTTATTGTGAATGGCCTTTTTGGCTATTGGGTTGGTTCAAATGAACTGCCATTTGCTTTTTATCTGATACATGGTATCAGTCCTGTCCAGATTACACAGTTGGTTTTGGGTAAATTTTAACCTATTAACCAGTGTTAAATACATGTTATTAAAGCTCTATCCTACACTCCTAAGTGCTATGTACCTGTGGGTGTCTTGAGGAGGGAGTTTGGTTTCAAACTGTGGGATGTGTTAACTCTGAACACTCCTTGATTTTTTAATGTTTTGGGTATTATCTTGTATAGATTTTATAGCTCACTGTCATCCATTTTTTTTTTCCTGTCACTGTTTGAATAACCTGAGAATGGAATGCCATGGTCGATTTGCCAAAACTGAGAATATATATACAAATGCAATTGTCAACCAGAAATATTGAAGATAGGTATTAGTTTTTTACTTTTGAATAAACCTGAGCTACCTTGACAGGGAATTGCCATGTTGTTTTTCAAGAACCTGAGAAATGGGATTGGTGTTATATATATGTTGATAGTTTACAAGAATCTGAGTTTGTTGGACTGAAACTGGTTTTCAGCTTCATAAAACTTTTGATACTTGAGTAACCTCCTTTCTTTCCCTTTTCAGTCCTTTATGAGTTTACTTACACATTTTGTTTATTGCTGTGATTTGTTTAATTCCTGCACTCCTCAATAAACTGTCAATTCCTGCACTCTTGTATCACCCACTCTTCATTTCAATTCCTGCATATTCATTTTTCCTGTACACTGTTTAATTCCTGCCTCTTCTTCAATTACTTAATTTTCCTACATACTTGGCATGTGTACTCTTCACTGCCACTTAAGTCCCCTTCACTGATATTATTTCCTGCACTTAGTTTTACACACACTGTCACATTGTGTTACACCCTTCACTGTTAGACTTTCCTGAGCACACATTCTCTTGATTGATTTCCTGCACCCTTGCACACACACACCACAGGTCACTCACACACATGCTCACCCTCTCTATATATACTTGTAGGTATCATATTATATATATATGAATATAATCCATGTATGTATATATGCTATGTGTGAACCTATGATGTATGATAATCATATATGTAAGTATTGTATAAACTATATAGGTGGCTTACACATGAGTATATATGATTTTAGTCTACATACCTATATGTATACATATATGTGATTTTGTAAGTGAGTGTGGTATGTGTATATAGCCTATGTCCTATATATGAGTCTGCTTGACCTAGTTTAGCCTAGTATAGACTAATGTAGACTAGTTTGACCATAGTTGACCTAGTTTGACTTCTAGGGTTGACCAAAGTTGACCAAGAGTTGACTTTGGCCTAGATTGACTTAGAATCATGTAGAATGCATAGTAGGACTCCATTTCACTATTCTGGACTTGTTGTGACTTGTGCTGTTCTGTTTAGGAGCCAGACACCACTCCTTGGACAGTACGATTCATATCGGACACTCAGATACAGGCGAGTACATTCTCTGATCATTTCATATCCTGCTTAGAATTATTTCCTGCAGTAGATTACTTTACTTGTACTGGCACGTTGGTCACACGGATTGGTACTATATGGATCCCTTCTTGAGATGTTATCCTTAGGGAGCATCGGGTACTCTATGTTCTGTGCGTTTCACCTACATAGCGTATCACTATGCTTCGTTGATTCTTCGATCACTTGTGACATATACTCTTATGATCACAGAGTCTTCCTAGAATCCTTATCCCATTTATGGGACTACTATGTATCACCTTCGGGGTCTATCACCTTCGGGGCTTATCACCTTCGGGGTCTAGCACCTTCGGGGTCTGTTACATAGCATCATATAACATAACCTGGCTGGATCCTTGTGTATTGATTGGGGGTACGGGGGAGTATAAATGGACATGTGAATAATACACCAGTAGTGTAGCATCAGAATCATTCCATAGTGTAGCATCAGAATCGTCCCAGGCCATTTACATGTTCATATTGTACTCTGACTCACTAGCCACATGTTAGCTCTCTATTTATATTAGATATTTCTATTACAGCTTTCTCTCTCTTTTTACATACTGCACTTCTTTCAGTACTTGTATCTTACTTTACTGCATGTTCATATTTTCTAACCTGCTATGAATTGTTGAGATGTACTGTGCTCGCTCCTGTCCTGACTGGACCTGTTGAAAATATTACAGAGGACGAGGAGGAGGCTGGCCTGGACACCTACTACGGGGCAGCCCTAGATGACACCTGTGAGCTGGACTCCCAGGAGGACCCAGCTCTAGCTGAGGAGATCACCCCGACTGCCTAGACTAGACTAGTTAGGCTTATCTTACTTTTGCAGTCTTGAGACATGTCCTAGTTAGACTTATTTGGAGTTATGAGTTGTATATATTCTTGTATCTGAGACCTTGTTCTGTTGGATATTGCTGGGATTATCTTAGTCTACTTTTATCTATTTCATTTCCTTGAGTTCTATTTCATATCGTGCTATCTCTTCCTTAGTTGTGATTGAGTTTACTATTGCTATTGTCACCCCCATTTCGGGAAGTATAAACTATTTAGATAGATATTGTTAGATGTATATTGACCTAGGATAGCGTTCTACCGCCGACACTGCGGCGTAGGCTGGGCGTTGTTACGTTCTCGTACCCTCACAGTGGGTGCGGATCGTGACACACACAAGTCAAGGAATCTAAAATAAGCCGTCTCACTCAAGAATATGAAGCCTTCAAGATGAAGTCAAATGAGACGATCACTCAAATGATTACAAGATTCCTCGACATCATCAATCCTCTATCCTCGCTTGGTAAGCAGTACTCAAACCACGAGAAGATTCGTAAGTTACTCAGAGGGTTGCCAAAGATTTGGAACCCTAAGGTGACGGCCATCATAGAAGGAAATGATCTCACATCAATGTCAATGGAGACCTTGATGGGTAAGCTCATGACTCACGAGCTTGACCTCAAGGACTTCGAAGGTCCTGCTCCGAAGACCAGGGAGATCGCACTCAAAGCTCATCGACGAAGGGCTGATCACGATGAGACCGAAGACGATAACTCGGATGATGAAGACCAAGCTCTCATGGTTCGCAACTTCAGAAAATTCCTTCGCTTCAATCGAAGGAAGAAGGATTCACAAGAAGATGATGAAGAAGAGCCAACCTGTTACGGTTGCAAGAAGACTGGACATGTCCGAAAAGACTGCCCATTCTTGAAGAAGAGCAACCGCTATGAGAAGCCATACAAAAAGAACTCATCAAAGAAATATGCCAACACAGGAATTTGGCATGAAAGTGAAGCGAGTGACTCCGAGGAAGAAAAAGGCTCTCCTCAAGATACATCAAATGTGTGCCTAATGGCAACTTCCAACAAGGTAGCTAACGAAACTCTTGATGACTTCTCTTTTGATGAACTTGGCGATGCTTTCACTGATTTACTCGATGATCACAAAAAGGTCATCGGTAAATACAAATATGCCAAGGACAAAATCAAAAGTCTTGAAGATGAGATACAAAGAATTTCCTTACTTCTTGATAATGTTAGAAACACGACACCCACTAATGACCCTGATGAAGTATCCAAGCTTAAATTAAGCTTACATAATGCTGAAGCACGTATTGAGCAACAAACTCAAGAAATCACTACACTCAACACGTTGCTTGCTGAAGAAAAGAGTAGACACAAGATTTCCATGACTAAGATATATGGCTTAAATATTATGGTTGATGAACTGCAAGCTGTTTCTAAAAGATTAGAAACTAAATTGGGTAAACAGGTTGTTCAACCTCAAACCCAATCTCATGGGCACAACACCACTCATGCTAGTCAACCGCGTCATTCTCATGCAGCACATAACCATGCATTTATATACACAAACTTTCACAAACCACGTGCACGGAAGAATAATTCTCACTCAGTACACAATCATCATGCACAAAGACACAATCAACATCACTCCACACATAGGAATCATCATGCCATGCCATATAGACAAGATCATCATGCAATGCCATATAGACAAGATTATCATATGCCATATAGACAAAATCATCATGCCATGCCATATAGACAATATCAGCATGTCACACATTATAGACAATACCATCATGATATGCCTCATAGACATCATCACCATGCTAACTCTTCACATCATGACCATCCTCATCCTGTTACTTATAGATATTATTCTCATGCTCCTAGTATAAATAAGAATGCTATTTGTACTTACTGTGGATTACATGGACACATCTCTCCACAGTGCAAATTTAGAAGACTTGTAGATAAAAAGATATATACTTGGTTTCCAAAGACTAACTTTTCAGGACCCTCAAGAACTCGGGTACCAAAGGTCACATCTACTTTTGACGTAGGTGGACCTTCCCTCTTCAACTGAAAGTAAGTGGATTCTCGATAGTGGATGCTCGCGACATATGACGGGAGACGCAAATCTTTTTGCATCACTATCGATGAAGAGAGAAGGATATGTATCCTTCAGTAACAATCTCAAAGGGCACATAATAGGTAATGGTATCATTGGTCATCCTCCTTCTCCTGTAATAAAGGATGTCTGTCTAGTGACCAAGTTAAAGCATAACCTGCTCAGTATTAGTCATCTTGCTGATCATGGATATGATATTAACTTTGGACAAAACAGTTGCTACATCTATGATAGGTCAACAGGAGATATTGCTTTTGAAGGGAAAAGAGAGGACAACATATATATTTTCTATCTTTCTATAAATACTAATAATGCAGGTAGATGTCTATATGCCCACAAAGGCGAACGACTACTTTGGCACCAGCGTCTTGGTCATGCCAACATGGATGCTATATCCAGGCTGTCTACCAAGAAGCTAGTGAGAGGATTGCCTGATATCACATTCAAAAAGGACACGGTATGTGCCGAATGTAAACTAAACAAGGCAACTAAATCCTCATTTCATTCCATCAACTCTGTAAGTACTACTAGACCCTTGTAACTACTTCATATGGATTTATTTGGTCCTAGTAGAATAGCTAGCTTCGGTGGCAAACTTTATGTATTTGTTATTGTTGATGATTTTTCGAGATTTACTTGGGTTTTCTTTCTCGCTAATATGAGCGATGCTATTTCTGTTTTCAAAGTTTTTGTAAAGAAAGTTCAAAACGAAAAAGGCTACATGATTACTCGAATCCGAAGTGATCATGGAGGCGAATTCGTAAATTATGATTTTGAAAATTTTTGTAATGCAAATGGTTTTGATCATGAATTTTCTTGTCCTAGAACTCCTCAACAAAATGGTGTTGTGGAGCGGAAGAATAGAACTCTCGGCGATATGGCCAGAGTCATGTTGAATAAATTTTTACTTCCGAAATACTTTTGGGCAGAAGCTGTCAGTACAGCATGCCACATTTTAAATAGGGTGCTGATTCGTTCCATTACGAAGAAAACACCCTATGAGCTTTGGTTTGGGAGAACCCCCAATGTTTCTTATTTTAAAGTTTTTGGTTGTAGATACTTTATCCTTAACACCAAAGACAACTTAGGCAAATTTGATGCCAAAGCTGACAATGGTATCTTTCTTGGTTATGCCGCCAAGAGTAAGGGATATAGAGTTTGTAATAAACGCTCACTTATTGTGGAAGAGTCAACAAATGTGACTTTTGATGAAGATAACAGTGCAGTAAGTACTCTTGATAATGACGTTGAGCCATCAACTTCTACTCCAATGAATACTTCAACCGAAACTGATTCTCTGGAGGGTTTGCCTAAGAAATTCTCTTTCAAACCTTCTCATCCAGAAAATTTAGTAATAGGAGAAGTTTCACGTGGAGTAACTACTAGATCATCACTAAGAGACTCCGTTGCTAGCACTGTCTTCATTTCACAAGTAGAGCCTAAAAATATTTCTGAAGCCTTTAATGATGAATTTTGGATTTCTGCTATGCAAGAAGAACTCAACCAATTTGAGAGAAGCCAAGTATGGGAACTCGTTCCTAAACCGGTTAATCACTCGATAATTGGTACTAAATGGGTTTTTAGAAACAAAGTAAATAAAGATGGTTCAGTCACACGTAACAAAGCTCGTCTAGTAGCTCAAGGATACAACCAAGAGGAAGGTATCGACTACGATGAGACGTACGCTCTTGTTGCTAGACTAGAATCCATTCGGATGCTTTGTGCTTTTGCTAATTTTCAAAACTTTAAATTATTTCAAATGGATGTGAAAAGTGCTTTCTTGAATGGTTTTATTAAGGAGGAAGTTTATGTGAAACAACCTCCTGGCTTTGAAAATCACAAATTTTCCGACCACGTGTTCAAGCTAAAGAAAGCGCTTTATGGCCTCAAACAAGCCCCCAGAGCTTGGTATGAAAGGCTAAGTAGCTTCTTACTTGAGAAAGGTTTTTCAAAAAGGAAAATTGACACTACACTGTTTATAAAATCTTTTAAAGACACTATTCTGTTGATTCAAATCTATGTTGATGATATCATTTTTGGGTCTACTGATGAAACCCTCTGTCAAGAATTTGCCAAGTGTATGCAGACGGAATTTGAGATGAGCATGATGGGAGAGCTCAACTACTTTCTTGGCCTGCAAGTGAAACAAATGGCTAATGGAACTTTCATCTGTCAATCAAAGTATACCAAGGACATGCTGAAGAAGTTCGATCTTGACAACGTCAAACCAATCAGCACTCCAATGGCTACTTCAACCAAACTCGAACAGATGAGAGCGGCAAACCTGTTGATCAACGTAAGTATCGAGGTATGATAGGCAGCTTACTTTATTTAACTGCTAGACGTCCCGATATCATGTTCAGTGTTTGCCTATGTGCTAGATATCAAGCTAATTCTAAGGAATCACACATGACCGCGGTTAAGCGTATCTTTCGATACCTTAAGGGTACGGTTACAGTGGGCCTATGGTATCCCAAGTCCACATCATTTGACCTTATTGGTTACTCTGATGCTGACTTCGCTGGATGCAAGGTCGACCGTAAAAGTACGAGCGGCACGTGTCATTTATTAGGAAAGGCTTTAGTCTCCTGGTTTAGCAAGAAGCAGAACTCTGTCGCACTATCCACAACAGAAGCTGAATACATAGCAGCTGGGCGTTGTTGTACACAAATTCTGTGGATGAAGCAAACCCTTGAAGACTATAAGTTATCTTTCATGCATATTCCTATATTCTGTGACAACACTAGTGCCATTAATTTGACTAAGAACCCTGTCTGTCACTCACGCACTAAACATATTGAGATCAGACACCACTTTTTGCGTGATCATCAGCAAAATGGTATGATTAACTTAGAGTTTATTGACACTGATCATCAGCTAGCAGATTTCTTTACTAAGCCATTATCCGAAGAGCGCTTCAATTTCCTTTGTCGTGAACTCGGAATTTTGGATGAAGCAGTTATAAGTTGAGACTCACCTGCGTAAATATCGAGTATATTTTGATTCTTTTACGACGAATTTGGTATGGGTACAAGCCGAAAGGGTCCTTCTGACAACAAGGCGTAAAAGCCTAAGCGACACGGTGCACTAGTCCTCAGGACTACCGCTAGCTGGGATCCGGCCCCTGCAGCTAACCTATGGCAAATTTGAAATATTGAATTTCAATATATTTCCTTGTTTATTATATGGGTTGTTTCGATTTAATATTGCCTAATTTATTTTTCTAAGAGTTCATTCTGACTTTTGTGTACCTCTCTATGTACTTCATTGAATTCTTCAAACTTTTGAATCCTCTCTATTTTTCTTCAACACTTAACCAATTTTTTATCTTTTCAGCCAATTTTCTGTTCTGGACCACTAATCCAGAACTCGGGCCGAACTCTGCCCCTAACAGAGTTCGGGCCGAGTTCGGTCCCTATTGGTCCAGCGTCGGGATCAGCCTCTGCCGTTGGATCAGTTTCGATCATACGGTCAGAATTTCTTCCGTCCAACGAAAACCCTCTCTTATATTTCGGGTTTTCATCTCTCTTCTTCACTTTTACCTCCTTCTTCACCTCTCCAAACTCTTTCCTTCAAACCCTAACCCTAGTTTTTGATCTAGAAGGCTCTATTACTTCTCAAAATCAAGGGAAAGGGGTTTCTCATCATTCTCTTCCACTGTTTGTTGTTGATTTCAGGTATATCTCCTTCTTTTTCTCCATTTCAAGTTCTCTATTTTTTTGCAAATGGCTCCTCGCTTGCCCAATCGTAGAAAAAGGACTCGAACTGAGGGAGCTTCCTCTTCGAATCCTCCTCCTCCAATTGAGCAAGTAGTTGAACAATAACCCATTCATCCGTTGTTCAACCCGTCTCGTCCCCATGATCCGAATACATATGACGAGCGATTATTTGTGTCGCTAGACGCGTCTAATGCATGGTTTAGCGACTTTCGGACTCGTCCGGTGTTCGGGGGACATCCGATAAATTTTACAATCTTTTCTCAATATGAATCATTGTTTCGTGATCTATGTTGGGATGCGTTAGTTGCCTCAAACTTTGTCATTTACCGTAGCGCAATCCAAATGTTTTATTGCAATTTAACTTTCGATGCAACCCACATCTATTCCCGGGTTGCCGGTATTGACATTGCTTTCAATGATTCTGAGTTGGGGGATTTTCTTGATCTTTTTAATCTCGATGCTTGGGATAAACTTGTGGAAGCTCGTCAACTTCAATTTGTTGGCGATACTTCTCTTGAAGGTTTCAAGGAGGAATTATGTGCTCCTAACATAAGTCCTCGCAAACTTATGGCCAAGCACCTCAAACCATATTTCTATGAACTTCATCGAATCATTTTTAACACTATCTTGCCAAAAGCTTGCTCCACTGATGAAGTTACCTACTTTGAGATCTCTGCTTTGTATCACCTTCATTATCGTATCCCCTTTAATCTTTCTAGGACAATGATGGACTGGATGATAAATTGTAGGAAGAAACCACGAGCATTGGTTTATCCTTTATATCTTCCTATGGTTTTTCGTGCGTTCATTATTCCTATTCATGACTGTCAGTTCTTGCCTGCTCCTGCTTTCCTGTCCAAGGCACGCCGTTCTCAGGCAGTCGTCGCCTCTCCTGAGACTTCTGAGCAGTCTGCTGATGAGGAGCCTGACGCCCCTCCACTCGGTCAGGATGCACCACTTCCACCTGCCACTCTTGAGTCTATTCAGACTATGCTCCGGGAGCATTTTGACCTTGAGGACGAGCGCTGGACCCAGCTGGATTATCGTACTACTCTACAGATGAGTGCCCTCGGCAACTCCCTGTATGATATACGGTACTCCATATCTCATCATCTGCATATTCCCATGGTGCGGGATCCTGAGCGCGCGGGCCATCGCATTGATGATCCATGGGTCATGCGTTACATGGATCCGGATGCTGCTTTTCTGGACCCCCGTCGCTCCTTTCCTGGTCCTTCAGACCCTCCAGGACCTTCTCGTGCTCCGTGATGGAGATTGGCTCGATCTGCTGCTGCTACTGCTGATGATCTTAGTTGATGCTTTTTGATTTTAGTTATTTAGTTTCTTATGGTTTTATGTCCTTGGTTTTATGTACTCAAAACTCTGGTTGTGTGTTTGACACTTGGTTTTGTGGATGACATTTTATCATAGTTTTACTTTATGCTAGTGACTCATTTTGTTTAGTAATACACTGTTTCTTCTCTGCTTGGTGTGGTTGCATCACTCATAATTGTCTATACTGCAGTTTCTATGTTCTATCATTCATATGCAGTCTATATTGCTAATTGCCAAAAGGGGGAGAACTATGTATATTTTCGTATATCTGTTTCATATATCTGTTTCGTATATCTGTGCTTGTTTTTGCTTTTGGGAGATATTATCTATCAGGCCACAGGTTTTATGCATTATTTACGGGGGAGAGCTATTACTTCTAGCTCGGCACCGTTCACTGATCACGGGGGAGCTCTTCTTTCTAGCTCAGCATCGATTATGGGGGAGCTGTGCTACAATCAACTGTGTCCAGGTATGAATATTGAAATATACATATATTATTTTGTCAATTATCAATATGGGGGAGATTGTTGACACAAAGTCACAGTCAACCAAATATTGACTACATTGACTAAATAATGTCTGTATTAATTCAATACGACACACGACGTCTGCATTCCGTTCAAGACAGACGACAGCTCAGTCTCCGGTTCTCAGTATGTTTTCGAGTCTGTATTTTATATTTTCATTGAGTCTAGACTTGTGTACTCTGAGTCATGTTGAGCTCTTGACACTTAGTCTACAGCCTACCCAAAATCCCAAGCTCCACTGAACCAAACACTGCCCAAAAATCCCCTTTGAACCACTCTGTGCTCTGGAGACAGAGTTCGGGCCAAACTCTGCCTCCACACAGAGTTTGGGCCGAACTCTATCCCCTAGAAATCAGGAACCCTAATTTTAGGGTTAGCTGGTTGCTAGTTGTCCAACGGCCAAATATTTGAATTTTTCTACCCGAATTCTGGCCGAATTCTGCCTATAAAAACACTATAAATAGGGCATGAATTTTCTCATTCTAAACCATCCAATCTTTTCTTCTCTTCTCTCTTATAGCTGAAATAAGCCATACCCTTCCCATCTACTAGCCACAAGCCTCCTAAGTCTCGAGTGCTCAGCATCTCTCAGTTAGGATTCTTGTGCAAGAGTCGAAGAAGTCGCTTGGACAATTCCAAGCAAATCGCCACTGCGATCCTCTGTTAGAAGTTGACGTGCTCTTCTGAAGTAAGGGCACGGTTGTAAACTACTATTTCATAAATAGTGGATTTGAATCCTGAGCTAGAGTTCTCAGGCCTGGACTAGTCCTCCACGAGGGAAACCAGGTTAAAATTGCTGTGTTTGCGTATGCTCTTTTAATCTCGTTTTATTTTCCGCACTTTACTCTGATTATTTTTTATTGGTGAAAGAATTATTTTTAATTGGTCATTTTTCTATATATATATATTCTATTCACCCCCCTCTAGAGTTGCCAAACTGTTCTTTAAATTCTGTCTTTCTGTTTGATGCAGTTAACATCAAGGAAGACCCGGACTATGAAATCTTTGTAGGAACCCTTGCTGAACCAGAGTTTAAAAAAGATTTGTCCCACGTAACATTTCCCCAATATGCTCTGCCATCTTTCCGTCAAGCCATCTTAGTAGCACAAGACAATGAAACTTTATTAAGTCTGATGAACGGACAACCTCTGCAGACTGCCAATGCCATTATTCACAAGAAACCCCTATTTCTATTTGGTGAGGCTATTGATAAGTGTTCTCAGCCGAGACCTCGTGTCGAGCAGAGACTCTTTCAGAGAGCCGAGAAAAGGATACTCTTGCCTGAGACTTCCAGGTGTCTTCCCTTAGCTCTCTATGCTCATGCGAATTATCCCAGGAGAATGGACTGGGATATTACTCCTCTCCAGCATGCCAGAACAGGGAACATCTGTGTAAAGAAGGGGCCGAACAATAAGGATATGTTCTACAGCTCCTCTGAGCGTCACAGCTCACTGCTCAGAGGATTGAAGCCTGGCTATTGTTTGCCATTAAAATCTTTTGATTGTAAATTTTAATACAAACAGAACAGTGTTACAATGTAGGACTTCGACATAGTCCTAGGAGTACACTTTTGTTTATCTGGATCCCTTGTGCCGATGGAGCGAGTGGCAATGCGTTGACTCCGTTGATGATCTGACGACGGTTATCGGTTCTCGGATGGTATGGGTTGCTCTGGGTACGGGAGCTGGTGGAGAGGAGGAAGACGTTAAGTGTCTGTATCTGCCTCTCTGGTTGTGCGACGTCTCTGTCAGTATATGTATGTTCGTCTGTGTGTGTGTGGAAGAAGGAAATGATCCCTCTATTTATAGCTTTGCAGGCTGGCTACTGATGCACGCATATGTAGGATGCGCCTAGACGCGGGGACGCCATGTGGTGATTGCTGATGGAGGCGCATGAACGATGTGCCCTGATTGCGGGGTTAAATTCTTCATGCTGCTGTTGTGGGCCGACACGTAGCTGAGAGGAGACTTTGGCTCATAACCTTTGGGAGTCACGAACCATTCGGGGCGCATGGCTTTTGAGGCGCATGCTAGACTTCAGTAGTGACTTTACTTATGTCTTTAGGAATCAGAGAAAGTCTGAGGTGCATGGCTTTTGAGGTACATGCAGAGCTTTGGATGCATGGCTACGGAGGCACATGTGAGTGGGTGGGCGGCCACGTGGCTGTAACCGTCGGAGAAGAGTAATAATGATGCTGACGTTGGTGACGCTTTGTTTTCTAAAAAAGCTGTCAATTGTTCAGTCCTCGAGAGGCGTGCTGCCAACTCTGTCAGACTTCAGCATTTAATGTTCTTTGACATTTAATGGACTGTTGAGTGGTCGCATCGATCGGCGTTCCACTAGGCGCATGGGGCTGCATGCTTTGTGAGGCGCTTGGTGTCGAGAGGCACGTCTGTGTGATGTGCGGTCTGACCGGCGCATTGCGCTCCGTATGACACGTTACGTTCTTCGAGTGCTTTAAATAGCCGTTTTGACTTGGCTGAATTCGAAGCGTCTAGTTTATCCATTTAATGAAAATTTATTGCACGGGATTCGGAGAGCCATCCACTTGGCACATGGGTTTGATTTGCCCGGCCTATAAATAGTGGCATGGAGAGAGTTTGCTTCTCGTTCTCTCACGTTCTTCCGAAATGAACTTGTTTACTCGAGTGCATTCTGTTGATGAGATGCTCCTGAGGGTGAAGATGCGATGCAATGTCTTCATTGATGCACTTGAAGGTGACTGTTACATCCAAAAGTCAGAGTCGAGGGCTTTTGAGGCAGATGGAAGGTGTCTGTTGCATCCAAAGATCTGGATGCTCGAGCCTCGTCTCCATTATGCTGGAAGAGCCGCAGATCGGAATTGCGGTGCTGCGATCATCTTCCTTGGCCTTTGGGAGAGCTCCTCCTCCTGCTAGAGTGGGTGCTGCCCATTCTGGTTGGGTCGAAAGCTGCTCCTTTAGTCGTAGGTTGATTTACGGTGCTCTTCTCTTCCTCGGTTTGTGGAGCTCTTCTTCCAGCTAGAGGGTTGATTGCTACTCTCGTTCTGCTCAATAAATGCTTCAGGTGAGCCTGGCTGGAAGGGTGGCACATAACTGAGCTGCTGAAGGGATGCACATAACTGAGCTACTGACAGGATGCGCCCTGCTGAGGGCGCATGGTGGGATGCGCCTGACTGAGAGCGCATGGTGGCTGCTGCGCCTGTTCAAGAGCGCATGATGATCGCTGCGCCTGGCTGAAGACTTAGGGTCTTTTCATTTTGTAGAAGTTCTCCTTTGTACAGCCTTTTCTAGACATGTAATAGACTTTTATATGTAAATAAAATCCTCATTTAATGTCCATACTTTTGTTTTGCTGTGTCAAGTACTTTGTTTAAGCTCCCTGGCACATGTAGTATTTGGCGCATAGGATTTCTGATCGTGAAATTCCATGCTTCTATAAGACCCCCTTCAAAGTTTTCAAAACTTTTTGTCAAAGTTTTGGAATACTTTGAATAAGAAGCATGGTGGTTGGGGCGCATGACTGTTCGGGTGCATAGATACTCCGTGCATCAGTGATGGGGTGCATGCTCCTCTTAGTTAATGTAAATGATAACGCCTCGATAACCAGAAAGATTAATGATGATCTTTTTGGTTTTATTTGCAGTTATCTCCTCGCAGAACCCGAGGCGGCGGCTGAGGTCATACCTCATCGGTTCACGCGTGCGACTGAGCCTATAAATAGGCGTGATGTGGAGAAAGAGAGTTCTTCCTCTCCTTGCTTTTGTCTTTTAGAGTTCTTCTTCGAAAAAACCCTAACTTTCTCCCTTCAAGGAATGGCTCCCAAGACTCCTCGCGACGGTGCGATTGTGGAGACTCGGGCGGCAGACTTGAGTCGTCGGATTGAAGAGCTTTCAGCCAACCCTGGGGATGTTTAGGGATTGTAGTCTCTTTTTTTTGTGTATTTGCAACTCTTGCTGGGGAGGGTGTAGTCCTTTACTCTCTTTTTTTTTTAGAATAAAAAATACAAATTTTTTTGTGATGTGTTCATTTTTGCTGTCATGAACTTGATGATTTGTGTGGACCTATTATCTTTTGCGCACCTTGGTTTTTAGGTACAGATAATAAGTTTGAGAGAACCAACATGTTTGCTCAGAGGTGATGTGGACATGGCAAATATGGGATTCAGAATGATAGAATCTTCCTACTCAGAGGTGTTATGGACGTGGTAGGAATGACTCTCGAGGATACGCGGAACTACGCAGAGGTAATGTGGACGTAGAAGTTCTGCGATCAATGTACGGCAACGCAAGGGTTGTCTGTACGGGATGTTTACTCAGAGGTAATGTGGACGTGGTAAACATGATGGGTAGCGTAGTCTTATGGAATGTAAGATTCACTTTGTAGGGCGTAGGGAAACAACTCAGAGGTGATGTGGACGTGGTTGTCCTTCTACTGGAGGATGTCACGGAACAGCTGGGTTTCGAAAGCGTAAGGAATTGTATGTGAGTCCTGATGATTGGGTCCACAGACTCCCTTGTTGGGTGGAGATGGAAGTACATGTCTGAAAGATGTCAAGAGTAGTACTTCTTTAGGAACTTGCCGTTGATGGACATCATGAACAAGTCCCCATTGGGTTTGGCGAGGCGGTAAGCACTGTTTGAGTATACCGTCTCTATGATGAAAGGTCCTTCCTACTTGGGCTCGAACTTTTCTGGTGTCTTGTGAGTCAACACCATCGGCCTCCTGACTGCCAGAACCAGGTCGCCTACTTGGAAAATCCTCTGCTTGACCTTCTTGTTGAAAGCCTGTGATATACGGGCTTGGTAGAGTTCGATGCATTGTTGAGCTAGGAGACGCTTTTCGTCAAGTGCCTCCAGTTCCCGCAGACGACAACATTGATTTTCCTCTTCTGTGAGTTGGTTTATGATTGCTACGCGGAGTGAGGGTATCTGGATCTCGAAAGGTAGTACCGCTTCGCTCCCGTAGACCAGGAAGAATGGTGTGTTGCCTGTCGGGGTCCGTACCGTTGTACGGTAGGCCCAAAGGCATTCGCCGAGCTTTTCGTCCCAGTCGCATTTGTTGGATGATACGACTTTTTTGAGTAGCCTGACGATAGTCTTGTTGAACGCCTCGGCCAATCCGTTTGCTGCCGGATTGTAGGCGGTTGAGCCCACATTTTGAATACGATTCTTGTCACAGAATCTGCTAAAAACTTGGCTGATGAACTGAGGACCGTTATCATAGATAATCCTCCGGGTTACCCCGAAACGGTAGATGACATGGTGCTTGATGAAGCTGATCTCTCTGGAGCTCTTCACTTCCGCCAGTGGAACGGCCTCTGCCCATTTGGAGAAGTAGTCGGTGATGGCTAGGATAAAGCGGTGTCCTCTCGATGAAGGAGGGGTGATCGGTTCCACAATGTCCATGCCCCAAGCTTCGAAGGGCCAGAAGGCGACTGTAGGATGTAGTGGTTCTGACGGTTTATGAATGAAGTCTGCATGAAGCTGGCACGCATGGCACTTCTTAGCATAGTCGACAGTGTCAGCGGCCATGGTTGGCCAGTAGTAGTCCATGTGTCGCAGTCGGTCCTGCAACTTAGGGCCAGGTTGATGGGCCCCGCAGGTTCCATCGTGAGCTTCTCGAAGGGCTTCGGCTGCTTCTTCGTTGGACAAACATCGAAGGAGAAGTCCATCGTAAGACCGTCGGTACAGCATTTTAGTAGCTGTATCGTAGTAGAATCGAAGAGAGCGCCTCCTGACTGAGACGGCTTCTTTCGGGTCCTCTGGAAGAATTCCGTAGACAGCGAAGTCGATGAACGGGAATCTCCAGTCTCGGACGTTAACACCAGCACTCGTTGACATGGCATGGGCCACTCGCGAGCACAGGTTGTTTTTAGGACAGACCAAGTCTCGACCAACTATCGTGATTTAGTGTTGAGTCCCAAGGGGTGCGGCCAATGAGGCTGTGAGGCCAGCCAGAGCATCAGCCTCTAGATTTTGTAGACGAGGTACATGTTCGATGAAGAACTCGGTGAAGATTAAAATGATGTTCAATAAAACTTCATGATAAGGGATCAGATCTTCATGGCGAACTTCATATTGTCCTCTTATCTGGTTTACGACGAGTTTTGAGTCGCCGTAGGCTTCCAAATGATTCACCTCCAGCTGTTGTGCCAACTGGAGTCCCATGATGAGTGCGTTGTACTCGACAACATTATTGGAGCACGGCTTTGAAAGGGAGTAAGCATGCTGGATGACCAGCTGATCGGGGGAGACTAATACTACCCCCACTCCTGCGATGATTTGGCCTTTGCGGCCTATTCTTGAAGTGCCATCGAAAAACATTCGCCAGACGGAGCCTTCTTCGGTGACGTTTGATTCTTGGACCTCATCCATGATGCCTTCATAGAGTCTTGAGGACTCTGGGATGGGGTGTGCAGCTAAAAAGTCGGCCAGAGCTTGACCCTTAACGGCTTTTTGTAGAACGAACACCATGTTATATGGCGTTAGCAAGATCGCCCACGTGGCAAGCCGGAAGTTTAATGATCCTGGCTTCGTCATGAGAACTCTGAGCGGATTGACTCGAGAAATGACATGAATTGTCTGGCCCGAGACATAATGGCGAGTCTTTTGGATGGCAAATACCAAAGCCAAGCACTCCTTTTCAACGGGGTTGTACCGGTGTTCGGCCCCGATCAATGTTCTATTGAGGTAGTAGATAGCTTGCTCATAGCCTGTATCGCTGTTCTGAGCCAGCAGAGCGTCGAGGGAATGATCCATGGCACGAACATAGAGGAAAAATGGTTTGCCGGCGACTGGTGCCACCAGGACTGGCAGGCTCGTCAGATAGGCCTTGATGTCGTCGAAAGATTTTTGACATTCCTCTGTCCAGACGTAAGAGACTCCCTTCTTCATGAGTTGAGTGAAGGGTCGACATTTTCTGGAAAGGTTTGCTATGAACCTCCAGATGTATGCCAGACGCCCCTGCAGGCCTCGAAGTTCTCGAAGGTTCTTCGGAGGGTCCATGTCGAGGATGGCTTTAGTCTTCTCGGGATTGACATGAATGCCTTTCGCCGTGATAATGAAGCCCAAGAACTTTTCGCTAGAAACCCTTAGGAAGGATTTAGCGGAGATCATCTTGAGTTGATGCGCCCACATGAGATCGAAGACTATCTTCAAGTCTTGTAGGTGATCTCCTTTGAGACGGCTCTTGACTGCGATGTCATCAACATAGCATTCGACTGTCTTGCGAAGATGCTGACGAAAAATGGTGCTCATAGCTCATTGGTATGTCGCACCAGCATTCTTCAAGCCGAAGGGCATCACTGTGTAGCAGAAAACACCCTTTGAAGTCCTGAATGACGTGTATTTTGCATCATCGGGGAACATCTTGATCTGGTTGTAGCCCGAATACCCGTCCATGAAAGACATGCGTTCGAAGCCACATGTATTGTCGATCATCACATCGGTGATTGGAAGCGGGAATTCGTCCTTCGGGCAAGCAATGTTGAGGTCCATGAAGTCGATACAAACTCGTATTTTGCCATTCTTCTTGGTGACAGCTACGACGTCGGCTACCCAATCCGGGTGTTGTTCTTCACGGATGAAGCCGCTGGTCAAGAGTTTATCCACCTCCTGATCGATGGCGATCATGATGTCCGGACGAAAGTGTCGCTGTTGTTGTTTGATAGGCTTGGCATCAGGTAAGATGTTAATCCTATGCATCGCGATCTGGGGATCAAGTCCCGGCATATCTTCGTAGCTCCAGGCGAAGACATCGATATACTCTTTAGCCAGCTGGATTAAAGATTCTCGGTCTTCTCCTTTTAGGCTTTTACTGATGAAGATGGGTTTGGAAGAAGATCCGTCCCCAAGGTCGATCTGCTCGACTTCGTCTTCGGTGGGAGGTTCGCGTAATTCGAAACGAGACTCCCACTGTTCTCCTAGGCGTTGAGCCCAGGGTTCTTCTTCGAAGAATTATGGCGTTTGGTCTTCGCCTTCATTTTCTTGAGATTGTGCAGATGTCATATTGGCTGACAACACTTTCTTGAAGACTGAGCCGATACACGTATCGGAATCCAAAGTTGATGCTTCGGACGAGTGAGAATGTTCTATTTCTTCTGCGTCCGAACTCTCTGGAGTTGATGGAGGCGTGACATAGCCTACCCCCCGCCGAGTTCGATGATAGTAGTCCTACGGCTTTCCTTTAGGTGTTGGAAGCCGGAGAGAAAGACGTCGACCCTTGCCGTAGTTCAGGCCTTTGTTGCTTTTTAGGTCGTAACCCATCTTTTGAATGAGGTACTTTGTCTTGTCTGTGTACCGATAGACTTGTATTCTGCCGGTATCTGGTTCTGGCTCGAGTGGCGGGAGGTCTTGATGACGCTCAACTTTGCCGAAGATGATGGAATCTTCGTATCGACTCCGCGGCGGGACTACAAAACAGACCCCTTGGGACGGGACTACTCGATTTACATGATGGACGGTCGTTATTTGTGTTTGCAACGACCGTAGAGCGTTATCTAATGTATACATGGCATTCCAATGTGGAAGACTAGAATAATTAAAAGACACTCTATTATTGATAAAATACGAGATTTTATCCCGTGGGATTACATTGTCCAAAGAGGGTGCGTCTACATCAGCAGAGATATATTCTCCTAGCTCTTCATCTGTGAGTACTGGGGTTGGATCGGGAGAGTCCACCACAACTTTGGTCTTGGGGTCCGAGAGGACTATGTGGGCCTTCTCTGGCAGCTTGGCTTGCGACGGCTTGCCTTTAAGATGCACCTTCAGAGGTGCCTCCACTGTGCCTCCGGTGATTGGTACCGTCCCCTGTAGCTTTGCCACAAGGGGAGCCGACGTTTGAGACAGCTTTCCCTTGAGCCGTATCTTCAAGGGAGCTTCAGGAGCAGTTGGTGCTTTCCCGGGTAGCTTGATGTTCATGGGAGGCAACTTCTAAGGCGGTTTGCCTTTGAGTCAGATCTTCAAAGGAGCGTCGGGAGTCATCTCAGGCTTCATGTCCGGCTCTGCTGCCGTTTTTGCCTCGTCGTCAGCATCAGTGGCTTCCTCCTCGTCAGGTGGCTTGTACAAGGAGGAATCGGTGAAGTAGGCTTCAACCCCTTTGAAAGGGTCAATGTCCGCGAACTCCGTCCGGATGACGTCGTTAGTGGACATGTACTTCATACATTGGTGGAGCGTGGATGGCACCACCATGTACTCATGCAGCCATGGACGACCCAACAGGAGGTTGTAGTTAACGTCGACGTCCACTACATAACAAGTCACCTCGGTTCTGAGGTTACCGATATGGCACTTTAGTCGTATCTTGTCCAGTGGCTCGCTTTTGCTAGCATTGAAGCCACTGATTGTTGTGTTGGAAGGTGTCAGTCGGTATATTGGGATCTGATGCTGAGGGAAGACCCCTGATCATCTGAATCCGCTTCACCTTGACAGAACCGATATACCCTGTATAATACAGCGGCCTGTTGTGTCGGTTGTGCTTGAGCAGCATGTCTTGTTGGGTGAAGGTTATATTGGGGATAACCTCATCCGTACAATGACAGTGCGCACATGCAGTCGGGAGATCTTCAGGCTGCTTGACCCGACTAATGAAGGATTCGACATCTTTCAGAGCTTCTCGAGTGTCTTTCGAAAGACGAAGGAGCTCAAACAGAGATAGGCGGGCAGGAGTACTGGCCAGTTGTGCCAGTATGTCGAAGTTGTGGGGCTTGGCTAGCCCCGAAGCATTCTTCTTTCGCAGAGGCCTATAAAAGCGGGCCTCTACATGCTTCTGCTTATTGGCTGCTGGGGGCTTAGACGGGCCCTCTTCCTGAGCAGCAGGGACGGTACAAGGAGGCACCACCTCGACGATAGCTTCGTCGGGTTGGGCATTCTGTTGTGAACGCGTCTGTACAGGAAGTGCCTCTTCCGCTGAGGAAGAGACCATGCGGCAAGACTTGATCTTCCTGCCTTTGGATTTGGAGGTAGGGCGTACCTCCGGTTAAGTAACCTCGGAGACAAGATCAGGGTGAACCCATAAGATCTCTCCCTGAGATGTGGTGAGTGGGATGAGTCCACTCACGTTGTCACGAGTAGGTGGTAAGTTAACCACCTCCATTATCGCCTTAGGGATGGGGACGACGCTATCTTGTGTTGTAGTTGGCGGCAACGTACCGAACTGGAGTGACACCACATTGGCCAACACAGTCTTCTCCTCGTAGTCGACGGAGATAACATCCACATTGATCATGCGCTGGATGTAGTTTTTGAGGACGTAGCAGTCCTTGGTTGGGTGTCCGACAAACCGATGGTAGTGACAGTACCTCAGATTGTCCACTTTCCCAACCTCGTCGGGACGCTTTGGGTCCGACAGTTTGATCTTGTCACCCTGCTTCAGTATCTCAAAGAGTTGCAGGGTGTCTTCATCGTTGAACGAATAAACCTCCTTTGGCCTTGGTACAAGTGGAGGCTTCTGATTAGGCGCTGATGCACCTTTTGAGGAATTGACAGTCAACGCCTGTTTCCCCTTCGTCTCTCGTCCGGGGTTGTTGGCTGCAGGCCGTTTCCCCTTGTCCTCAAAGGCAGGGAAACTAACTCCCAGAAGGCGAGCATTAGACGCCTTCTTTTCTGCTGCTTCTGCTTCGATGATCAAGGAACTCCAGTTGGAAGGAGGAGTAGAGTTGAGCCAAAGTTTGACTGCAGGCAGTATATTCATGCTGCAGGAGAAGAGGAGTGAATGTTCTGGCATGCCCAGGGGTAGTCTGAAGCAGGCCTGTCGGAAGCGTTCGATGAACACTCGAACAGTTTCCTTCTCCTTTTGGCGTATCTCTATGAGGGACGCCATTGTCATGTCCTTTCCGCCGTCGTAGAAACGGTCGAGGAAAAGGCGCGTCAAGTCGTCGAAGGAAGATATGGAATTATCGGGAAGACTGCAGTACCAATCGTACGCCACTCCTTTCAGTGCCCCGACGAATATGCTGGTGAGTAGCGCGTCCTCCTTCGGAAGATGTCCCGTTTGGGACTGGAAGTACGTCAGATAGCGATGCGAGAGTCCTTCCCGTCGTATGGCATCAATGTTTGTGGTTTATATTTGGGAGGATAAACTACCTTGTTCCATTCGAGGGGGTAAGGTTGGGGAATGCCCATCTTTTGGCGCTTCTCTTGTCTATTCTTGGACTCAAAGCGTTCGCACAGGTCCCTGATCATCTCGACCATGTCTTCCGTGGAGCTGGGAGTCGGGGAAGGTGGTACCGCCTGGAGTTGAGCATTTGAGGGCTCCGATGTCCGAGGTGCTTCGCGGCGATCCGTATCCAAGGATACCCGTTGAAGGGGTACACTTGACTCTCCATTGGCCCCTAGGTCGGGACCGGTAGAAGGTGTCCTGGCTAAAGCTGACCGTATCTCAAACACTGCTTGAGTCAGTATTTGCATAGAGGCAGAGAGGGTTTTGAGTCCTCCCTCCAAGGTATCCATGCGCTGGACGAGGTCTGCTGGCGGCGCATCAGACTCGGTATCACCCCCAGCCATGTATACTGTCATGACGCGGCTGGAAGTGGATGGATCGGTTGAGGCTTCACTCTCGGCTTCACTTTCCTGTAGGGGAGTTGCCTCTCCTGGAGCTTTGTCCTGGCTACCCCCAGCTATGTTCTGAGAACATTCTCGACAAGAGCGTCTGTAAGGGCCTGATTACCCTCAGTTCCGTCTTGAAGGACACCCTCGTCTTCGAGAATCAGATCCGCAGGGGGCTAGACTACCCCCAGCTATGTTTTGGAGGACACCTTCATCCTCGGGAGAAGTACCCGTAAGGGCCTGATTACCCCCAGTCCTATCTTGAAGGACTTCTTCGTTTTCGAGATGTAGATCCACAGGGGCTAGGCGACCCCCAGCTATATCCGGGAGGCTGACTTCGCCTCGAGGATGAAGATCCACCCCAGCTGTGCTTTGGAGGACACTTTCGTCTTCGGAAGGAGGCTCAACAAGGGTCTGACTACCCCCAGCTTCCTCTAAGATCTTCTTCCTCCCCCGAGTGCCTTCGAACACTCCGGAGGACGAGACACTTGTCTTGGTTTTCCTCGGCTGGCTCTTGGACGAGGACGAGGAATTGCCAGTCGCCTTTCGGACTAACGAGGAGTTAGAGATCATGTTGCATGAAGCAACCCTCGGATCTTCTTTTGTTGACACCTTCTTCCCGAGGCGACGTCGGAGGGGTGTCGATGATTGCAGCCGCTGGAACACCGACTGTCTTGGTGGGACTGCTGCCTTGCAACAGCAGTTGATGGTGACTACAGCACAAGTGTGCCCTGTGAGGGGGGCATCGTGCTCGTCAGTCGACTTTCCTAATCGGCGCTTGTGAGTGATCACGTTACGCAAATCGTTAGAGGAGAGTGCCACTTTTGTACCCCCTTCAGGCGCATGGCAAGGCCAAGCGCTGGGGTGGTCAAGTGAATGCTGTGCCTCCTGATCTAACACCAAACAGGCGCCCCGATCAGTAGTGGGGGAACAACATTTAAAGTGACTTGAACGGACCTCAGACGCATAACCAGAGGGGGCGCGGGAGTTCAAGACCACTGGGTTTGCCTTACTCGACTTGGTTGTGAATGCAACAGATGTGCCCAAGTGAGATAAGGACTTTGAAGGTCGGCTCATTTCAGGCGCAGAAGCACCTGAGTCGACCTTATACTGCTTACCATCAGCAGCGCGCATGATTTTGAGCGCATGCTTCTGGCTTGCTGCTGGCATAGCACGTTTGGGGCGCATGGCCCGTGCTGTCTTAGATTTCTTTGTACTAGCCCGCTGGGGCGCGTAGTACTCAGAATCCAAATTCTCCTCGCCACTACAGCGAGTGAGTCTGTCAAAGACAGAGACCTTCTGTGGCACATCGGAGGTGATGCACGGGGCATTAGCTGCGCCCCTGCACCGTCGATGCATCTTCCTCGCCTGAGAGGGAGATGGCTGGGGGATGTGGTTAGCCGTACGTTTTCCCTAGAGATGCGCTGCACCGGTGGGCGCATCTTGGTTGCTGAGGACGTCAGCAGGAAGGGAAGGCTGTATCGGCGTATCCCCTTCGGTGGTGGTGCCAGAGGCGTCGACCTTGCGCACCCAGACTCGGCGAGTCTTCTTCGACTTCGGCAGCCGCTTCGAAGGACTCGCACTGCCTTCAGAGATGACTCCTCATACGCCTGTTAATTGAGGTGTACGACTAGCGTCTTGTCGGAGGAGCCCACCTTCACGTCGTCGGATTGCGACACAGTTTTCTCGGTGGAGGAGAAAGAGGTCCCCAGCAGAGTCGCCAGCTTGTTTGCCATTAAAATATTTTGATTGTAAATTTCAATACAAACAGAACAGTGTTACAATGTAGGACTTCAACGTAGTCCTAGGAGTACACTTTTGTTTATCTGGGTCCCTTGTGCCGATGGAGCGAGTGGTAATGCGTTGACTCCGTTGACGATCTGATGACGGTTATCGGTTCTCTGAAGGTCTGGGTTGCTCTGGGTGCTGGAGCTGCTGGAGAGGAGGAAGACGTTGAGTGTCTGTATCTGCCTCTCTGGTTGTGCGACGTCTCTGTCAGTATATGTATGTTCGTCTGTGTGTATGGAAGAAGGAAATGATCCCTCTATTTATAGCTTTGCAGGCTGGCTGCTGATGCACACATATGTAGGATATGCCTAGACACGGGGACGCCACGTGGTAATTGCTGATGGAGGCGTATGAACGATGCGCCCTGATTGTGGAGTTGAATTCTTCATGCTGCTGTTGTGGGCCGACACGTAGTAGAGAAGAGGATCTTTCTGTTGCTGAGATCTTGGGTGAATCGAGTCAAAGGACACGTGTCATCGGCCCATGGCTCGGAGATCTCGAATTTGGATAGGGAATGATCTGGTAGGATGTGCCTGAGATTGGTCGCATGAGGAGACGTTGGCTCGTAACCTTTGGGAGTCACGAACCATTCGGGGCACATGGCTTTTGAGGCGCATGCTAGACTTCAGTAGTGACTTTACTTCTGTCTTTAGGGATCAGAAAAAAGTCTGAGGCGCATGGCTTTTGAGGCACATGCAGAGCTTTGGGCGCATGGCTGCGGAGGCGCATACGAGTGGGTGGGCGGCCACGTGGCTGTAACCGTCGGAGAAGAGTAATGATGATGCCGATGTTGGCGACGCTTCATTTTCTGAAAAAGCTGTCAACTGTTCAGTCCTCGAGAGGTGTGCTGCCAACTCTGTCAGACTTCAGCATTTAATGTTCTTTGACATTTGATGGACTATTGAGTGGGCGCACCGATCGGCGTTCTATTAGGCGCATGGGGCCGCATGGGGGCGCATGCTTTGTGAGGCGCTTGGTGTCGAGAGGCGCGTCTGTGTGATGCACGGTCTGACCGGCGCATCCGCTCCGTATGACACGTTACGTTCTTCGAGTGCTTTAAATAGCCGTTTTGACTTGGCTGAATTTGAAACATCTGGTTCATCCATTTAATGCAAATTCATTGCACGGCCTATAAATAGTGGCATGGAGAGAGTTTGCTTCTCGTTCTCTCACGTTCTTCCGAAATGAACTTGTTTACTCGAGTGCATTCTGTTGATGAGATGCTCCCGAGGGTGAAGATGCGACGCAATGTCTTCATTGATGCACTTGAAGGTGACTGTTACATCCAAAAGTCGGAGTCGAGGGCTTCTGAGGCAGACGGAAGGTGCCTGTTGCATTGTCACGACCCGCACCCGTTTTTCGGACACGATCTCGTGAGCAAGCCAGCTACGTATCGAGCGGACTGCAGCCCGACTCGAGTACGTATAAGCTGTCAAGGTTATGGGTATCATATCTAATCTAACTATATCTCAATCCACATGAATCATTTAAACAAGAATGAACAAGTATGGGTCATGGTCTGCAGCCCACTAGCATAAATGTTTGGTAAGACTCTAAAGGAAATAACAAGAGTCTACAGCTGAAACAAGGAACATGATATCTCATGATAAGGAATTGAAAAAGCACGGACGGATAATAAACACAATAGCGATACCTGAATCCCACAAGCGTATCATTGCCTCCGTAATACCCACATGAATCGCAAATCCTCCGCCATCCAGAACTACTAGCTAACTCCATACAATCGCTAAACCTGAGGAGATCATCAGGTCCTCAGAGGACATAGCAAGATACAGAATATACATGTCTATCTATCAGTTTTATCATGCACAAGAAAATAAACAAGAAAGAACAAGAACAAGACAAATGACTATGAACCCGAACACGAATATGAATACGAACACGAACACTAGAACAACTACGCATAATGAACTGCCGGATGAACGAAACATGATGATCAATGGAAGAAACCAAACCCTCGTCCCGAGTGTGGACTCACTGGTTTGAACTAAACACTAATCCTCGTCCCGAGTGTGGACTCTCTGGTCAGTACTAACCCTCGTCCCGAGTGTGGACTCTCTGGTCAATACTAACCCTCATCCCGAGTGTGGACTCTCTGGTCAGTACTAACCCTCGTCCCGAATGTGGACTCTCTGGTTAGTTCACGGCAAGGCACCCTCGTCCCGAGTGTGGACTCTCTGGTGCAAATACTACATCCTCGTCCCGTGTGTGGACTCTCTGATGTAAACACCCTCGTTCCGAACGTGGACTCTCTGGTGCAAGTCAAGTCAAGTCTACACCCTCGTCCCGAGTGTGGACTCTCTGGTGCAATAATCGACATCCTAGTCCCTAGTGTGGACTCACGGATGTAAACAGATCAAGAAAAACACCCTCGTCCCGTGTGTGGACTCTCTGGTGCCAAGGAAGCAATATCAAGAATTTAGCAGTTCACTACACGCACTCGTTCTATGACACGACTCAAGCAAGGTACTGACAAGAAACTCCAAGTGTGAAACACAAGGCCAAAACATGAACATGGCTATAAACAATAAAAACAACTCCACCAAAAATAACACGAAAAAGCACATGTCCATAAATAATCCAAAAGCTGGAAACTGAAATAAAATGCATGAAAATAAAACTGTAGAGGGAGGCAAGGTATACTTGCCTGGAGGTTGCACGCAAATCCAACAAATATATAGTCAACTGATAAGCCACGAAGTCCAAGTCATCAACTGTCTCCGAAAGCTGAAACAAAAAGTGCCATCATTCTCGGAATAGTCAAATTAGCTAGGATTGCCTGTCCTTAAGTCCAATTCTGGACACAGGGGAAAACGGTAGTATCGGGCAAAAATGATGTCCGCCGTTGGACCCGCGTTGGACCGAAAAGCGTGCCAGAGTCAATGGTCTCTAAAGTTGTCAAACTACATGTCTACGGATTTGGTTTTCCGATACGAACCCAACCGTATGTCCAAACTTGGATTCCAGCGGGCCGTGCACAAAATTGTCTGTCGTGTCGGACCGGGAGCCCGCGATACGACGATTTTATCAACTGTCTCAGAATCGGACCAAACTTGGCATACAGGACCAGAAAAATGATACGGTCCTGATGGCGCAAGTTTCATCTCGATCTGACGAGCGTGCACAAAGTAATTAAAAAATTTGCAAAGTGCACGATACGGTGAATTTTGACGGATACGCATCAAATTCGTCGCGCACACGCGACCAATTTGAATTCCGTCAAAGCCCACACGACCACAAAGCCGTTACGCACCTTTTGATGCTTTCGGTTTGCGGCCACGTCGTCCGAATTAGCGGGACGGACGTGGTATCGGAGTGATTTTCCTATTTTCTATATTTTTGAAAATATATTTTTGATGATTTTTGAATTCGAGTATCTTTGTACATACTCGATAAAATCTGGATCTACCAAATTGGTTTTAATCTTGTATAGGTTGTTTACAATCCTAATCAAGTGGATTTCTAAATTACTCGATGGGTCAGCGATTTGTCGCCTTCCAAGATAGGTTCACGAACGCGAAATTCTGTTCAGTTCGAGACAGTTTTCGTCCAAGTTCGTGTCGGCTTATCTAACAAACCAGGGTTCCTAAATTCAAACTACTTAAAGGAGATCGAAGTTGGATTGGTTAGGGTTGTACCAGAAGTGACAGATCGAAAAATGATCCATCGCATGTGAAGATTCGTCGTTGCAAAGTCGGGCTCTCACGCCCTTCGCTGCTGTGCGCTCGTTCAGTCCGCACGTGTGTCTGGCCGACTCCGGCCGGCTTCCAGTGGCTCATGCGGCCGCGCACGGTGGTCCAGGTGCGCACGCCGGCGTCGGGGCCGGTGGAGTACAATGTTGGTGGCGGTGATCATTTTTGCCAGGGTTTTTGAGGGGTTTTCCTTCTCGCTTCTGTCGATATATACATTGGTAGATATATAGCTGCGCTGTGGTGAACAGGTCGGGCTCTAGCAGCCTGTGGGGAAAATCTCAGGTGCGTGGGCTGCCAAGTTGGGCTAGGCCTAGATGGGCCTGGCTTGGTTTGCCATTTGGGTTGGGGAGTTTGGGGTCAGGCCGGGCTGGGCCTCCTATGGCTTGGCCTGGGATTGTTTTTCTTTTGTTTTTCCTTTTTAATAATTAACATGTACATATATATATTCATATATATACACATATATCTATTTCTATACATATGTATATATATATATATATATATATATATATATATATATATATATATATATATATATATATATATATATATATATATATATATATATACACATACGCACGTATATATAATATATTATATATACATGTATACATACAAACATATATTTAATATATATATTTATATATATAGTACACATACACGCACATATATATTTATATATACACTTATTCGCCTATACACAATATTTATATTTATATATACAACCACATTCATACGTATATATAATATATATATTTATATATACGTATACATACATTTATGTATATGTTTATTTACTCTATATATATATATATATATATATATATATATATATATATATATATATATATATACATCTAGATGTACATTTACTTTAAACTCCTAATTGCCTCTCTATATTTATTTGCTAGAATATAGGGAATCAGCTGGTGATAAAAAATATATATATATACAATGTATAGCAATAATAATAATAACAAAAATAAAATACTTATTATGCAATATTTAATATTCTAATATAGAATTTACCACTAGGCTATAAAATGGACTGCCCATACGTATATATACACATCTACCTACTTACATGGACGTCTTTGGTTTCACTATATGACTGCATGGGCTTGAGCTTACTTCGGGTCCAGTTCGGACTAAATTTGCACAACCGGGTCACTCAATGTCAAATAATATTAATAATAAATAATTAAACTATTTATAATGGTCATGTCACAACTTTGCCTGGTTTTCCTAGTTAGGACATCCCTATGTCTCGGCCTTCCTGGCCAAGGCTAATACACTAGTCAAGGCACGCCACTGCACTATCCGTGCCATGATTCCTAGTCGTCTTATACTTCAAAACTCAACCATGGCTAAAATCATCCACCGTAATAATTAACTAAGTAATTATTCATAAAATCTAAAATCGCTATTTAAATCAAATAAATAAATATTTTTAAAAAATAATCCGGGAAGGGAAGCTACAAATCTACCCACCTTAAAATAATTTCGTCCTCGAAATTCCAATTCATAATTATTCCTTAAAAATTAAAGTCTACTATTACCTTAATCTCCGAAATTTAATTCCTCGAAAATAGTTTATACCCTCCTCCTAATCATTTTGTAGCTACGAAGTCTCGAGGACTTCTACCCACCTTTGGTCATACTACTCCTTAAAACACGGTCACTAAAGTTTTATGGTCTTCTAACTAGTTGCTAATAATTCTACTGGACAGATATCTAGGCATATGGCATATATAACCCCTCATATCTATAAACAACCAAATACTCAATAGTCAAGCAATATGTACTATGATTTAAGGATTTCTAATGAATTCTAGACAGCACGATTGTTCGTCACTCCGAAATAGGGAGGGACGAGAATCAACGGTACGGAAAGCAAGGAAGTATAATCGAGAGCAAATTTGGAATTTTCAAAGACGTAGAGAATTTATAGGAGAATTTTTCAAAGCAGTGTGGATTGAGATTTCTAAGGTTTAGTCAAGTCGCAGGCTCGCACCAGTACAGTTACGTAACCGGTACGATATGCTCTGACCTGCATGGGCTACCACAAAAACTTGTCACGACCCACACCCGCTTTTCGGACGCGAGCTCGTGAGCAAGCCAGCTACGTATCGAGCGGACTCCAGTCCGACTCGAGTACGTATAAGCTGTCAAGGTCATGGGTATCATATCTAATCTAACTGTATCTCAATCCACATGAATCATTTAAACAAGAATGAACAAGTATGGGTCATGGTCTGCAGCCCACCAGCATAAATGCTCGATAAGACTCTAAAGGAAATAACAAGAGTCTATAACTGAAACACGGAACATGATATCTCTTGATAAGGAATTGAAAAGCACGAGCGAATAATAAACACAATAGAGATACCTGAATCCCACAAGCGTATCATTGCCTCCGTAATACCCACATGAATCGCAAATCCTCTGCCATCCAGAACTACTAGCTAACTCCATACAATCGCTAAATCTGAGGAGATCATCAGGTCCTCAGAGGACATAGCAAGATACATAATATACATGCCTATCTATCAGTTTTATCATGTATAAGAAAATAAACAAGAAAGAACAAGAACAAGACAAATGACTATGAACCCGAACACGAATATGAATACGAACACGAACACTAGAACAACTACGCATAATGAACTGCCGGATGAACGAAACATGATGATCAATGGAAGAAACCAAACCCTCGTCCCGAGTGTGGACTCACTGGTTTGAACTAAACACTAACCCTCGTCCCGAGTGTAGACTCTCTGGTCAGTACTAATCCTCGTCCCGAGTGTGGACTCTCTGGTCAATACTAACCCTCGTCCCGAGTGTGGACTCTCTGGTCAGTACTAACCCTCGTCCCGAATGTGGACTCTCTGGTTAGTTCACGGCAAGGCACCCTCGTCCCGAGTGTGGACTCTCTGGTGCAAATACTACATCATCGTCCCGTGTGTGGACTCTCTGATGTAAACACCCTCATCCCGAGCGTGGACTCTCTGGTGCAAGTCAAGTCAAGTCTACACCCTTGTCCCGAGTGTGGACTCTCTGGTGAAATAATCGACATCCTAGTCCCTAGTGTGGACTCACGGATGTAAACAGATCAAAAAAAACACCCTCGTCCCATGTGTGGACTCTCTGGTGCCAAGGAAGCAATATCAAGAATTTAGCAGTTCACTACACGCACTCGTTCTATGACACGACTCAAGCAAGGTACTGACGAGAAACTCCAACACAAGGCCAAAATATGAACATGGCTATAAACAATAAAAACAACTCCACAGAAAATAACACAAAAAAGCACATGTCCATAAATAATCCAAAAGCTGGAAACGGAAATAAAATGCATGAAAATAAAACTGTAGAGGGAGGCAAGGTATACTTGCCTGGAGGTTGCACGCAAATCCAACAAATATATAGTCAACTGATAAGCCACGAAGTCCAAGTCATCAACTGTCTTCGAAAGCTGAAACAAACATTGCCAACATTCTCAGAATAGTCAAATTAGCTAGGATTGCCTGTCCTTAAGTCCAATTCTGGACACATGGGCAAAACGGTAATTTCGGGCAAAAACGATATCCGCCGTTGGACCCGCTTTGCACCGAAAAGCGTGCCAGAGTCAATGGTCTCTAAAGTCGTCAAACTATATGTCTACGGATTCAATTTTCCGATACGAACCCAACCGTATGTCCAAAGTTGGATTCCGGCGGGCCGTGCACAAAATTGTCTGTCGTGTCGGACCGGGGCCCGCGATACGGCAATTTTATCAATTGTCTCAGAATCGGACCAAACTTGGCATACAGGATCCGAAAAACGATACGGTCCTAATGGTGCAAGTTTCGTCTCGATCTGACGAGCGTGCACAAAGTAATTGAGAAATTTGCAAAGTGCACGATACGGTGAATTTCGACGGATACGCATCAAATTCGTCGCGCACACGCGACCAATTTGAATTCCGTCAAAGCCCACACGACCACGAAGCCGTTATGCACCTTTCGATGCTTTCGGTTCGTGGCCACGTCGTCCGAATTGGCAGGACGGACGTGGTATCGGAGTGATTTTCCTATTTTCTATATTTTTGAAAACAGATTTTTGATGATTTTTGAATTCGAGTATCTTTGTACATACTCGATAAAATCTGGATCTACCAAATAGGTTTTAATCTCGTATAGGTTGTTTACAATCCTAATCAAGTGGATTTCTAAATTACTCGATGGGTCAGCGATTTGTCGCCTTCCAAGATAGGTTCACGAACGCGAAATTCTGTTCAGTTCGAGACAGTTTTCGTCCAAGTTTGTATCGACTTATCTAACAAACCAGGGTTCCTAAATTCAAACTACTTGAAGGAGATCGAAGTTGGATAGGTTAGGGTTGTACCAGAAGAGACAGATCGGAAAATGATCCATCGCATACGAAGATTCGTCGTTGCAAAGTCGGGCTCTCACGCCCTTCGCTGCTGTGCGCTCGTTCAGTCCACGCGTGTGTCTGGCCGACTCCGGCCGGCTTCCAGTGGCCCGTGCGGCCGTGCACGGTGGTCCAGGTGCGCGCACCGGCGTCGGGGCCGATGGAGTACAATGTTGGTGGCGGTGATCGTTTTTGCTAGGGTTTTTGAGGGGTTTTCCTTCTCGCTTCTGTCGATATATACAATGGTATATATATAGCTGCACTGTGGTGAACAGGTCGGGCTCTAGCAGCCTGTGGGTAAAATCTCAGGTGCGTGGGCTGCCAAGTTGGGCTAGGCCGAGATGGGCCTGGCTTGGTTTGCCATTTGGGTTGGGGAGTTTGGGGTCAGGCCGGGCTGGGCCTCCTATGGCTTGGCCTGGGATTATTTTTCTTTTGTTTTTCCCTTTTAATAATTAACATGTACATATATATATACTCATATATATACACGTATATCTATTTCTATACATATGTATATATATATATATATACACATACGCACGTATATATAATATATTATATATACATGTATACATACACACATATATTTAATATATATATATATTTATATATATAGTATACATACACGCACATATATATTTATATATACACTTATTCGCCTATACACAATATTTATATTTATATATACAACCATATTCATACGTATATATAATATATATATTTATATATACGTATACATACATTTATGTATATGTTTATTTACTCTATATATATATATATATATATATATATATATATATATATATATATATATATATATATATATATATATATATATATACAATGTATAGCAATAATAATAATAACAAAAATAAAATACTTATTATGCAATATTTAATATTCTAATATAGAATTTACCACTAGGCTATAAAATGGACTGCCCATACGTATATATACACATCTACCTACTTACATGGACGTCTTTGGTTTCACTATTTGACTGCATGGGCTTGAGCTTACTTCGGGTCCAGTTCGGACTAAATTTGCACAATTGGGTCACTCAATGTCAAATAATATTAATAATAAATAATTAAACTATTTATAATGGTTATGTCACAACTTTGCCTGGTTTTCCTAGTTAGGACATCCCTATGTCTCGGCCTTCCTGGCCAGGGCTAATATACTAGTCAAGGCACGCCACTGCACTATCCGTACCATGATTCCTAGTCGTCTTATACTTCAAAACTCAACCATGGCTAAAATCATCCACCGTTATAATTAACTAAGTAATTATTCATAAAATCTAAAATCGCTATTCAAATCAAATAAATAAATAAATAAATATTTTTAAAAAATAATCCGGGAAGGGAAGCTACATGCATCCAAAGATCTGGATGCTCGAGCTTCGTCTCCGTTATGCTGGAAGAGCCGCAGATCGGAATTGCGGTGCTGCGATCATCTTCCTTAGCCTTTGGGAGAGCTCCTCCTCCTGCTAGAGTGGGTGTTGCCCATTCTGGTTGGGTCGAAAGCATCTCCTTTAGCCGTAGGTTGATTTGCGGTGCTCTTCTCTTCCTCGGTTTGGAGAGCTCTTCCTCCAGCTAGAGGGTTGATTGCCACCCTCGTTCTGCTCAATAAATGTTTCAGGTGAGCCTGGCTGGAAGGGTGGCACATAACTGAGCTGCTGAAGGGATGCACATAACTAATGATGCACATAACTGAGCTGCTGACAGGATGCGCCCTGCTGAGGGCGCATGGTGGGATGCGCCTGACTGAGAGCGCATGGTGGCTGCTGCGCTGTTCAAGAGCGTATGATGATCGCTGTGCCTGTTCAAGAGCGCATGATGATCGCTGCGCCTGGCTGTAGACTTAGGGTCTTTTCATTTTGTAGAAGTTTTCCTTTGTACAGCCTTTTCTAGACATGTAATAGACTTTTATATATAAATAAAAATTCTCATTTACTGCCCATACTTTTGTTTTGCTGTGTCAAGTACTTTGTCTGATCTCCCTGGCGCATATAGTATTTGGCGCATAGGATTTCTGATCGTGAAATTCCATGCTTCTACAGATGTATTCCGTCAGAGAACTCCTCCCTGCTACTGCCGGTTAGAACACCAATCTTCGCAAACGAGTTTGCAAGGGTTGAAGGAAGATACCCGGATCAGGACATCCGACTGACAGGTCTGGTGAACCCAGATAACAAAAGATGGAACTGCATAGCCAATTGGATATTGGTTCAGTTCGAAGATAAGCTCAAAGAGATTGAGCTATACCAGCCGATATTTTCTACCGTATACGGCTTTCATCCCAACCCTCATCTGTTCCTTGCTTTGGCAGAGAGGTATAACTTTAGGACAGGGACGTTCATGACACCCTGCGGAGAAATTGGACTAGCTCTTCATGAGATGAAGTATATCTCAGGCTTGCCAATGGGGGAATTTCCCTATGAGGAGTTTGTTCCAACAAATGATGAATTATACCAACTTCGTCGGTAAAATGCTGAAATGGTGGACGTTTTTGAAGAACTACTGTGCCATTATAAGATCTGCTCTTTGTATTACAAGAGTGGTTCTTCTGGTACTTGCTACTCATCAAAGTGGTTGCCTTATCTTTTTTTAACCACATCGTTGAGAAAAAGACTAAGGATCATGATAAGTGTAACCCTAGCTTCTTCAGGCCACTCAGCCATAGTGAGGTGATCGGACTGATGGAAGAGAACAAAGAAATGGACATCATGGTCGATGATGAACTTCAATATCCTCCTTTTAAGACAGGAGATGTTATTGAAAGTTTCATAAGGCTGGGCTATAGGCCCATGTCAAAGAAAGTCCAGCTGGCGGGTTTCCTCACATATTGGCTTCGACGATTCGTCGTTCCCTGAGCGAGCGCTGTCGATCGCTTCCATCGCGACGTGCTCTTTGCTGCTGTCCGGTTAGTCTTTGGCTACCGGATGGATCTGCTATCGGCGATGACCTGCAGAGTAAACGCTGGTCTTCATCTTTATGTTGAATCGATGCTCAAATAGAAGGGCGAGAAGGGGAACTTCCCTTGGCTGGAGCTGTCCTATACTTATTTGTTCGGATGGTTGCTTCTGTACCATCTGTCATTGATGAACCCTGATATGGGGGCAGTTGGCGGTAGCTATCTGCGGAGATTCTCCCGGGGTAAATAGATATACACCAGTCTGAAAGATTACAGACGGGCTTTGAATCTTAGGAAGGGGTAGAATTTCTACTGTGTTCCCCCTCCAACTGGCTATGAACATATGTCAACAAATCTGGTTGATCTTGGGAGGCAGCCTCTAGGTCGTACAGTATTTGAGTGGCTGAAGACGTTCCGGCCGTCACATTTGGTTTACAGATTTGAAGAGGAATGTTACTTGGAACCTTATCTTCCCAGCCATTTTGCGCGGCAATTCAGCTATGACCAATTCCACGTAGGCAATGCTATAACTTTCCTGCAAGGAAAAGGTTATCTGATTGATGGCGCCAGAGCTTGGGCTTATTATAACGCTCGAGACACAAGAGCAATGTTTTTGATGCCGACCAAGAGCGATCACGGCCCCCGAATGTTATACACATATTCGTTTTTTTATACAGCAGCGAATACATTCGTCGAGAACTTCAGCCTTGTAGATTGCTTCGCGACAGTGACGCGATTGAAGAAGGAAGCAACAGTTATATCAGCTTGTCACCCTCATTTTCTGTATTTCTCGTATTTCGTATTTATACTCGTATCTGGATTTTGGCATGTATTTTTATTTTTCTCAACTTGTGGAATTTCGGTATTTCTCGTATTTTGGGTTTTGACATGGCTCGGTTTTAATTGGTTTGGGTTGGTTTGGTTTGGTTTAATGTGTATTGGAACACCTTAGCCTATGCTCCGCCTTCATTCCACCACAACCCACCCTCTTTATAATCCCCACCTAACACTCTCTCTCTTCATTACCTCCTCCATTAATTTCTTCTTCTTCTTCTTCCTCCACACAACTCTCCCAACCCATAGGCAAGTGCACCTTGCCACCACATGAGAACCCTATTTTTATTTGTCCATTAGCTAGATTAGGCCATGGTGATCAACATTAGTGCTTGACATTTTATGATTTGGAGTTTCCATTGTTCTAGATCTAGGTTTTAGCTATTTTCGGATTTTGGTGGTTTTGATCTATCAAACTTCTTTGTTTTCAAGTTTTGATGGTTCCATGTTGTAGGAAACTTTCTTCTACCCAATTTTGACCTTTGAAAAGTTGGATTTGGACTTGTTTTGACCAAGTTATGAACTTTTGAAGCTTTGGGTTCAACCATGGAGTTCTTGCTGGTTTGGAGAAGACAGTGAGCAGTGTGCAGAGCTTTTTAGCTTATGCCACTGAGCTGCACGCGCTCTTTAGCACCGCGTACGCAGACTTGGGTACGCTTCCTGTTGGAAGTGTGTCTCTTGCGTACGCAGACTTGGGTACGCTTCCTGTTGGAAGCGTGTCTCTTGCGTACGCAGACTTGGGTATGCTTCCTGTTGGAAGCGTGTCTCTTGCGTACGCAGACTTGAGCGTGCCCTGGTATGCAGACTTGAGCGTGTCCTGACTTGAGCGTACGCATGTCCTGAGCGTACGCTGCTCTCCTGCGTACGTGCTTTTGCACGTACGCTGCTCTTCTGCGTGCGTGCTTTTGTGCGTACGCTGCTCTCCTGCGTGCGTGCTTTTGTGCGTAAGCTGCTCCCCTGCGTGCGTGCTTTTGCGTGTATGCTCCCCTGTGTGCTTGCTTTTGCACGTACGCTGCTTCCCTGCGTGCGTGCTCTTGCGCGTACGCCCAACCCCCTGACCCCTTGCTTAACCCATTGGCTCTTGGAGTATTGGTTTTATTTCTCGACTTGGTTTCTCTTTTGTGGATTGGGTTTTTCTGAGGTCTGTTCAACACAGCACGACTATCTTGACCCGACACGGCCTAACACGATATTCAAGTAATTAGTTATGACTAGTTCGGTTCTCGGGATTTTCTGTAAATTATGATCCTGGTATTCTCTGATCTCCTTGCTAGTGACCCGGTGGGTGCACACTTAACTTGTAACTTATAATTAATCCTTGTGACTTGATAACTTGATAGTGGCCCGTAGCGACGCACTCCTGACTTGTAACATGACGTGATAACTTGATAGTGACTGTGGCGGTGCACCCCTGACTTGTAACATGACTTGATAACTAAATGCTGTTGCGACGGCTAACACGACTTGACAAGAATAAATGGCCTGGACACCGTGGGTGAATGTGTTTGTACAAATGAACCTGTCTTGTCTTGCATCATGTCTAGGACATGAATCCCTGGTTTCCCACGGTCAGGAATTCATACTGAATATGGCTAGGATTAATGACTAGATTGATCAAATAGTTCATGGAGAATTTCCCAGTTACCCGTTGCCCCTTTGGTCCCGGCCTTATATATATATATACTTGGGATTTGTTGCTATCCGTCGAGATGACGCACTTCCAGCCCGCCGTCGAGTGTGGTACCTTAGGACACATGTATCTTACTACAGTATGTCTGCTATATCCTGCTATCTTTTCCTTTTCTTGCTGGGATCACTCAGGTAGTAACAAACAGGTAATCGAACTTGGAATTCTCATTGCATCTTGCTAGTAACTAGGCCTGTGATAACCCTAGTTAGTTAAAGTATCAAGCCATACTTATTGCTTGGCCGTGATTGTTGATTGAGGTATAATCTGTCTAGTCCTGTCTTGATCCTATACAAGATTGTTACATATCTTGATTTCTTATATTCACCTTGCCGATAAATGGTGGGAGAAATTAAGTTCTGTTCAGACGAAGGGTTACAACCCCGGTCCTTGTTTGGTTTACAGGTTGTAACCTGGTTATCTGAATAGTCCCATGGTTATCTTATCGTATATCATCCTGTCATGCTCTTCCATATGTTCTGTCTTTTATCGATTCTGTACAAGATTGTCTTTTATATTCACCTACCATGCTTTTCTTAAATTACTGTCTCTTATTATGTAATTATATTATTGTGCTAATTTGCTGGCTTTAGTTCTTATTTTGTGGCCTCCTTTGTGGCACTTGCTCTTTCTGGGGTCTGACCCAGCTGGTTTTGTATGGCCAGATACCGGAGCAGCAGCAAAGGATCTACCTGTCTTCCAGCCCGATGGTGACCGCCAGGCGTAACCAGGCAACGAGTGGGTTTCTTTTGTTCTTCCACTCTATTGTACATTATTCTTTGAGGCGTTTAGCCGACGAGCACTTGTTAGCTCGACGCACTTTACTTCTGTCTGCCTACGGGCTGTAATCATGATTGGCAACTCAAGGTTGATCATGTATGACTTAACTCTTGCTAGTCCTTACATTTTGTACGACTAGCTTCATGATCATCTGGATATGTAATGTTTAGGACGCCTTACAATTGTATATTTGGTGATCTGATATCTTGTGATTATTATTAGTTGGTTGAGATTGAGACAATAGGATAATGTATGACCTTAAGAGACTGATGGCTTGTAGATAAACCCTCACATATCTAGACAGCCGTGACCGTATGGTGAGATGGGTTCCATTTTATTATACGTAGCTGGCTATGTCTGCCCCCGCTGTAGCACCCAGTTTCCCAAATTAGGGTAATTTTACAATTTCGTGTTTATAATTATTTTAATAATGATATTTAATTTATGATATAATTTTTGGTAATTTTAAATCATTTTAACATTATTTAAATCAATGACTTGTGGTTTTGACGTTTTGCTAGTGAAACCCTAGAGACTGTTTGACCTAGAGCCTAACCATGTGATTATGATATTTTAATATCATTTTTGGCCTAAGGATATTTTTACATTTGACCTCTATGAATTATTTTGATATTATTTTATTATTTATGATATTGTTTTGGGGTTATTTGAGTCGGGTTCGAATTTCAACTCAATCAGACTTGAAACGGGGATCCGGGGGTAGTTTGACTCTAGTGGGACCCACACACTAGTTAGACATGGCCCACATGATATTAATTTTAGTCCACATGATAGAAATATTTTAGTTAGAGGTTAGACTAATTATTATGGATAAGGTTAGTGTGATTAGAGACTTTAGAATGACTAATTTAGCCCCAACCAATTAGCCCTTTCCTAATACTCATAGAATAGGTTAGTAGGGGCTTTTGGACTTTTCCTAATAGGACAAAACCACCTTTATGGCCAGCCACAATAAGGATAGGGTTGAGCCTCCCATTTGTCATTATCCATCTATTTTTCTCTCTCATGTTCTTCCCCAAATTCCTAGAGAGCAATCCCTAGCAATTTCTCCACCAAATCCTTCCATTTCACCACCAAATCTTCTTCTTTCCTTCTCCATTCTAGCCAAGAAGGAAGCTACCCAAGTTTGGGAGGATTCGGAGCTCGTTCGTGTCCTTTTGGAATCTCTACGTGTCGGTGTCGCTCCGGGAAGATTTTTCTTCGATTCGATCTACCGGAAGGTATAAATCCCTTCTCCTTTTCATTTCCTCATGCATATAGGTCTATTTTGAACCCATAGGAATGACCCCCATGGTTGTATCTCCATTTGTGTCCATTTTGTGTCCATTTGGAGGTCATAGGAGTGTCCTTTGTGTTGTGGATGTGTTCATGTTACATATATAGATTTATATATATATATTGTAATGAGATTGTATCTATATTTATATATGTAATAAATGGTTCATGATGATTATATAATCAAGTTTGTGAGTGTAGTTCCTCATATTATTATTGCTATTATTGTTGTGAATAATTAGGATATATATTGTGTATTCTTTTGGCTCAAACTACCCAAATCCGTCATGATTTTTATCCACGTTTTTAATTTCAGCTCTAACTTAGAAATGTCATAACTTCTAGCTCAAAGCTCGGTTTAATCTCCCGTTTTTTTAAAAGAAGCGTATTAAAGTTAGCTTTCCAAAAACATGTATTAATAGGCCTAATTCTTTCTTTAACTTTCTGGAAATTTATTTGAATGTCAGTTGTACGAAAGACAAACGCGTTCTCGGTGTTTTCGCGATTCCGGGAATTTCCGGAAACGAAAACGCGATCCGTTTGAAGTTTCGAAAAGCTAACACATAGATCTATAACATACTTTAATCCTAGATTTTAATTCATGCTGAGATGGTACAGTATTGATTATTAGTAGGAGTTACTATTCGGCATATGCATTTTGTGCACCCTTGTGTGTAATATAATGTTCTATTTGATTTTAACTCATGTTAATGTATATATATTATGTAATTAAATAGAAAATACAAGCATGAGTAAATGGTTAAATAAATGATGTATGAGGTGTAAGTATCCTATCTAATGTAAGCATGTATAAGTATGGCTTGTAATGAATATGTAGGTTCCATAGTATGTAATGTATGGTGCATATAGTGGTGCAAGAGAATAATGAATGATGAATAAATGCAAGCATGAATGTAATGTAATAATAGATGTAATGTATGCAATATACAAGTTAATAAGATGTAATGTTCTATGTTAAGACAAATCCTATATTACCTCATGTACCCCCTTACACTATGTTGACACTATCACACTTGACACATTGTTCACTTACACTTTGACACTCTTTGATATGTATACACTATGTATGCCCATTTAACCCTCACTTGCCCCTTTGCCATGTTCACATACACACACATAGCCTCTTAAATAAGTATTTATGAATATAGTTAACTTAGCTATGTATGTATATTATATATATGTTAGCATATTGTGTTGTAATATACAAGTTTATATAACCATTTGAAATGCCATGATTATAGACCTAATATTGAATACCAATATATGCATGTGTATATATGTGTAGACATATATAGCTTAAAGTAATAGATTACCTAGTGTATATCTAATGTGAATTCATGCCTATTTGAGTATTGAATAATTGCATGTTATATAGAGTTGGGTGTATGTTGGCTTGTATAGCCTTGTATTGATGTGTGCTTGCTAGGATAGTCTTCGTTAGGCCTAGTAAGACTTACTAGGTTAGGACATGACCTAGTTTGACCTAGTTTGACTAGTGCAGTTGACCAGAGTTTACCAAGGGTTGACTTTGGCCTAGTTTGACCTAGATTCATGTAGAATGCATTGTAGTGCTTTATATTACCCTTCTGGACATGTTGTGACTTGTGCTGTTCTAATTAGGAGTCAGACACCTTGTAACCCGTGTTGCTTTAAATAGGACTCTGTGGCTTCAGTTGGACCCCCTATACTTATCAGCTGTTCAGGTTACCAGGCGAGTACATTCTCTGATAGTTCTCTCATTTACTTGTCAATTACTGTACTTCAGTTCTAGTTAGTTGTATGCGATTCTCTGTTACAACACGTTTCGATATTCTGGATTCATGTATACGACACACATTTATTTTCTGGCCTCTATTACTGGTATCATCATCCCTGGTTTCTATTACTGGAATCACCACCTGGAATCATTTACTGGAATCATTTACTGGAATCATTTACTGGTATCATTATATTTTGGCTGGACTCATCTTGAATCATTGTGTCGGAATTCTGGATTCACTTGCTGGGAGGGGAAATACTAGAGTAAGACATGTAGACATACCCCATTACTGGAATCACCCCTACTGGAATCTACTGGAATGATAGCCATCTCTCGCCTGATCAGTGAGAGGTGTGCCAGATTATCCACAGCCGTTTTCATGTCGATCTCGGTATTTTAAAACACACTGTTAGAGTATAGGCTGGACTCACCCTGGAATCATTGATCACTATAACTGGAATCGTCCCTTACTGGATTCATCTTGTATTAGATTCATCTTGTACTGGACTTACATTGGAGTTACACTGTTCTATATTATTGTCTGGACTTTATATCATATTACCCTGCTTCAGCTAGTTCTATTTTTACAGACTTCATTGCTATGATTCTTCTCTTGTTTAGTTATTTACTTTTCTTGCACCTTATCTGTCTTTCTTACCATCATCTGAATATAAACTGCCATTTTTATCAATATAACTGCCTATAACTGCTTTATAGTTCTCTGTCATTTACTTGGGTTTTCTAGATGAGATGTGCTCGTTCCTGTCCTGACTGGACCTGTTGATAAATTTTACAGATAGCTTGGAGGTTGCCTGCTAGCCTAGAGGAGACACCTTAGAGGTTGTTTAGATAGTTATTTCATTTGTCTGGAGTTGTATTTACTTTATGGATTACTGTATTTGAGTTTTGAGATGTATTTCTGGGTTTTTGTATCTTAGACACTTAGACTTCTATCTCCCGTATCTCTTTGGATTTTATGTTTTATCTAACCTTATCATGCTCTACCTTAAATGTGATTGAGACTGTATCTGCTTAACATTATATTGTTAGATGATGTGACCTAGGACAGCGTTCTACCGCCGACACTACGGCGTAGGCTGGGCGTTGTTACGTTCTCGTACCCTAACAGTGGATACGGGTCGTGACACGTTTTTAGTGGTGGCCCATGAAGGTCGAGTTTATGTAGTGGTATTCGAACTTGAGTACCACTACAGCCTGCAGTAGGATTAGGATATATTTTGAAGGTACTCAATCACAGTTAGGAACCCTTGAGAGATTCCTGGGACGACCCTTGAGAATCTTATTTTAACTTCGATTTAAAAACTCTCTTTTTCCTTGATTGTTTTATCTTTATTTTATGTTGTTGAATTTGATGGATTATTGTTGAATTTGGGTTTGTATTTATTAATTTTGATGGAAGATTTTTGAATTTTGAATCTTGACGATTAGCTGTTGCATCCGAGTTTCTATTTATATGATTGAAGGATTTTGTTCATTTTTGAGTTTGAAGTTCGTTGATAAATTTGATTTGATTTATGGGTATTCATTGTTGATTTAATTTAATTTTTTTTTGACAAGATGAAATTATATGGGCTAGGTCATCTATGTTATGGAATCTAGTCTTCTATAGTCACATTAGCCAGCATGGTGAGGACATATAGTCTGACTCTGGATATATTTCCAGGGTGTAGGAATTTAAGGTTTTCGCAGCCAAGCTAGCGGCACCGCAAAAATGTTAAATACCATGATTCTAGAGATATGTGCATAAGTCAAGGGCTCTGTGATTATCGTAGCCTTGCTTACTAGTATGACGAGGATTTAGAGTACCATGATTGTGGATAGACGCATATGATTATCAGATTGTACCTTAAATATTTTCGAACATGTTTTCTCTACTTTGTTTCAGTCCTTCAAAAAAAAAGGAAATTATTAATTGTTTTGTTTTGTTTTGTTTCTCATTATTCAGCATAGGAGTAACTTTAGCTATTTTATAAACCTTTGTGTAACTTCTTCTATGAATTTTTTCATAATACAATGAATCGATGATTTTGCTAGACTTTACCTTGGATTTGATATCTTAACTCTGGATTTCAAAATGGTTCCTTCTTTTAAATAGATAAGCAAAATAGATTTTATCGTTATTCCCTTCTTGTTACTATTCTTGTATTAAATAATAATAAATTGTCTTGATTATACCAATCACCTGTTTTGCAATATTGGTAGGAATCTAATGTTGGTCTTGGTATAGAATCTGATTTTTATATTGGGACATGAGAATATATATATATATATGAATATATATAGTGGATACTTTCCTGACACTTATGCATGCTACACTTGATTTTCACCTATCTAAATAAATATTAATATGTCGTTGATGTTAAATTTTCAAAACTCCAATATTTCTGGTTTTCTGCTTTTCCAGTTTAAATTCGTAAGTTAAATATAAATTTCATGTTATTAGTTATGTTTACATCACTGCACATGTATGTCATACCTAGAGTTTCATTTTTTTAAAAAAAATTGTTGAGTTTTGTGTTTAATTTGTCAAATCTGAGACTATGTGCATATTAACCCTTAATACTGGATTTTAAATGTTAGTTCAAATTATTGTTTTAAATGTAATATTTAGAGCTGTGTACATTGTTGTTGTAGGAATATAATGTTAGGTTTCATATTCTTACATGATAGGTTGTGATAAACATTGAGTTGGTTTTGATGTTCAAATTTCTCCAAAATCCTGAAAACTGAATATATGTTAACATTTTCACATTGATTTCAAATGTTCAATTTCAGATTTAACATGTAATATTGAACTGTATGCGTAGATAAATGTATGGATAGTATGTTAGGGTTTCATTTCTATCATGTTAGGATGTATTGGGACCATTGAGATTGGTTGCGATGTTCAAAACCCTAAAATCTGAAACTGTGTTATGTTAATATTGTACTGGTTTAAATGTTAGCATCTTTTCAGATTTTGTATGTAAATGTTGAACTAAAACTGGGTTTAACATTTCAATACTAAGCTATAACCCTGTACAAGGACACACACACACCCTAACTTAGTATACGCTGTCATGTAACCTAACCTTTTCTCTCTATGTTATGATCACATACTTGTATAGATATATATGGAGCTTAGACATACATGTTATAATATATGTATATACATAACTAAATCTCTACCTCTTATAGATGTTTATGGTTAGCCATGCATGTTATGATTAAATAGGTTGTGTATTGTAGGTTGTTAACCCATATGCCATGAAAAGTGTAACAGGATAGCTCATATACAATTTCATGTATATTTCACATACACCCATACACACACAAACCACATAACATTACATAATGCTAGTTTTTCCTCTCTAACGCTCTCTCTGTATATGTATATTGTGATTTGGATTTCAATGCAAGTGATTTTCAATTCCTTAATTTTTGAATTTGATTTTCTGTACCCTTTTTCAGATAATTGGTAGTTGCCTTTATTTTGTTTTGATAAGTACCAGTTTCATATAGGATGGTAGATCGCCTTACAGTTTTGATGGTTTTTTGTTTCTATAACTTCTCTAGTTTAGCACCCTAAATTGCTTGTATGTTTTGATACCCTATGACCGTTTCGGTTAGCATGACTAGTATACCTAGATGAGACTTTCACTACCACCGTATGCCATGACCCTGTATGTCGTCCTTTTGATCATATGATTTGTTTTAATCTGGGACTTTGATTGTGGGGGTTTGACCTATAGGGAGTATGGATATTTTAATTTCGAGGACGAAATTTTTCTAAGGTGGGTAGAGTTGTAGCACCCAGTTTCCCAAATGAGGGTAATTTTGCAATTTCGTTTTTATAATTATTTTAATAATGATATTTAATTCATGATATGATTTTTGGTGATTTTAAATCATTTTAACATTATTTAAATCAATGACTTGTGGTTTTAACGTTTTGCTAGTGAAACCCTAGAGACTGTTTGACCTAGAGCCTAACCATGTGATTATGATATTTTAATATCATTTTTGGCCTAAGGATATTTTTACATTTGACCTCTATAAATTATTTTGATATTATTTTATTATTTATGATATTGTTTTGGGGTTATTTGAGTCGGGTTCGAATTTTAACTCAATCCGACTTGAAACGGGGATCCGGGGGTAGTTTGACTCTAGTGGGACCCACACACTAGTTAGGCATGGCCCACATGATATTAATTTTAGTTCACATGATAGAAATATTTTAGTTAGAGGTTAGACTAATTATTATGGATAAGGTTAGTGTGATTAGAGACTTTAGAATGACTAATTTAGCCCCAACCAATTAGGCCTTTCCTAATACTCATAGAATAGGTTAGTAGGGGCTTTTGGACTTTTCCTAATAGGACAAAACCACCTTTATGGCCAGCCATAATAAGGATAGGGTTAAGCCTCCCATTTGTCATTATCCATCTATTTTTCTCTATCTTGTTCTTCCCCAAATTCCTAGAGAGCAATCCCTAGCAATTTCTCCACCAAATCCTTCCATTTTACCACCAAATCTTCTTCTTTCCTTCTCCATTCTAGCCAAGGAGGAAGCTACCCAAGTTTGGGAGGATTCGGAGCTCGTTCATGTCCTTTTGGAATCTCTACGTGTCGGTGTCGCTCCGGGAAGATTTTTCTTCGATTCGATCTACCGGGAGGTATAAATCCCTTCTTCTTTTTATTTCCTCATGCATATAGGTCTATTTTGAACCCATAGAAATGACCCCCATGGTTGTATCTCCATTTGTGTCCATTTTGTGTCCATTTGGAGGTCATAGGAGTGTCCTTTGTGTTGTGGATGTGTTCATGTTACATATATAGATTTATATATATATATTGTAATGAGAGTGTATCTATATTTATATATGTAATAAATGGTTCATGATGATTATATAATCAAGTTTGTGAGTGTAGTTCCTCATATTATTATTGCTATTATTGTTGTGGATAATTAGGATATATATTGTGTATTCTTTTGGCTCAAACTACCCAAATCCGTCATGATTTTTATCCACGTTTTTAATTTCAGCCCTAACTTAGAAATGTCATAACTTTTAGCTCAAAGCTCGGTTTAATCTCCCATTTTTTTAAAAAGAAGCGTATTGAAGTTAGCTTTCCAAAAACATGTATTAATAGGCCTAATTCTTTCTGTAACTTTCTGGAGATTTATTTGAGTGTCAGCTGTACGAAAGACAAACGCGTTCTTGGTGTTTTCGCGATTCCGGGAGTTTCCGGAAACGAAAACGCGATCCGTTTGAAGTTTCGGAAAGCTAACACATAGATCTATAACATACTTTAATCCTAGATTTTAATTCATGCTGAGATGGTACAGTATTGATTATTAGTAGGAGTTACTATTCGGCATATGCATTTTGTGCACCCTTGTGTGTAATATAATATTCTATTTGATTTTAACCCATGTTAATGTATATACATTATGTAATTAAATAGAAAATACAAACATGAGTAAATGGTTAAATAAATGATGTATGAGGTGTAAGTATCCTATCTAATGTAAGCATTTATAAGTATGGCTTGTAATGAATATGTAGGTTCCATAGTATGTAATGTATGGTGCATATAGTGGTGCAAGAGAATAATGAATGATGAATAAATGCAAGCATGAATGTAATGTAATAATAGATATAATGTATGCAATATACAAGTTAATGAGATGTAATGTTCTATGTTAACACAAATCCTATATTACCTTATGTACCCCCTTACACTATGTTGACACTATCACACTTGACACATTGTTCACTTACACTTTGACACTCTTTGATATGTATACACTATGTATGCCCATTTAACCCTCACTTGCCCCTTTGCCATGTTCACATACACACACATAGCCTCTTAAATAAGTATTTATGAATATAGTTAACTTAGCTATGTATGTATATTATATATATGTTAGCATATTATGTTGTAATATATAAGTTTATATAACCATTTGAAATGCCATGATTATAGACCTAATGTTGAATACCAATATATGCATGTGTATATATGTGTAGACATATATAGCTTAAAGTAATAGATTACCTAGTGTATATCCAATGTGAATTCATGCCTATTTGAGTATTGAATAATTGCATGTTATATAGAGTTGGGTGTATATTGGCTTGTATAGCCTTGTATTGATGTGTGCTTGCTAGGATAGTCTTGGTTAGGCCTAGTAAGACTTACTGGGTTAGGACATGACCTAGTTTGACCTAGTTTGACTAGTACAGTTGACCAGAGTTGACCAAGGGTTGACTTTGGCCTAGTTTGACCTAGATTCATGTAGAATGCATTGTAGTGCTTTATATTACCCTTCTGGATATGTTGTGACTTGTGTTGTTCTAATTAGGAGCCAAACACCTTGTAACCCGTGTTGCTTTAAATAGGACTCTGTGGCTTCAGTTGGACCCCCTATACTTATCAGCTGTTCAGGTTACCAGGCGAGTACATTCTCTGATAGTTCTCTTATTTACTTGTCAATTACTGTACTTCAGTTCTAGTTAGTTGTATGCGATTCTCTGTTACAACACGTTTCGATATTCTGGATTCATGTATATGACACACATTTATTTTCTGGCCTCTATTACTGGTATCATCATCCCTGGTTTCTATTACTGGAATTACCACCTGGAATCATTTACTGGTATCATTATATTTTGGCTGGACTCATCTTGAATCATTGTGTCGGAATTCTGGATTCACTTGCTGGGAGGGGAAATACTAGAGTAAGACATGTAGACATACCCCATTACTGGAATCACCCCTACTGGAATCTACTAAAATGATAGCCATCTCTCGCCTGATCAGTGAGAGGTGTGCCGGATTACCTACAGCCGTTTACATATCGATCTCGGTATTTTAAAACACACTGTTAGAGTATAGGCTGGACTCACCCTGGAATCATTGATCACTATAACTGGAATCGTCCTTTACTGGATTCATCTTGTATTAGATTCATCTTGTACTGGACTTACATTGGAGTTACACTGTTCTACATTGTTGTCTGAACTTCATATCATATTACCCTGGTTCAGCTAGTTCTATTTTTACAGACTTCATTGCTATGATTCTTCTCTTATTTAGTTATTTATTTTCCTTGTACCTTATCTGTCTTTCTTACCATCACCTGAATATAAACTGCCATTTTTATCAATACAACTGCCTATAACTGCTTTATAGTTCTCTGTCATTTACTTGGGTTTTCTAGATGAGATGTGCTCGTTTCTGTCCTGACTGGACCTGTTGATAAATTTTACAGATAGCTTGGAGGTTGCCTGCTAGCCTAGAGAAGACACCTTAGAGGTTGTTTAGATAGTTATTTCATTTGTCTGGAGTTGTATTTACTTTGTGGATTACTGTATTTGAGTTTTGAGATGTATTTCTGGGTTTTTGTATCTTAGACACTTAGACTTCTATCTTCCGTATCTCTTTGGATTTTATATTTTATCTAACCTTATCATGCTCTACCTTAAATATGATTGAGACTGTATCTGCTTAACATTATATTGTTAGATGATGTGACCTAGGACAGCGTTCTACTGCCGACACTGCGGCGTAGGTTGGGCGTTGTTACGTTCTCGTACCCTAACAGTGGGTACGGGTCGTAACACCCGCTCTCCAGTATTCTGGTTCTGGGGCGTGACATGGTTTAAGTGGTGGCCCATGCAGGTCTTGTCAATCAAGAAATGTGAGGGTTTACCGGAAAGATGTCTCAATCTGTACTCGCCTTTGATCTCCACCCGTATCTTCTTATCTCCTTGAATCCCTGACTTGATAACATGCTTGCATCATTGTTCTATCCTGGTCCTTCCTTAATATTCTTGATGTTATTACTTCAGCGGCATCGCTCCTGTTGATCAGCCAGAAGAAGTTCGGCCGGCAGTCCAGCAATAGCAAGAAGATCAAGATCAGTCCTCAGGAGCCGCCTCTCGAGCCATGCCTTCTGGAGAACCAGTGCCCCCAGTCCAGCCAGTTCAGCCAGCAGGGTCAGAGGATGGGGTCTTGATAGGGCTCATCCGTGAGTTGCTTGCGTCTCAGGACCGTCGAGGTGATGCCTTGCAGCAAGCAGTACAAAAAGTTATGAGCGGAAGTGGTCCTCGAGGGAATAGTGCGGTCAACAATTTCAAGCGCCTGAACCCTCCCTTCTTCGACGGCAGCGAGGATACTATTGCTGCAGACGCCTGGCTACAGGACATTAAAGTTATCTTGGAGGCAGCCAGGACCCCTGAAGCAGAAAAGGTGGCAGTGGTGCGCCTGCAGTTTCTAGATCTAGCCCGCAGCTGGTGGGCTATGCAAGCAGCGAGTTTGGGTACGCCTGTCATGTGGGCGGTATTCAGTGATATGTTCCAGACCAAGTACTTCGACACAGTGGCTAGATATGACCTGCAGGCCAGATTTAGTAATCTCAGGCAGATGAGAAGGACGGTCGACGAATATGCGGCCGAGTTTTCAAGGTTGAGTCGGTTTGCTCCCACCTTGGTGGCAACCGAGCTAGATAGAGCACATCGATTTCAGCAGGAGCTCCACTTAGAGATTATATTGGCTGTAGAGCAGTTCGAGCACAAAACTTTTGATGCCGTCTTGCGAGCAGCGAGGAGGTATGAGTATACTTTTCGAAGGATAGCGGACCGGACCGGAGATCGGAAGCGGTCTCACGACCAGATGAACCATTCCTCAGCACCGGTCCCAGCAGCTAGGATCTTGACCATTGGAGCTACGAGGACAGATTCGGTTACCTCCTTACAGCATTCTGCCCCGACCTATCCCCAGCAGCAGAAGCAGAAGCGGCCTTTCGCAACGGGTTATTCTCATTGCGGGAAGCCCGGGCATGTTGTTACTGAGTGCCGTAGAGCACAAGAATTGTGCTTGGTTTGTGGTTCGCCAGGCCACATGATAGGATCTTGTCCGTTCAAAAATAGATCATCGTCGATAGTAACTAGTCCCTCGGTTATGGGACCAGCACCAGCACCAGCACCAGCACCAGAACCAGCTCTAGTTCACCAACCATAGCAGCTCCCGTTCCCGGGTCCATTGCCGTCTCAGGCCCAGGCCTTCCAGCAACATAGGCCTCAGCAGTTCGCCCTGGCCCAGGCCCAGATCCAGAATCGACAGAGAGGTATCTGTGTCCTATTGTCTTGCTTTCTGTCGTTGTTATGCGGGACACGTGTCATGTTTCATGTATCCTAATTACAACGGTATATTTCGGACCCGAGCCATGTCCTAGATCATTCGAAAACGGTTATTGGTACCAACCTTTTCGTATGAGGAAAGGCCCGTGTCCCTGTTTGACCAAGGGGAGAGACCTCAAGCGCAAGACTATCAGTTTAGTTCATGTTGCTTGAGTTCATCGCTCCTTGGGAGAGTCAAACGTGGGAGTGTGAGGATGACATCCGATCACGATATCCCTACCTGTTTGACTCGTGAGGTATAATGTCTTTCTTATGCCTTACGTTTTCCTTTCCTTGCTTGTATTGTATGATTGTATGATTGAACTACTTAGTGTAGTTGCTGGTGCTAAGTGTAGCTTGTCGTGGCAATCTCTAGCTCCTTGATTAAATTTCGAGGACGGAATTCTTTTAAGGTGGGTAGAGTTGTCACCCTCATTTTCTGTATTTCCCGTATTTTGTATTTATACTCGTATCTGGATTTTGGCATGTATTTTTATTTTTCTCAACTTGTAGAATTTTGGTATTTCTCGTATTTTAGGTTTTGACATGGCTCGGTTTTAATTGGTTTGGGTTGGTTTGGTTTGGTTTAATATGTATTGGAACACCTTAGCCTATGCTCCACCTTCATTCCACCACAACCCACCCTCTTTATAATCCCCACCTAACACTCTCTCCCTTCATTACCTCCTCCATTAATTTCTTCTTCTTCTTCCTCCACACAACTCTCCCAACCCATAGGCAAGTGCACCTTGCCACCACATGAGAACCCTATTTTTATTTGTCCATTAGCTAGATTAGGCCATGGTGATCAACATTAGTGCTTGACATTTTATGATTTGGAGTTTCCATTGTTCTAGATCTAGGTTTTAGCTATTTTCGGATTTTGGTGGTTTTGATCTATCAAACTTCTTTGTTTTCAAGTTTTGATGGTTCCATGTTGTAGGAAACTTTCTTCTACCCAATTTTGACCTTTGAAAAGTTGGATTTGGACTTGTTTTGACCAAGTTATGAACTTTTAAAGCTTTGGGTTCAACTATGGAGTTCTTGCTGGTTTGGAGAAGACAGTGAGCAGTGTGCAGAGCTTTTTAGCTTACGCCACTGAGCTACGCGCGGTCTTTAGCACCGCGTACGCAGACTTGGGTACGCTTCCTGTTGGAAGCGTGTCTCTTGTGTACGCAGACTTGGGTACGCTTTCTGTTGGAAGCGTGTCTCTTGCGTACGCAGACTTGGGTACGCTTCCTGTTGGAAGCGTATCTCTTGCGTACGCAGACTTGAGCGTGCCCTGGTATGCAGACTTGAGCGTGCCCTGACTTGAGCGTACGCATGTCCTGAGCGTACGCTGCTCTCCTGCGTGCGTGCTTTTGCACGTACGCTGCTCTCCTGCGTGCGTGCTTTTGTGCGTACGCTGCTCTCCTGCGTGCGTGCTTTTGTGCGTACGCTGCTCCCCTGCGTGCGTGCTTTTGCGTGTATGCTCCCCTGTGTGCGTGCTTTTGTGCGTACGCTGCTTCCCTGCGTGCGTGCTCTTGCGCGTACGCCTAACCCCCTGACCCCTTGCTTAACCCATTGGCTCTTGGAGTATTGGTTTTATTTCTCAACTTGGTTTCTCTTTTATGGATTGGGTTTTTCTGAGATCTGTTCAACACAGCACGACTATCTTGACCCGACACGGCCTAACACGATATTCAAGTAATTGGTTATGACTAGTTCGGTTCTCGGGATTTTCTGTGAATTATGATCCTGGTATTCTCTGATCTCCTTGCTAGTGACCCGGTGGGTGCACACCTAACTTGTAACTTGTAATTAATCCTTGTGACTTGATAACTTGACAGTGGCCCATGGCGGCGCACTCTTGACTTGTAACATGACGTGATAACTTGATAGTGACCGTGGCGGTGCACCCCTGACTTGTAACATGACTTGATAACTAAATGCTGTTGCGACGGCTAACACGACTTGACAAGAATAAATGGCCTGGACACCGTGGGTGAATGTGTTTGTACAAATGAACATGTCTTGTCTTGCATCATGTCTAGGACATGAATCCCTGGTTTCCCACGGTTAGGGATTCATACTGAATATGGCTAGGATTAATGACTAGATTGATCAAATAGTTCATGGAGAATTTTTCAGTTACCCGTTGCCCCTTTGGTCCCGGCCTTATATATATATATATACTTGGGATTTGTTGCTATCCGTCGAGATGAGCGCACTTCCAGCCCGCCGTCGAGTGTGGTACCTTAGGACACATGTATCTTACTACAGTGTGTCTGCTATATCCTGCTATCTTTTTCTTTTCTTGCTGGGATCACTCAGGTAGTAACAAACAGGTAACCGGACTTGGAATTCTCATTGCATCTTGCTAGTAACTAGGCCTGTGATAACCCTAGTTAGTTAAAGTATCAAGCCGTACTTATTGCTTGGCCGTGATTGTTGGTTGAGGTATAATCTGTCTAGTCCTGTCTTGATCCTATACAAGATTGTTACATATCTTGATTTCTTATATTCACCTTGCCGATAAATGGCGGGAGAAACCAAGTTCTGTTCAGACGAAGGGTTACAACCCCGATCCTTGTTTGGTTTACAGGTTGTAACCTGGTTATCTGAATAGTCCCATGGTTATCTCATCGTATATCATCCTGTCATGCTCTTCCATATGTTCTGTCTTTTATCGATTCTGTACAAGATTGTCTTTTATATTCACCTATCATGCTTTTCTTAAATTACTGTCTCTTATTATGTAATTATATTATTGTGCTAATTTGTTGGCTTTAGTTCTTATTTTGTGGCCTCCTTTGTGGCACTTGCTCTTTCTGGGGTCTGACCCAGCTGGTTTTGTATGGCCAGATACCGGAGCAGCAGCAAAGGATCTACCTGTCTTCCAGCCCGATGGTGACCGCCAGGCGTAACCAGGGCAACGAGTGGGTTTCTTTTGTTCTTCCACTCTATTGTACATTATTCTTTGAGGCGTTTAGCCGACGAGCACTTGTTAGCTCGATGCACTTTACTTCTGTCTGCCTACGGGCTGTAATCATGATTGGCAACTCGAGGTTGATCATGTATGACTTAACTCTTGCTAGTCCTTACATTTTGTACGACTAGCTTCATGATCATCTGGATATGTAATGTTTGGGACGCCTTACAATTGTATATTTGGTGATCTGATATCTTGTGATTATTATTAGTTGGTTGAGATTGAGATAATAGGATAATTTATGACCTTAAAAGACTGATGGCTTGTAGATAAACCCTCACATATCTAGACAGCCGTGACCGTATGGTGAGATGGGTTCCATTTCATTATACGTAGCTGGCTATGTCTGTCCCCACTCTCCATTATTCTGGTTCTGGGGCGTGACACAGCTCCAGGTAATGACGAGGAGCATGAGCCAGTGGATGACCCATTGGAAGCCTCAAGGGAAGCTAACTTCCCTGAGGAAGTCAACGAACCATTACGAATTTCCTTGAAAGTTGTCAAGTCTCCAGCCAAGGAGAGAAAAAGAAGGATTGACGAACCTTCTTCTCCGGTTGCAAAGAAGAAGCTTATCCTAGATCCATCAGAGAAGGTCACCACCAGGTCACAATCTCGACAACTGGCCGAGTCGACCCAAAGAGAAGAAGCGACTACACCGACTTCTCTTCCAAGGCAGGTCGATGTAGTAGATGTAGAGAGTCCAGAGAGACCTCTACATAGAAAGAAACTGGTCTCCAGAAGAAGAAAGAGGGTGGTCACTCCTTCGAGACAAATCTTGTCCTCGGTGGTGGCTAGTGCTGTTGCTGGAATCACCATATCATCCCTTACACCTGCCCCCGAGCCTAGGCAGGAAACTCCTAGTCTAGAGCAGAGGGACGAGGTTGAGCAGAGGGATGAGACTGAAGCTGAACAGAGGGATGAGGCTGAAGCTGAGCAGAGGGATGAGGCTGAGCAGAGGGATGATGAAGTTTTGCGATCTCCTTCTCTTGCGGTAGAAACTACTCAGCTTTCTGCTACACCAGGAACACTCCGTGAAGAAGAAGATCGTTTAATGATTGATGCTCTAAAAGATTGTGACTTCGGTCTGCAAGACGATGTCGATCAAGCCGCCGCCGCAACTGCCAGCGAGGAAGCACCAGAAGATAGAATAAGCAATGAAGATATATCAACAGAAGCTGTTGATGATACTTTAAATCCAGAAGAGGACGCTGATGTCCATATATCTCCCGAACCTGTTGATGACACACTGGATCCTGAAAAGGATGTTGAGATGCATGTGTCTCCAGAAAAGAATGTGGGTGAGGAAGTAGCACCGGAAGAAACTACTACTGCCAATCCCAAAGGTATTGAATAAGTTTATCAATTTTCTTTTCATAGATTAAATGGCTGACATCTCTATTTTTAATCCATGCAGAAATCGAATCATCTCCAATTCCTCCTCTGTGCACAGATATAGTACCAATAGCAGCAATATCTAGTAGTAGCCGACCTTTTTCGGGTGGCTCCGAGGCAGATAGTAGCCAGGCAGAGATGTCTGAGGCTACTTCTGTGCGGTTGGAATCTGTGCCAGCAGACGACAGACCTGTTATTGGACCAAGCCATGGTAAGATTGCTTTTACTTTTGATCCTCTTCGATTAGTTGTTAACGACAACAACAAAATGATAATGTTCATTTGATTTTGCAGAAGAACATCTGGGAGGAGCAGCCAGCTCAACCATGGCTCCCTTATCTAAAGAGCCCTTCACTAACGTGCAAGAAGTTGCACGTCCATCTGTACAGACGCCTACTGCTTCATCGTCAATAGGAGTAGCTGCTACACCTGGGGCCCTGGCTACTAACCAATTTATCATAAACTCCTTCACCAAACTCTTATTTACATCATTGGAACCCTTAGTTAGACCTGTCAATGGATAGTCAAAAATTCGAATCCGATCCGATTCCGTATCCAAACTTTCGGATATTTTTCGAAATTTCGGATATCGGATTCGGATATCCGAATATTTTTCAGATATTATCTATTTTCGGATACGAATTCGGATATTAAGGTATTCGAATCCGTTAATATCCGATCCGACTTTAAATTGCAAATTTCGGATATGGAATTCGGATATCGGATATCCAAAATTTTATATATATTATAGTATAATGTATATGTAATATATATTAATTAATAGAGAAGATTAAAGTATTTTATTCTTAACTGACTTTTACATAAATTAATTACAATATAATTTATATATAATAGTAATATATATTAATTACAATTTACAACATAAGAAGAAAGGACTCAAATATGTAGAGAAATTGAATTTGGTTTTCGGATATTCGGATAATAACTAAATTTTTAATATTTCGGATTTCGGATATTCGGATAATAACTAAATTTTTAATATTTTGGATTTCGGATATTCGAATACTAGCATTCGAATTTTTTAGCTAATCGGATCGGATATTATCCGATATCCGTTAAACTAGACGGATACGAATTCGGAGTGTCAAAAGAGATATCCGTTCGGATATCGGATCGGATTCGGATATTACAAAAAAAATTCGGATACGGATACGGATATTGTCCTGTCCGTACTGATAAGTATCCGTTGACACCCCAGATAGGGTGATAGAGAAAGAAGAGGCTGGTTTTTCCACAGTTAGAGGTCCAACCTCTTATCTAGTCAATGCCATCCGCAGTCAAGGCGACAAAGCTCAGGCTGTTTTTCTTGATCATATTCTAGATGAGCTGGAAGCATCAGTCAGGACCTACAAAGAGCTTAATAAGGGGGAGGTGGAACCCTTGGTGCAGGCCGAATTTGAAAAGATGTCTCAAGAGGCTGCGGTAGCGAAAGTTAATTTCCAAGTTCTCTTGGATACTTTTACTACCAAGTCTGCTGAGTATAATTCCCAAATAGAAACAGTAGCATCTGTTGCTGAAGAGAAGGAAATGAGAGTTGCTGAGCTGCAAGCGAAATCTGCCCGCCTTCAGGATAAGTTAAGACTTGTTCAAATTGCTCTGGAGGATGAGGCCACCCAACATCAGGCTGCAGTTCAACAACTGGGTGTTCTGACTCAAGAAAGAGATGAGTATGTCGCAACTCATCAAGCTGAAATCTCTAGCAAACTACTAACCCTGCCAACCTTCGATGATAAGTCTGGGATGGAGGAAGCTAGGAGGCGAGTGATGGACTCTCGTGAGGAGCGACTGCAAATTTTAAAGCAGCAGATGACCAACCTGATGACCCCGCCGGCCGAATAGAAAGACTCTTTGTATCTTCTTGTTTTGTGATATGTATCTTTGTAATGTCTTTCAATTTTGATCAATAAAAAGACATTGTTTGTGGCTCTATTATTTATTGCATATCTTATTCAGATATAAATAATAGCGATAAAATATATTCAGAGGTGTAGGACATGATATATTTCTTGATTTTTAGAAAATAATTATATTCATTATATCTGCTCAGAGGTAATATGAACATGGCAGGATATAATTTGTTGAATATCATTATTTCAATAGACAACTTAATCAAAGATGACAAATTGCTAGTGTGAATGGATGGATGAACGAACGAAAATGAATCGTCACAATGTATGAACGAAATCAATAATCGTCGAGGTGAACGGATGAACCGTCAAGTGAATTGAATGAACGGGTAAACCGTCGGATGAATGGAATGAACGGGCGAACCGTCGAATGGTGTAATGAATGGATGAACCGTCGAATGAATATGATAAACGGGTGAACCGTCAAATGGATGGAATGAACGGGCGAACCGTCGAATGGTGTAATGAACGGATGAACCGTCGAATGAATATGATGAACGGATGAACCGTCAAATGGATGGAATGAACGGATGAACCGTCGGATGAATGGAATGAACGGGCGAACCGTCGGATGAATGGAATAAACGGGTGAACCATTGAATGGTGTAATAAACGGATGAACCGTCGAATGAATGAGATGAACGGGTGAACCGTCGAATGAATGTGATGAACGGGCGAACCGTCAGATAAATGTGATGAACGGGTGAACCGTCGAATGAATGTGATGAACGGGCGAACCGTCAGATAAATGTGATGAACGGGTGAAACGTCGGATGAATGGAATGAACGGATGAACCGTCGGATGAATGTAATGAACGGGCGAACCGTCAGTTGAATGGAATGAATGGATGAACAGTCGGATGAATGTAATGAACGTATCGCTTCATTGTTTTCAAGAATCTCTGTCTATAAATAAAACAGAAATTTGGATGGAACGACCACTTTCACTTTTTAACACAAAAATGTCGTCTGGAGATGCATCCAAGAAGGCTGAGATCACCCCGAAGGTCGAACGCTCGGAGGAACATCCTGTCGATACCAGCCAGCCAAAGCGGATAGTAGCGGGCGAAGGTTCGTCTATGTCACGCTCCAGAACCAGAATACTGGAGAGCGGGGGCGTACATAGCCAGCTACGTATATTGAAGTGCAACCCACCTTGCTATACGGTCACGGCTGTCTAGATACATGAGGGTTTAACTACAAGCCAACAATCTTCTATGGTCATGCCTATTGTCTCAATCTCAAGCAAGCAATAATAGTTACAAGATGTCAGAGCACCAAATAAATAATAGCAAGGCATCCCATACATTACATATTGGATGATCATGAAACTAGTCGTACAAAATGTCAAGACTAGCAAGAGTTCAGTCATACATGATCAACCCTAGGATCTGTCAATCATGTTACAGCTCGTAGGCAGACAGTAAGTAAAGGTGCAATCGAGCTAACACGTGCTCGTCGGCTAAACGCCTTAAAAGAATAATTTTACAAATAAGTGGGAGGACAAAAGAAACCCACTCGTTGCCAGGGTTACGTCTGGTGGACACCATCTGGCTGGAAGGTAGGTAGATCCTCTGGAGCTGCTCCGATATCTGGCCATACAAAACCAGCTGGGTCAGACCCCAGAACGAGCAAGTGCCACAAAGGAGGTTCACTTAGGAACTAAAACCGGCATACCACAAATAAATAGTAAAGGTAATTAAAGATACTGATAATAACTGAGATAACAATAATATATTGAGCACAGAGAAACCATTCAAGTAGCCAGACTGTAACCCTTAAACCAAACAAGGACCGGGGTTGCAATCCTTCGCTTGAATAGAAGCCCGTCTCAATTACTATTGATAAGGTAACAAGACAATAAACGAAGAGAGGACATAGAACTGCTCCGGGAGCCAGGTTACAACCCTTAAACCAAACAAGGACCGGGGTTGTAACCCTTCGCCTGAACAGAACTGGACCCCTGATCTTTATTGTTAAGGCCAGTATAAATAATCATGGTATTGAAGTAAAGGTAAAACATGACGAGCATGACAAGGGGTTGCAATAAGACAATAAACGAAGAGAGGACACAAAAATGCTCCGGGAGCCAGGTTACAACCCTTAAACCAAACAAGGACCGGGGTTGTAACCCTTCGCCTGAACAGAACTGGACCCCCGATCGTTATTGTTAAGGCAAGCATCAATAATCATGTCTTGTCACAATCTTGTACAAGATCAGGATAAGACTAAGCTGGAATAAACTCCATCCAATCAATCACGGCCAATCAAGAGTACGGCTTGATACTTTTAACTAACTAGGGTTATCACAGGCCTAGTTACTAGCAAGATGCAATGAGATTATCCCAACAGCCACAAGCCCTGCAGACCATCCGGTTATCCGGGTCGAATGTCCGTTATGAAGAATGTAACACGTGACTGTGTGCTGGAAATGTGCCCTACTCGTCGGTAGGCTACAAGTCCACTTAATGCGCCCAGATAACGGGACTGCCTGTAGCTGAAAATCTCTTCATGTCTACTGAATTATTCTAGTTTATTAGCCTTAGTCAATTACTGTAGGTATCCCTGACCGTGGTACTCAGGGATCCCTATCCTAGACATGATGCAAGACAGTACTGGTTTATTTGTACAAACGCAATCTCCCACGATGTCCAGGTCATTCATACTTGTCATGACATGTAGCTCCCCTTCCCGAAAATTTTTGGAATATTTTTTATTTTATTTATTTGATTAAAATGGTGAATTATGTTTTTATAGATAATTATTTAATTAATTATTACGGTAGATTAACTTTAGCCATAGTGGAGTATTGGAGTACAAGACGACTAGGAATCATGGCACAGATAGTGCAGTAGCGTGCTTTGACTAGTGTCTTAGCCATGCCAAGGAAGGCCGAGCCATAGTGATGTCCTAACTAAGAAAACCAGGACAAGTTGCAACTTAACCCTATAGAACGTTTTAGTTATTTATTAATTATAGTATTGACCTGTAGGAGACTGCTTGTGTCGATTTAGCCCGAGCTGGGCCCGAACCGAATCCAAGCCTTCGTAGGTATTGTAGAAGCATGGAATTTCAGAACCAGAAAGCCCATGCGCCAGACTATATGTGCCAGAACTCGGACAAAGTACTTCACAGCAAAAACAAGTATAGACATTGAAAGAGGACTTTTTATTTAACATATAAAAGTCTATTACATGTCTAAAGAAAAGATTGTACAAAGGAGAATTTCTACAAAGAAAAGATCCTAAGTCTACAGCCAGCAATCACCATGCGCCCTCAGTCAGGCGCGTCCCACCATGTGCCCTCAGCAAGGCGCATCCTTTTCAGCAGCTCAGTTATGTGCATCCCAGTTATGTGCATCCCTTCAGCAGCCCAGTTATGTGCCGCTCTTCCAGCCAGGCTCACCGCCGTCAAAATGCTTCGACTAATGAAGCATTTATTGAGCAGAATGAGGGTGGCAATCAACCCTCTAGCCGAGGAAGAGAAGAGCACCGCAAGCTAACCTGTGGCCAGGGGAGGCTTCGAAAGAGCCTCCAAAGGCGAAGGAAGACCGTAATCGAAACTGCGTCTAAAGGAGCAGCTTTCAAACCCACCAGAGTGGGCAACACCCACTTTGAAGGAAGAGAGAGCCCCCAAAGCCGCAGTACCGCCATTCCGATCTACGGCTCTTCCTGCACAACGAAGACGAGGCCCGAGCATCCCTATCTTTGGATGCAACAGGCACCTTCCACCTGCCTCGGAAGCCCTCGACTCCGACTTTTGGATGTAACAGTCACCTTCAAGTGCATCAATGAAGACATGGCGTCGCATCTTCACCCTCGGGAGCACTTCGTCAACAGAATGCACTCGAGTACACAAGTTCATGTCGGAAGTACGTGAGAGAACGAGAAGCAAACCCTCTCTCCATGCTACTATTTATAGGCCGGGCAAATTAAACCAATGCGCCAAGTGGATGGTTCTCCAAATTCCGTGCAATGAATTTGTATTTAGTGGATGAACCGGACGCTTCGAATTCAGCCAAATCAAAACGGCTATTTAAAGCACTCGAAGAACGTAACAGCCGTGGCATTAAAGAACGTGTCACGAAGCGGATGCGCCGGCCAGCCCGCGCATCACACAGGCGTGCCCTTCAACATCAAGCGCATCAGCACAGACGCGTCCTTCAGTACCAAGCGCATCACAGAGGATGCGCCCCCATGCGTCCCCATACGCCTAGTGGAACGCCAATCGACGCGCCCACTCAGCTGTCCATCGAATGTCAGAAAGATTAAATGCTGAACTGACAGAGTTGGCAGCACACCTCCCAAAGTCTGAACAGTTGACAACTTTTTTTCAGAAGACGAAGCGTCGGCAACGTCCGCATCATCATTACCTTTACTCCGACGGCTACTGCCACGTGGCCACCCAACCATTCGCATGCGCCTCTGCAGCCATGCGCCTCAAAAGCCATGCGCCCTAGACTTTTTACTGATCCCTAAAGACAGAAGGAAAGTCTCCATTTGAAGCTCTGCATGCGCCTCAAAAGCCATGCGCCCAAAATAGTTCGTGACTCCTAAAGGTTACGAGCTAAAGTCTCCTCATGCGTCCAGTCCTAGGCGCATCTTACCAAATCATTCCCCCCATCAAATTCGAGATCTCTGAGCCATGAGTCGATGACACGTGTCCTTTGACTCAACTCATCCAAGATTTCAGCAACAGAAAGATCTTCTCCTCTGCTACGTGTCGGCTCATAACAGCAGTATGAAGAATTCAACCCCTCGATCAGGGCGCATCGTCCATGCGCCTCCATCAGCAATCACTACGTGGCGTCCCCGCGTACAGGTGCATCCTACGTGCGTGCATGAGCAGCCGGTCTGGAAAGCTATAAATAGAGGGATCATTTCCTTCACACATGACAATGAACACACACAGAACGATCCTACGTACAAAAAATGAAGGAACGCACCACCAGAGAGGCAGATACAGACACTCAACGTCTTCCTCCTCTCAGCAAGCTCCAGCACCCAGAGCAATCTAAACCTTCAGAGAACCGATAACCGTCGTCAGATCGTCAACGGAGTCAACGCATTACCACTCACTCCATCGGCACAAGGGACCCAGATAAACAAAAGTGTACTCCTAGGACTACATCTAAGTCCTATATTGTAATACTGTTCTGTTTGTATTGAAATTTGCAATAAAAGAATTTTAATGGCAAACAAGCTGGCGACTCTGCTGGGGACCTCTTTCTCCTCCACGGAGAAAGCTGTGTCGCAATCCGACGACGTGAAGGTGGGCTCCTCCCACAAGACGCTGGTCGTATGCCTCAATCAATAGGCGTATGAGGAGTTCATCTCTGAAGGAAGTACGAGTCCTTCGAAGCGGCTGTCGAAGCCGAAGAAGACCCGCCGAGTCTGGGTGCGTAAGGTCGACGCCTCGGGCACCACCACCGAAAGGGATGCGCCAATCCAGCCTTTTCTTCCTGCTGACGTCCTCAGTAACCAAGATGCACCTACAGGTGCAGCGCATCTCTCGGGGAAGCGTGCGGCTAACCACATTCCCCAGCCATCTCCCTCTCAGGCGAGGAAGATGCATCGACGGAGCAGGGGCGCAGCCAATTCCCCGCGTATCACCTCTGATATGCCACAGAAAGTCTCTGTCTTTGACAGACTCACTCGCTGTAATGGCGAGGAGAATTTGGATTCTGAGTACTATGCGCCCCAGCGGGCTGGTACGAAGAAATCCAAGGCGGCACGGGCCATGCGCCCCAAACGTGCTATGCCAGCAGCAAGCCAGAAGCATGCGCTCACAATCATGCGTGCTGCTGATGGTAAGCTGTACAAGGTCGACTCGAGTGCTGTGGCACAAGAAACGAGCTGACCTTCAAAGTCCTCGTCTCACTTGGGCGCATCTATTGCGTGCACAACCAAGTCGAGTGAGGCAAATTCGGTGGTCTTGAACTCCCGTGCCTCCTCTGGTTGTGCGTCTGAGGTTCGTTCAAGTCACTTCAAATGTTATGGTTCCCCCACTACTGGTCGGGATGCCTGTTTGGTATTAGATCAGGGGGCGCAGCACTCACTTGACCACCCCGGCGCTTGGCCTTGCCATGCGCCTGAAGGGGGTGTGAAGGTGGCACTCTCCTCCAACGATCTGCGTAACGTGATCACTCACAAGCGCCGATCAGGAGAGTCGACTGACAGACACGATGCGTCCCTCACAGGGCACACTTGTGCTATCGTTACTATCAACTGCTGTTGCAAAGCGGCAGTCCTACCAAGGCAGTCGCTGTTCCAGCGGCTGCAATCATCGACACCTCTCCGACGTCGCCTCGGGAAGAAGGTGTCAACAGAAGAAGTGCCAAGGGTTGCTTCATGCAACGTGATCTCCAACTCCTCGTTAGTCCGAAAGACGACTGTCAATTCCTCTTTCTCATCCAAAAGCCAGCCGAGGAAGACCAAGACAGCTGTCTCATCGTCCGGAGTGTTCGAAGGCACTCGGGGGAGGAAGAAGATCTTGGAGGAAGCTGGGGGTAGTCAGACCCTTGTCGAGCCTCCTTCCGAAGTTGAGGGTATCCAAAGCACATCTGCGGCTGATCCTCGAGGCAAAGTCAGCCTTCCAGAAGCTCTTGAAGACAAAGATATCCCCCAGAACATAGCTAGCGGTGGTCTGGCATCTGCAGACCCGAGTTTCGGAGACGAAGAGGCCCTTCAAGACGAAGCTGAGGGTGATCAGGCCCTTGCAGATGCGCCCGTGGTGAATGTTCTCCCGAACATAGCCGGGGGTAGCCAAGACGAGGCTCCAGGAGAGGCAACTCCCCTACATAGTGAGGCCGAGAGTGAAGCCTCGACCCATCCATCCACTCCCGATCGCGTCATGACAGTAAACGTGACTGGGGCTGATATCGAGTCTGTCACGACCCGTTACCCAAATTGTTGGGCCGGGCCGAGCCATGTCCAGCCTACGCTTAAGATAAAGCGTAGTAAGCTGTTCTAGACAGTCAGGTAATAATGATAAATGTGCTAATAATTAAGATAGTTTAAGAATGATCACAACACAGCTTCTATATAGATGAAAAACCACTAAGTTTGATAATAATACAAACCAAAATGTAAGACTGGAGACAAGGTCCAGTTTAAAGGTACAAAACAGCGTCTGTGATAATAACCCAACACTAAGTCAAACTAAGCAGCTAAGCAGGATTCCCTGCTGGAATATCCTCAACTGGAGCTCCATAGTACGGGTCACAAAGCATTTCTTCCTCGGTCAAAATACCTACAACGTTATCCTGTCAGGACGGGAGCAAGTACAACCTCTACTACTAAAGTACTGAATGTATAATGCAAGAGATGTACAACAGGAACATGGTATGATAAGGCTGAAAAATAGACATACTGGAATCATGGTAAATCATATAAAGCGGGAAATCATGGTATATCTTGATTATCATTTTAAGACACTCTTGTCAATTGTGGCATGTGTACATTATGTATTAAAACTGGGGCATGTATGAGATCGGTCAATATGTGCTATGCTAGTTTACTGCAATGTACGTATGTACATTCCACAAGTCCAGAAACTACATTGTTAGTTTACTGCAATGTACGTAAGTACATTCCACAAGTCCAGAAACTACATTCTTAGTTTACTGCAATGTACGTATGTACATTCCACAAGTCCAGAAACCGTACTGCTAGTTTACTGCAATGTACGTATGTACATTCCACAAGTCCAGAAACTACACAATTTGCATACTGTAATGTAAGTGAGTACATTCCACGAGTCCAGTAACTATACTATCAACTCTCTCATAACCCAGTAATCATCATGTAAAAGATACGGGAAATAGTGTAAAGCATGGTGGGAACTGGCAATAGTATGAAACATGTTATGATCTGACCTGCTACTCCAAGGATCAGCATTCACATGGGTTGATTAACATTCTTTTATCACATAACAGTGTTTCAACATTTAACAAAAGACTTGCAACTGGAATAATGGTAATTTACAAGGTTGTCACATGTACTTAACATTAAAAGACAGTAAATGAGTTTGTAGATGTACTTACCTGGAGCAAAGCAATGCAATGACAATAAAGCTAAGATGTAGAGTGTCCTGGCACTGAAAACATATATATATACTCAGACTCTAAGTTACAAGACAATATAAATACACTAGTGATGTGAGAAGGCCAAATTGGACATTGGCTAGGTGAACTTAGCCTAGGGGTTCAAAGTGAAGTGATTTGGCATCTAAACTAACACATGGGTCTTCCAATTTAAGGTTGGTTAGCAATCCAAATACTAGAAATACACAAAAATCACAAGTCATGACTTAGCCATAATTATTAGTAAAATAAACATTCTGTGCACTGTGTTCTAACAATTTTAGAAAATACTAGAAATCTCCAATAAATGCAAAATAATATACTGTCAGAAACCTTGTTAATTATAGAAATTTATTATAATTTTTCTGGAATTTATTAACCAGTACAAATATTTTATAAAAATCAGTTTTCCTAAGTATACAGAAAGTGAGTTTTGGTTTCATATGCCAAACTAGTGGCAAAACAGTAAATTAATTACTACAAAAATTATACTAAATTAGCCAACTTAACAAAGTATCTAAAAACTATTTTTCCATAATTTTAGCAATACTTTAAGTATTTTTAGAAAAACAAAAACAGCAAGGCACACAATAATTAATTATCTGCGTATTTTGTCCATGTACATAATTTGAACCAAAGTTCAAATACAGGACCCAAGGCCATGAATCAAGTCCAATATGACTTGTACAGGTCTTGAATATGTGAAAACACATTTGAGCCCAAATACCCATGCTAGGCTTGGACATCAAATGGTTGCAGTAATTTAAATATACAAAAATACAAATTGATAAAAGTGCAAAGTAAATATTATTATTTTAATAGGGCAAAATTATACATAGTGGTTACAAAAGTATGACAACTTATTTTATAAAGATATTTTACACTAAGTAAAGTAAAACATATATATAAAAGTACATCTACAATATTTATATTTATACATAAATATATAGATATTTTTATCAAGGATATATATATATCCATATATTAAAAGTTACATATATATATGTAAGGAAAACACTTAATTTTATAAAGTATATATATATATAAATATATATATATATAAGGAAACATTTAATTTTAAAGTGTATAATAATGTATATATATACATATGAAAATATATACATAATTTACTAACTATAAAAATATATACTAGAAAATATATACCTATATACATATAAATATATATATAAAAGTTTACTAATTATAAAATTATATATATACATATAATATACTGTCAAAATACAGTATATAAAATATATATACACTAATATATATATATATATACATATATATATAAATATATATAGAAAAAGAAAAAGGAAAAGGAAAGGAAAAAGAAAAGCAAAAACAACCAGCAGGGGGGGGCTCGAACTCGGTCAGCCAGAGGGGGGGGGGATTTCTAAACTGTGCGGGCTGGCCAGTAGGCCAGTCCGGCCCGATTGTTAGGATAGGGCTTGGGTTTAATTTATTTAGTTTAGAATGGTTTATATATATAAAAAAAATAATAATAATCCTGTGTCCTGACAGTTAGGGACACAGGAGTCCATGTGTCGGGTTGATTAACGACACGCACGATACGTATTTGCCGTGTCCACACTCACCAATAGAGTCTTCGGGTGCTGGCGTGTCATATACGTGAAATCGAGACACAGTAGGACACAGGAGTCAAAGAGACACGTACGTGTCCAAGTCGAGCGTGCTGTCGGGGTGGCGACTGGACGGAGGAGGCGTCGGGGTCGTCGAAGAAAATTTGGGCTGAGTCGCCTTGCTCCGGCGAGTCGATTGGTGGTGGTGGCTCGTCGGGACGTGGCCTAGGGCGGCTGGAATCCTAGATCTAGGGTTCCGCCGGCGTTCGTCGGGGAAGATGGGTGCAGAGCGGTGGCTAGGGCGGCCGTGATGAAGTCTAGGGTTAGGGTCGAGTCGGGGGGCTATTTATAGGGTTTGGGGTCGGTCGGATTAGGGTTTTGATTAGGGTTAGGGTTAGGGTTTAGGCGTTAATCGCCGAGGAAGATGACGGCCGAAGTCGACGGTCGGGTGGTGGTTTTGCAGAAAACCCCCCCTAAAATATAGATTTACAAAAACACACACCGCCTTAGGGAATGCAATATTTGATTTGCATAAAGCTCCCCCGCTGAGCACTGTGCAATTTTAAATTTGCACAAACATTTGGAATATTGCAGGATGGTTTTAAAATAATTAGAATAATTGCAAAAGTATTTAAAAACATTCTAATAAATTACAAATTGATATACTAACAATTCTAATAATTGCAAATCACTATTAAAATAATTCAGAAAATTACAAAATGCTATTAAAACATTTAAGAAAATTACAAAATGATATTTTTGTATTTAAAACTCATTTAAAAATCATTTAAAAATTCTAGAAAAATTCATAAAAATCCTAATAATTATTTTAAGGCTAAAATTAACATTAATAATTAATTAACACTAATTTAAAAAAAAATTGAAAATCAGGGGCTTACAAGTCTTCCCTCCTTGAAAAATTTCGTCCTCGAAATTTACAAGAACTGAAGACACGCGAGGCAACTAACGTTTTAAAATAATTACAGCGATGACTAAGGCTATCTCCTAATGATGGAATGTCTATGAAACAGGTCTACTGGTCAATGGCTTGTCTTATGAGTGCGGCTACTAAATGATGGTTTGGTAAAAGTCTAATGACAGGTTACTTAATGAGGCACTAGAATCAAACAGTCATATGCAAATAAATCCAACCTGTGGCACCGTCTGTCAAGTATTCTGGCTCTGGCTCTGGGCCCTGCACTGGTACTGCTGCCTGAATGGCTAAAGGGTATGCTCTCCCTGAAGGTCCTCTGGTAAATGGCTTCGCCTTCGGGCACTCCCGAATCATATGGGTGGAAGACCCGCAAGCAAGACACTGGCTCAATTTCTTCCTACAGATGGAGACATCATGCCCTGGCTTTTTGCAGAAGGCACAAGAGACCCACTTCTGCTGCTGGTGTCCCGGATCTCGGGCAAATGATAACTGATGCTGAGGATGAGCTTGTGGAGAATAGGCCTGCTGGTGCTGGGTAGTCGTCCTCTGCTGGAAAGTCTGGCGCTTGGATGGACCGTCATGATGTGTGGTAGCTGGCCTCTTGCAAGACAAAAGACGCTCCTCGATACCTCGGGCTCTCTCCAGTAGCTGGTAGTAGTCTGTGATCCCGTTGGCCACTAGTAAGATGCTAATGTCCGGGACAAGACCATGGCAGAATCTGCGAGCCATCTCCTCCGGGTCGGCTACTAAGCTCGGGGCAAAACGACTGAGTCTGCTAAACTCACCTGCGTACTCATCGACTGTACGGCTCCCCTGTTGCAGGTTCTGGAATTGCAATCCCATGGCAACTCTAGCGGTGGTGGAGAAGAACTTCCTCTTGAACTGGATCTTGAATTGCTCCCAGTTTCATATGCCGCCAATGAACATCGTCTCATTTCTGAACCAGACCCCTGCCAGGTCTGCTAACAAAAATCCTGCTGCCTCGACCCAAAGATCGTCAGGTAATCTAGCCCCTATGAGCTTCCTCTCTACGGAATCTAACCAGTCGTCAGCTACAACTATGCCTTCCGTCCCAAGAAACTCCTTCGGTTTTAGGTTCATAAAACTCTTGATGCTACCTAGCCTCAATTGATGTTCTATTGGTTGCGAGACGGAGGTATGCTGAGTATTCAGGAGCCCCTGGATCAAAGCCAGTAATTGGGTTCCGTCGAGGGAAACAACAGTCTGGGGAGGTATGATAGGAGGTGGGGGTGGTATACCGTCACCTGAGGTGGCGGAATCGGAAGAGTGTGTAGGGTCCATCTATTTATAAAAGACAAAGGAATTATAAGAATAAAGCAAGCAGTCATAAGCAAACAATTTAGTTACACTACCGGTCCTACGCTGTGATGAGTTTTCCTATGTTGCAATCCTAGAAATCCTCTAGGTGTTCTAAATGTCGTTCCTAGTGTTATCTAGTTATCCTTAATTTTTGCAGGCGTGCTTGGTACAGTAACGTAACCAAACAACTTTAGTCAGGACCTTGCATGGGCCGCCAAAAAAACATGTCACGACCCGTTACCCAAATTGTTGGGCCGGGCCGAGCCATGTCCAGCCTACGCTTAAGATAAAGCGCAGTAAGCTGTTCTAGACAGTCAGGTAATAATGATAAATGTGCTAATAATTAAGATAGTTTAAGAATGATCACAACACAGCTTCTATATAGATGAAAAACCACTAAGTTTGATAATAATACAAACCAAAATGTAAGACTGGAGACAAGGTCCAGTTTAAAGGTACAAAACAGCGTCTGTGATAATAACCCAACACTAAGTCAAACTAAGCAGCTAAGCAGGATTCCCTGCTGGAATATCCTCAACTGGAGCTCCATAGTACGGGTCACAAAGCATTTCTTCCTCGGTCAAAATACCTACAACGTTATCCTGTCAGGACGGGAGCAAGTACAACCTCTACTACTAAAGTACTGAATGTATAATGCAAGAGATGTACAACAGGAACATGGTATGATAAGGCTGAAAAATAGACATACTGGAATCATGGTAAATCATATAAAGCGGGAAATCATGGTATATCTTGATTATCATTTTAAGACACTCTTGTCAATTGTGGCATGTGTACATTATGTATTAAAACTGGGGCATGTATGAGATCGGTCAATATGTGCTATGCTAGTTTACTGCAATGTACGTATGTACATTCCACAAGTCCAGAAACTACATTGTTAGTTTACTGCAATGTACGTAAGTACATTCCACAAGTCCAGAAACTACATTCTTAGTTTACTGCAATGTACGTATGTACATTCCACAAGTCCAGAAACCGTACTGCTAGTTTACTGCAATGTACGTATATACATTCCACAAGTCCAGAAACTACACAATTTGCATACTGCAATGTAAGTGAGTATATTCCACGAGTCCAGTAACTATACTATCAACTCTCTCATAACCCAGTAATCATCATGTAAAAGATACGGGAAATAGTGTAAAGCATGGTGGGAACTGGCAATAGTATGAAACATGTTATGATCTGACCTGCTACTCCAAGGATCAGCATTCACATGGGTTGATTAACATTCTTTTATCACATAACAGTGTTTTAACATTTAACAAAAGACTTGCAACTGGAATAATGGTAATTTACAAGGTTGTCACATGTACTTAACATTAAAAGACAGTAAATGAGTTTGTAGATGTACTTGCCTGGAGCAAAGCAATGCAATAACAATAAAGCTAAGATGTAGAGTGTCCTGGCACTGAAAACATATATATATACTCAGACTCTAAGTTACAAGACAATATAAATACACTAGTGATGTGAGAAGGCCAAATTGGACATTGGCTAGGTGAACTTAGCCTAGGGGTTCAAAGTGAAGTGATTTGGCATCTAAACTAACACATGGGTCTTCCAATTTAAGGTTGGTTAGCAATCCAAATACTAGAAATACACAAAAATCACAAGTCATGACTTAGCCATAATTATTAGTAAAATAAACATTCTGTGCACTGTGTTCTAACAATTTTAGAAAATACTAGAAATCTCCAATAAATGCAAAATAATATACTGACAGAAACCTTGTTAATTATAGAAATTTATTATAATTTTTCTGGAATTTATTAACCAGTACAAATATTTTATAAAAATCAGTTTTCCTAAGTATACAGAAAGTGAGTTTTGGTTTCATATGCCAAACTAGTGGCAAAACAGTAAATTAATTACTACAAAAATTATACTAAATTAGCCAACTTAACAAAGTATCTAAAAACTATTTTTCCATAATTTTAGCAATACTTTAAGTATTTTTAGAAAAACAAAAACAGCAAGGCACACAATAATTAATTATCTGCGTATTTTGTCCATGTATATAATTTGAACCAAAGTTCAAATACAGGACCCAAGGCCATGAATCAAGTCCAATATGACTTGTACAGGTCTTGAATATGTGAAAACACATTTGAGCCCAAATACCCATGCTAGGCTTGGACATCAAATGGTTGCAGTAATTTAAATATACAAAAATACAAATTGATAAAAGTGCAAAGTAAATATTATTATTTTAATAGGGCAAAATTATACATAGTGGTTACAAAAGTATGACAACTTATTTTATAAAGATATTTTACACTAAGTAAAGTAAAACATATATATAAAAGTACATCTACAATATTTATATTTATACATAAATATATAGATATTTTTATCAAGGATATATATATATCCATATATTAAAAGTTACATATATATATGTAAGGAAAACACTTAATTTTATAAAGTATATATATATATAAATACATATATATATATATATATATAAGGAAACATTTAATTTTAAAGTGTATAATAATGTATATATATACATATGAAAATATATACATAATTTACTAACTATAAAAATATATACTAGAAAATATATACCTATATACATATAAATATATATATAAAAGTTTACTAATTATAAAATTATATATATACATATAATATACTATCAAAATACAGTATATAAAATATATATACACTAATATATATATATATATATACATATATATATAAATATATATAGAAAAAGAAAAAGGAAAAGGAAAGGAAAAAGAAAAGCAAAAACAACCAGTAGGGGGGGGGCTCGAACTCGGTCAGCCAGAGGGGGGGGGGATTTCTAAACTGTGCGGGCTGGCCAGTAGGCCAGTCCAGCCCGATTGTTAGGATAGGGCTTGGGTTTAATTTATTTAGTTTAGAATGGTTTATATATATAAAAAAAATAATAATAATCCTGTGTCCTGACAGTTAGGGACACAGGAGTCCATGTGTCGGGTTGATTAACGACACGCACGATACGTATTTGCCGTGTCCACACTCACCAATAGAGTCTTCGGGTGCTGGCGTGTCATATACGTGAAATCGAGACACAGTAGGACACAGGAGTCAAAGAGACACGTACGTGTCCAAGTCGAGCGTGCTGTCGGGGTGGCGACTGGGCGGAGGAGGCGTCGGGGTCGTCGGAGAAAATTTGGGCTGAGTCGCCTTGCTCCGGCGAGTCGATTGGTGGTGGTGGCTCGTCGGGACGTGGCCTAGGGCGGCTGGAATCCTAGATCTAGGGTTCCGGCGGCGTTCGTCGGGGAAGATGGGTGCAGAGCGGTGGCTAGGGCGGCCGTGATGAAGTCTAGGGTTAGGGTCGAGTCGGGGGGCTATTTATAGGGTTTGGGGTCGGTCGGATTAGGGTTTTGATTAGGGTTAGGGTTAGGGTTTAGGCGTTAATCGCCGAGGAAGATGACGGCCGAAGTCGGCGGTCGGGTGGTGGTTTTGCAGAAAACCCCCCCTAAAATATAGATTTACAAAAACACACACCGCCTTAGGGAATGCAATATTTGATTTGCATAAAGCTCCCCCGCTGAGCACTGTGCAATTTTAAATTTGCACAAACATTTGGAATATTGCAGGATGGTTTTAAAACAATTAGAATAATTGCAAAAGTATTTAAAAACATTCTAATAAATTACAAATTGATATACTAACAATTCTAATAATTACAAATCACTATTAAAATAATTCAGAAAATTACAAAATGCTATTAAAACATTTAAGAAAATTACAAAATGATATTTTTGTATTTAAAACTCATTTAAAAATCATTTAAAAATTCTAGAAAAATTCATAAAAATCCTAATAATTATTTTAAGGCTAAAATTAACATTAATAATTAATTAACACTAATTTAAAAAAAAATTGAAAATCAGGGGCTTACAGAGTCTGATGCACCGCCAACAGACCTCGTCCAGCGCATAGATACCCTGGAGAGAGGACTCAAAACCCTCTCTGCCTCCATGCAAATACTGACTCAAGCAGTGTTTGAGATACGGTCAGCTTTGGCCAGGACACCTTCTACCGGTCCCGACCCAGGGGCCAATGGGGAATCGAGTATACCCCTTCAACGGGTATCCTCGAACACAGATCGCCGAGAAGCACCTCGGACGTCAGAGCCCTCGAATGCTCAACATCCACCTTCTCTGACTCCCAGCTCCACGGAGGACGTGGTCGAGATGATCAGGGACTTGCACGAGCGCTTTGAGTCCAAGACGAGACAAGAGGAGCGCCAAAAGATGGGCATCCCCCAGCCTTATCCCCTCGAGTGGAACAAGGTGGTTTATCCTCCAAAGTATAAACCACAAATACTGACGCCGTACGACGGGAAAGACTCTCCGTGTCGCTACCTGACGTACTTCCAGTCTCAGACGGGACATCTTCCGAAGGAGGATGCGCTACTTACTAGCATATTTGTCGGAGCACTGAAGGGAGTGGCGTACGGCTGGTACCGCAGCCTCCCCGACAATTCCATATCTTCCTTCGACAACCTCACACGCCTCTTCCTTGACCGCTTCTACGACGACGGGAAGGACATGACGATGGCGTCCCTCATAGAGATACGCCAGAAGGAGAAGGAAATGGTTCGGGTGTTCATCGAATGCTTTCGACAAGCCTGCTTCAGACTACCTCCGGGCATGCCAGAATATGAGCTCCTCTCCTCCTGCAGCATGAACATGCTGCCTGCAGTCAAACTATGGCTCAACTCCACTCCTCCTCCCGACTGGAGTTCCTTGATCATTGAAGCCGAAGCCACAGAAAAGAAGGCGGCCAATGCACGTCTTCTGGGAGTCAGCTTTCCCGCCTTTGATGACAAGGAGAAACGGCCTGCAGCCAACAACCCTGGACGGGAGACAAAGGGGAAACAAGCATTGACTGTCAATGCCTCAAAAGGTGCGTCGGCACCTACTCAGAAGCCTCCACTTGTACCAAGGCCAAAGAAGGTTTATTCGTTCAACGACGAAGACACCCTGCAACTCTTTGAGATACTGAAGCAGGGTGACAAGATCAAGCTGCCGGACCCAAAGCGTCCCGACGAAGTTGGAAAAGTGGACAACCCGAGGTACTGTCACTACCATCGGTTTGTCGGACACCCAACCAAGGACTGCTATGTCCTCAAGAATTACATCTAGCGCATGATCAATGCGGATGTAATCTTCGTCGACTACGAGAAGAAGACGGTGTCGGCCAACGTGTTGTCACTCCAGTTCGGCACCTTGCCGCCAACAACAACACAGGATGGCATCGTCCCCATCCCTAAGGCGACAATGGAGGTGGTTAACTTACCACCTACCTGTGACAACGTGAGTGGACTCATCCCACTCACCACATCTCGAGGAGAGGTCCTATGGGTTCACCCCGACCTCGTCTCCGAGGTGACTCAACCGGAGGTACGCCCTACCTCCAAATCCAAAGGCAGGAAGATCAAGTCTTGCTGTATGGTCTCTTCTTCAACGGAAGAGGCACTTCCTGTGCAGACACATTCACAACAGAATGTCCAACCCGACGAAGCTGCCGCCGAGGTGGTGTCTTCTTGCACCGTCCCTGCTGCCCAGGAGGAGGGTCCATCTAAGCCCTCAGCAGCCAATAAGCATAAGCATGTGGAGGCTCGTTTCGACAGACCTCTACGAAAGGAGAATGCTTCAGGGCTAGCCAAGCCCCACAACTTCGACATACTGGCACAACTGGCCAGTACTCCTGCCCGCCTATCTTTGTTCGAGCTCCTGCGTCTTTCCAAAGACTCTCGAGAAGCTCTATGTGAAGCTCTGAAGGATGCTGAATCCTTTCTCAGTCAGGTCAAGCAGCCTGAAGATCTCCCAACTACATGTGCGCACTGTCATTGTGCGGATGAAGTTATCCCGAACATAACTTTCACCCAATAAGACATGCTGCTTAAACACAACCGACATAACCGGTCGCTGTATTATACAGGGTATATTGGTTCAGTCAAGGTGAAGCGGATTCAGATCGATCCGGGGTCTTCCCTCAGCATCATCCCGAAGACGCTGCTCTCAACACTGGGGATCCCAATGTACCGGCTGGCACCCTCCAACACAACAATCAGTGGCTTCAACGCCAGCAAAAGCGAGCCGTTGGGCAAAATTCGGCTGAAGTGTCACATCGGTAACCTCAGAACTGAGGTGACCTGCTACATTGTAGATGCCGATGTCAACTACAACATCCTGTTCGGTCGACCATGGCTGCATGAGTACATGGTGGTTCCATCCACGCTCCACCAGTGTATGAAGTATGTGTCCACCAACGGTGTCATCCGGACGGAGTTCGCAGATATTGACCCTTTCAAAGGGATTGAAGCCTACTTTACCGATACCGACTTATATAAGTCACCTGACGAGGAGGAAGCCAATGATGCTGACGACGAGCAGAAACGGCAGCAGAGCCGGACATGGAGCCTGAGGTCACTCCCGACTCTCATTTGAAGATCCGACTCAAAGGCAAACTGCCTCAGAAGTTGCCTCCCATGAGCATTAAGCTACCCGAAAAAGCACCAGCTGCTCCTGAAGCTCCCCTGAAGATACGGCTCAAGGGAAAGCCGCATCGGCTCCCCTCGTGGCAAAACTACAGGGGAAGACACCAGTCACTGGAGGCACAGCGGAGGCACCTCTGAAGGTGCGTCTTAAAGGCAGGCCGCCTCCATCCCAGCCGCTAGAGAAGGCCCACGTAGTCCTCTCGGACTCCAAGACCAACGCTGTGGTGGACTTTCCCGATCCTACTCTAGTGCTTACAGATGAAAAGCTGAGGGATTATATCTCCACTGACGTAGATGCCTCCTCACTGGACAATGTAATCCCACGGGATAAAATCTCGTATTTCATCAATAATAGAGTATCTTTTAATTATTCTTGTCTTCCACATTGGAATACGGTGTATACATTAGATAACGCTCTACGATCGTTGCAAACACAAATAACGACCGTCTATCATGTAAATCGAGTAGTCCCGTCTCAAAGAGTCTGTTACATAGTCCCGCCACGTAGTCGAGACGACGAAACCATCATCTTCGGCAAAGTTGAGCGTCATCAAGACCTCCCGCCACTCGAGCCAGAACCAGATGCCGACAGAATACAACTCTATCGGTACACAGACGTCGCAAAGTACCTATCCAGAAGATGGGTTACGACCTAAAAAGCAACAAAGGCCTAAACTACGGCAAAGGTCGATGTCTCCCTCTCCGGCTTCCGACTCCTAAAGGAAAGCCGCAGGACTACTATAATAGAACTCGACGGGGGGGGGGTAGGCTATGTCACGCCACCGTCAACTCCGGAAAGTTCAGACGCAGAAGGGATAAAACATTCTCACTCGTCTGAAGCATCAACATGGGACTCCGATACCAGTATCGGCTCAGTCTTTAAGAGAGTGCTGTCAGCCAACATGACTTCTGCACAATCTCAAGAAGAAGAAGGCGAAGACCAAGCGCCAGAGTTCTTTGAAGAAGAACCCTGGACTCAACGCCTAGGAGAACAATGGGAGTCTCATTTTGAGTTACGTGAACCTCCCACCGAAGACGAAGTCGAGCAAATCGATCTTGGGGATGGATCTTCTTCCAAACCCATCTTCGTCAGCAAAAGCCTGAAAGTAGAAGACCGAGAATCTTTAATCCAGCTGGCTAAAGAGTACATTGACGTCCTCGTCTGGAGCTACGAAGATATGCCGGGACTTGATCCCCAGATCGCGATGCATAGGCTGAACATCTTACCTGATGCCAAGCCTATCAAACAACAACAGCGGTGCTTCCGTCCGGATATAATGAACGCCATCAATCAGGAGGTGGACAAGCTCTTGACCAGCGGCTTCATCCGTGAAGAACAACACCCAGATTGGGTTGCCAACGTCGTCCCCGTCACTAAGAAGAATGGAAAGATATAAGTTTGTATCGACTTCAGGGATCTCAACTCTGCTTGCCCGAAGGACGAATTCCCGCTTCAAATCACCGACGTGATGATCGACAACACATGCGGCTTCGAGCACATGTCTTTCATGGACGGATATTCGGGCTACAACCAGATCAAGATGTTCCCCGATGACGCAAAACACACGTCATTTAGGACTCCAAAGGGCATTTTCTGTTACACAGTGATGCCCTTCGGCTTGAAGAACGCCGGTGCGACAAACCAACGAGCTATGAGCACCATTTTCAGTCAGCACCTTCGCAAGACAGTCGAATGCTATGTTGACAACATCGCAGTCAAGAGCCGTCTCAAAGGAGATCACCTGCAAGACCTCAAGACAGTCTTCGATCTCATGCGGGCGCATCAACTCAAGATGAACCCCGCTAAATCCTTCATGGGGGTTTCTAGCGGAAAGTTCTTGGGCATCATCATCACGGCAAAAGGCATTCATATCGATCCCGAGAAGACCAAAGCCATCCTTGATATGGACCCTCCGAAGAACCTTCGAGAACTTCGAGGCCTACAGGGACATCTGGCATATATCCGGAGGTTCATAGCAAACCTCTTCGGCAAATGTCAACCCTTCACCCAGCTCATGAAGAAGGGAGTCTCTTACGTCTGGACGGAGGAATGCCAAAAGGCTTTCGACGACATCAAAGCCTACTTGACGAGCCCACCAGTCCTGGTGGCACCCGTCGCCGACAAACCGTTTCTCCTTTACGTCCGTGCCATAGATCATTCCCTCGGCGCTCTGCTAGCTCAGAACAGTGATACAGGCTATGAGCAAGCAATCTACTACCTCAGTCGAACACCCATCGGGGCCAAACACCGGTACAACCCCGTTGAAAAGGAGTGCTTGGCTTTAGTATTTGCCATCCAGAAGACTCGTCATTATGTCTCGGGCCAGACAATTCATGTCATTTCCCGAGTCAATCCGCTCAGAGTCCTCATGACGAAGCCAGGATCATTGAACTCCCGGCTAGCCACAAGGGCGAATTTGTTAACACCGTACAATATGGTGTTTGTTTCGCAAAAAGCTGTTAAGGGTCAAGCTCTGGCCGACTTTTTAGCTGCACACCCCATCCCAGAGTCCTCAAAACTCTATGAAGACATCCCGGATGAGGTCCAAGAATCAAACGTCACTGAAGAAGGCTCCGTCTGGCGGATGTTTTTCGATGGCGCTTCAAGAACAGGCCCCAAAGGCCAAATCGTCGCAGGAGTGGAGGTGGTGTTAGTCTCCCCGATCAACTGGTCATCCAGCGTGCTTACTCCCTTTCGAAGCCGTGCTTCAACAATGTTACCGAGTACAACGCGCTCATTATGGGACTCCAGCTGGCGCAACAGCTGGGGGTGAATCATCTGGAAGCCTACAGCGACTCAAAACTCGTCGTAAACCAGATCAGAGGGCAATACGAAGTTCGCCATGAAGATCTGATCCCTTACCATGAAGTTGCATTGAACATCATTTCAACCTTCACTGGGTTCTTCATCGAACATGTACCCCGTCTACAAAACTTGGAAGCCGACGCTCTGGTTGGCCTCGCGGCCTCATTGGCAGCGCCCCTCGGGACTCAACACTATGTCACCGTAGTCGGAAGAGACTTGGTCTGTCCTAAAAACAACCTATGCTCACACATGGCCTACGCCATGCCGACAAATACTGGTATTAATATTCGAAACTAGAGGTTCCCGTTCATCGACTTCGCTGTCTACGAAATTCTCCCAGAAGACCCGAAAGAAGCCGTCTCAGTCAGGAGACGCTCTTTTCGATTCTACTACGATACAGCAACTAAAATGCTGTACCGGCGCTCCTACGATGGACTTCTCCTTCGATGTTTGTCCAACGAAGAAGCGGTCGAAGCCCTTCGAGAAGCTCACGACGGAACCTGCGGGGCCCATCAACCTAGCCCTAAGTTGCAGGACCGACTGCAACGCATGGGCTACTACTGGCCAACCATGGCCACTGACGCTGTTGAATATGCTAAGAAGTGCCATGCGTGCCAGCTTCACGCAGACTTTATACATACACCGTCAGAACCACTGCATCCTACAGTCGCCTCCTGGCCCTTCGAAGCTTGGGGCATGGACATCGTGGGACCGATCACCCCTCCTTCATCGAGAGGATACCGTTTCATCCTAGCAATCACCGACTACTTCTCCAAATGGGCAGAAGCAGTTCTGCTAGCAGAAGTGAAAAGCTCCAGAGTGATCAGCTTCATCAAGCACCACGTCATCTACCGTTTCGGGGTGCCCCTGAAGATTATTCACGATAATGGTCCTCAGTTCATTAGCCATATTTTTAGCAGATTCTGTGATAAGAATCGCATTCAAAACGTGGCATCAACCGCCTACAATCCGGCTGTAAACGGATTAGCATAGGCGTTTAAGAAGACTATCGTCAGGATACTCAAAAAAGTTGTGTCATCTATCAAACGCGACTGGGATGAGAAGCTCGACGAATGCCTTTGGTCCTACTGTACAACAGTACGGACCCCAACAGGCAACACACCATTCTTCCTGGTCTACGGGAGCGAAGCGGTACTGCCTCTCAAGATTCAGATACCTTCACTCCGCGTAGCAATCACAAACCAACTCACAGAAGAAGACAATCAACGTCGTCGTCTGCGGGAACTGGAGGTACTTGATGAAAAGCGTCTTCTAGCTCAACAACGCATCGAACTCTACCAAGCCCGTATATCACAGGCTTTCAACAAGAAGGTCAAGCAGAGGACTTTCCAAGTTGGCGACCTGGTTCTGGCAGTCAGGAGGCCGATGGTGTTAACTCACAAGACACCAGGAAAGTTCGAGCCCAAGTGGGAAGGACCTTTCATTATAGAGACGGTATACTCAAACGGTGCTTACCGCCTCGCCAAACCTAATGGGAACTTGTTCATGATGCCCATCAACGACAAGTTCCTAAAGAAGTACTACTCTTGACATCTTTCAGACATGTATTTCTACAAGGGGATCTGTGGATCCAATCATCAGGACTCACAGACAATTCCCTTCCAACAAAATCATACGCTTCCGGAACCCAGCTATTCCGTAGCATCCTCCAGTAGAAGGAAAACCATGTCCACATCACCTCTGAGTTGTTCCCCTACGCCCTACAAAGCAGAATATTACATTCTATAAGACTACGCTATCCACCATGTTTACCACGTCCACATTACCTTTGAGTAAACATCTCATACAGATAACCCCTGCATTACCGTACATTGATCGCAGAACTTCCACATCTACATCACCTCTGAGTAGTTCCGCGTATCCCCCAGGACCATTCCTACCACGTCCATAACACCTCTGAGTAGGGTGATTCCACCACTTGAACCCCATATTTGCCATGTCCACATTACCTCTGAGCAAAAATGTTGGTTCTTTCAAACTTATTATCTGTACCTAAAAATCAAGGTGCACAAAAGATAATAGGTCCACACAAATCATCAAGTTCATGACAACAAAAATGAACACATCATAGAAAATTGTGTACTTTTTTATTTCTAAAAAAGAGAGTAAAGGACTACACTATCCCCAGCAAGAGTTGCAAAAATACAAAAAGAAGAGGATACAATCCCTAAACATCTCCAGGGTTGGCTGGAAGCTCTCTGACTCGGCGTCTCAAGTCTGCCGCACGAGTCTCCACAGTCGCCAGGACTCGACGCTCAGCTTATTGACGCATCGCTTCAACAGCCTCAGCAGAAGTATCGTTCTCATGCTTCTTATCAAGCTGTTGTCGCTGCTGAGCCAGGGCAAGAGCCCGGTGAGTGAAAGTTGCTTCCTCTTTCTTGAATGCTACGTGCTTAGCCTGGACACGTTCGGCGTCTAATAGGAGTCGGGCCCGCTGGTCCTCAAGGTGGCAGATTTGGGCGTTAATCTCTGCGATATTAGCGTCCAACACAGCTCGTGTTTCCACTGTCTCCCCCATAGACTGAGATAACCGCTCCACTGCAGCTTCAGTCTCAGCTACTTCGCGTTCCCAGACACTCACAGTGGCCTGGTAAGAAGACTCAATCTCGGCGATCAGCTTCTCCTTCTCCGCATCTATCAAGACGGAGAGGTCATTTTGCTGGATGCGCTGAAGTTCGGAAAGCCGCTGGTCCAGTTCAACCACCGGAGCCTCCAGGATCTTGGCCATATGATCATGGCCCTGGTGAAGACGGATCAGGTTGATATAAGGCAGTGCCAGAGTTCTTACCGTCACAAAGCTCTCATTGGCGTCCATCACCACAGATACACCCCTCTGCAGCATTTTATATACCGCCTTGACGATGAATTTCACATATTCATCTGCATCCGCCAGCACCTGCGGCATCATAGCAGGAGTTGGAGGAGCTGCTGTAGTCAGCGGACCGGAGGAAGACCCGTCGACCTCAACCTGCGAGGCTGGAACCTCAGCATCAATAGGCTCTTCATCGACAGGGGCCGGGCTGCTAGCCCGAGGAGCCAAGGGAACAGAAGAAGCCGGAACAAGCGTCGAAATAGGACCCCAAGTGGAAGGAGCAGCCGAGGGTTCTATCACACCCTTACCTTTCCCGAACTCGAAAGTACCACCGACGTCAGTGGCCACCTCTTCAACCCCCAACGTCCTATCAGCAGCCAGTACCTCCCCTGGCAGAATGGGGAGATCAACACTTGTCTCCTGACTCGCCCCTAATGTCAAGACCGTCAGACGAGTCTTATCCTTTTCATCGAATCCCTCTACAGGGACAGGATCTGTCGCTACCTCCTGATCGGTAGCCACCTCAGCCTCCATTGCTGAGACTGGGGTAGGGCTCGACAGTGTTACCGTTGACCTCCCCTCATCATGACAAGGAGGGGAATCAACCCACTCCTCTGTTCCAACCATATCTATTGCCCCCGCAACAGACTCTTACAACTCTGGAGCAACGTCATCCGAAGACGACGAACTCCACTCCACTTCATCCCCAGGAAGCCGCATGTCTGCTGGACCCTCGGCATCCGAGGCTCCCGCTGCGGCCTTCATCATCTCGGAAGCTGCTGCATCCTCAGCTTCCCTTCTAACATAATCTGGGGATGTTGGAATCTCCATGACAACAACATCCTCCGGATTCTCCTCCATGGAAGACATCATAGTCGGTGGGATGCGCACTTCAGACGAGCCCGCCATCTCCTTTGGCTTGCTCCCACCAGATTTTGGAGTACGAGGCTTTCTTTTTAGCGGCTCCTAAAAAAAAGGGAAGCATTGATTACATGAAATATAGAACCTAAACCAGACTATGTAGAACATCCTCACCTCTGCAGAGGCTGAGTCCGATGATACCGTCGGTGACGATACCTTCTTCTTGCCTCTTCGACGCAGGAGATCCAGCTATATCTGTGCGTCGTTTCGATTGATCGGCCGAGGGTTCTGCCTGGCCCTCCGTGGACGAGGCAGGGACTCCCCGATAACCCGCCTCTGGTGGACGGTTTGATCGAGCTTTCGCCGGCATGCCTAATTGAGTGCCTGCGATAAGACTGGTCTCCCTATCATATCCGGAAGGCGCGGCAGCCATCACACAGTAAAATTTGGCGGCCGAGTAAAGAATGGGTGGCCGCGGATCCGGGACAGGCAACGTGAAACGAGCCCCGGTACATGTGGTATTATAGTAATGCCAAGCTCGTGCACCATCCAACAAACTTCCAGCATACCCCAAAGTGATACTGGGGTTATCCAACATCAGCTGAGCATAACCGAATTACCGTGCAAAGCGGCTCGGTAAATACGGTTCCAGGTAGTACTGATTCCTGTTCCGGTACACCAGATGGGATGGCCGAATATTTTGCAACCAGCGGAATCCCCATGGAGGCAGAGCGGTGGCGTCTTCGCCCGAATCCTTTAAGTCTTCGTTGGCCTCAAAATCCAAGAAGATTGGACCAACTTTGGTGATCTCCCATCCCTGAAGACGAGATAAAACCTTTCTGCAAATAGGAACGCCAGTGTGTGACCAGCTTCTCTGATGGAAACGGCGGAGGAATGCATCTCCAGCCCTGTAGTCTTCTTCTGAACCCGGACTCATCACATTGGGATGGTGTAAAATTAACTACCCCATTAAATAGTGAAACGGCAGTTCGATGCACGGGAAGTTATTGTTTCTACCTCGGTCATGAATCACATTTCCCGCAAACTCTCGTAAACCTCGCTGCAGGTTACATACCATTACGGGGAGTAGAGCCAAACGCCGGCCAAAGACCAACTTCACAGCTGGCATGATTAAGTTCCGGGTTACCCTCTCTACAGAGCCGGATCCGCCCGAGAAGACATAATCCCGAAGCCAAACCATCAGATATGCGACTAATTCGACGACAGCCGATGAATAAGGTGCCAGAAACAGTTGTACGAGCGTTCATCCGACTGTCGGTCCTCGTTCTCCCGAGGATTCTTTTCACCTAACCTGTCTATTTCAGAGAGCACTTCGCTACGAGAGAGAGCTGGCGAAGTAGAAAACTGCGAGGGATCCTCCTTGTCTTGCCTAAAGACGTAATCTCTCCAAGCGGTCACATGAGGCTGCAATCCGCTCTTATCCCTCTTCTGCATATAGTAATGATGACTCGCCACTTCCTTAAAGACGGCCATCATCTCCTCAGCCTTGTCCCCCAGGACCTGGAACTCCTCGTTGGTTGGAAAGTACTCCTCATAGGGTTCTGACCCCCAAAGGAGCTTTGATACCTCATACATCTTATGAAGTGCGAGCCCTAACTCCTCCACCGGAGTAAAAAAGGTCCCGGTATGGATATCAAACATCTCCAAGAGAGCGAGGAACATATGTCGGTTAATGTCAACACCCGCCTGGGTAGTACGGATCGCGGCAGTCAACCCAATCTCTCAGAGCTCAGTCCAAAACCGTGACAAGATCCAGAGTGTCAGTTTATCCCATTTGAAAACGTAATGACACCAACCCTCCACCCGAAACTCTCCTTTCGGGTATGAGCGTTCCATTAACAGCATGCGATGTGCAAAAGTCGAAGCACTATAAGCAAATGTATCGATAGGAACATCACTGTAAATGCTCCCAGGACGTAAAGTCCGCCAGGTGAAAGAAGGCCCAGACCGTACGACGGTCAAAGTATCCCTTTGATCGGAGGTGGAGTCAATTTTGATGATGCCAGTCACCGCTCCCTCCTGAGAGGGGGTAAGATCCCAAGACATCCTCCTCTTGGAAGCAAGACGACAGAAGGCCGTCAAAGGCCATTGACGTTCAAGTTGCTTAACAGTCATATGCACTCCCTTTGCTGCAAAGAACCAGTCTTCCTTAACCTTCAACACCGTTGCTTCAGTAGAAGTAAGGCGGTCCCCGAACAGGAACTCATGCTTCAAAAAGGTCACTTTATCAGATGTGGCAGATTTCAAAACACTACGCTCTATCATCCGTTTGAGGAACCCATACTGCTGTTCCCAGATTTGAGTCATTCTCTCAGGATGCTGATCCAGCATAATAATATCTCGAGCCGGGTTTATCACTTCCTCGTCATAACCTACTTCCGCCTGGCTGAGGGCAGCATCCAGAAGCACTTCATTCAAGAGTGGGATAGTCATCGACACTAGCAAAGATTCGAAAATGTTAGAAATAACAAAAGAGTCTAAGACCCATCAGAAGCGCATAGTGTGTCTGAAAAAGAAGCTTCGGCGCATCATCAGGGTGTAAACCCATGCACATTAGCAGTGGAGCTTCGGCACATCATCAAGGTGTGAACCCATGCGCATCAGCAGTACTTCGACGCATCTTCAGGGCTTAAACCCATGCGTGTCAGCGGCCAAAAACTGCGGCACATCATCAAAGACTCAAGGTCTACGTGCGTTGGTGTACGTAAAATGAAACTTACCAACCACCTCCGGCCGAACTTCGACAGGCCGACGGGGAACGTCAGCCGCCGTAACTTTCACAGGCTCCTTCCCTTTGCCACCACGAGGAGTCTTGGGAGCCATTCTTTGAGAGAAGAAAAGTTAGGGTTTTTTGAAGAAGAACTCTAAAAAAGCAGAGGCACAGAGAAGAAGAACTCCCTCTCTCTCTCTATCTCTCGTCTATTTATAGGGCTTGGTCGCACGCGTGAACCGATAAAGTGTGACCTCAGCCGTCGCCTCGGGTTCTGTGAAGAGATAACCGCAAATAAAACCCAAAAGATCATCATTAATCTTTTCGGTTACCGAGGCGTCATTATTTGCATTAACTGAGCGGAGCATGCGCCCCATCACTAATGCGTGGAATATCTATGCGCCCCGACAGATACTACAAAAAAAGTAAATTTTTGGGACAGCATTATTTGATACACTATTTTCAAGAGTCCTAAATAATTAGTATTTGGGATGGTTATTTATTTAGTAATAAAAGGTAACATTATTTAGGACACAAGGTAATATTATTTAGGACACATTTCTGTTTGGACCCTAACAATATTACTTATTTTAACTAAAATTTAGTTCCGTCCCAAAAGAAGTTGATTCGGTCCCAAATAGTTTGACGGGAGAACAAAAATGCGGCGGGCAAATTTTTGGGATCCGTTCCTATTCTCCTAATAATTTTTTCAACAGATCTAAACCGTTGATTGGTTTCATCTCGACCGTAAGATTTAGGTATATTATAGTGTTAACTCTCTCTCTCTCTCTCTCCCTCGTCGAGACCATCGTGAGGAAGAAGAAGAAGAAACCTAAGAGTAGAAGGAGGAGCCAACACCGGAGGTTGTATTCCTCTCTCTCTCTCTCTCTCTCTCTATCTCTCTCTCTCCCTCTCTTTCCTTCACTCATTTGTGTTGTTTTTGGGGGCACCGGAGGTTGTATTCCTCGTCTTGTGCCTCATTCTGTGCAAATTTATTGATTGTGAACGAGATTAATGTGTGTAGCTGATCTGGAACGATGATCCGCTACAACCTCGTGTTGTTTTTGGGGGCATCGGAGGAATCAAAAATTGATTTGGGGCTGTATCTCTGGCATCTCTTACTTATAGTTTGGTTAGGGTTCCTTCACTTAATGCATGCAGGAACTCTAAACCTCGTGTTGTTCTTGTTGTTGTTGTTGTCGAAGATCACCCATTTGTGTTGTTTTTGGGGGCGTCGGAGGTTGTATTCCTCATCTTGTGCCTCATTTTGTGCAAATTTATTGATTGTGAACGAGAATAATGTGTGTAGCTGATCTGGAACGATGATCAGCTACAACCTCGTATTGTTTTTGGGGGCATCGGAGGAATCAAAAATTGATTTGGGGCTGTATCTCTGGCATCTCTTACTTATAGTTTGGTTAGGGTTCCTTCACTTAATGCATGCAGGAACTCTAAACCTCGTGTTGTTCTTGTTGTTGTTGTTGTTGTTGAAGATCACCCACCCAGATAAGTTTCTTTTCGTGTTGAAAAGAAAAATCAGGCAAGGGTATCTGAATGAATGCCGCTAACTTTCGTTCTTCTTAGAGAGAGAGAGAGAGGACTTCCAAGTCGGACTTCCGACCTCCAGACAGAGAGATAGGACCGGCAGCGGCAGAGCCGCAGAGGCAAACGGATGGGACCGGTCGCCTGGTCGCATCGCGGTCGCACCGCGTCGCGATGGGACAGACACCGAAGGGTCTTCATTTACATGTCACCTCTTATCAGGCTCTCAGAGCCTCAGAAAAGCTGAGCGCATGAGCGGAGGGTGGGCTGGGATGCCTAAACCTACTCACTGGTATCGGCCAGGCATAAATAGGATGGGTGGGCTAGACGGGCTTCCTTTAGGTGGACTGAGCATTACAGGATAATACAAAAAAAATGGGCTGGGGCTGGAGCCCACCCCAGCCCACCTGTAAATCCGCCCTTGCATGAATCAATCTTATTTTTGGCTAGAAGTTTATATTTAAGAAGTTTTGAAATAAATGTCGAAGTTTCAATTATATTCTCAATTTTATCAAAAAGGAAAGAAAATATGTTAGTTTCCATTATATTCTCAATGTCATCCGTAGTTTATATGGTTTTCGTTTAGATTTAGCTTTAGAATTTGAATTTTTTCATAGTTGGTGTTATTTTCAGTTAGCTTCTTGGTTCGGCCAAGATCTCACTGGAAATTGGGTTTTGAGGAAAGTCACGCTTGAAGACACACTTCTGTTTGGTTTGCGTGAGAAAGTCTCAAGTCAGGCTTTGTCCTGTTCTGAAATGCAAAAGTGGCTAGAAACTGCTCGTATTCATTCATTTATATATGGAGCGAGATGGCCTTGTACATGATTTTGTTCATGTACTCGCGACAGTTGTAAATAACCGTATAGGCTATTTCCTTACCAATTGTCGGATATTGGTTTTTCTAGTTTAATATGAGTATATGATATTGGCATTTCTAGTTCCAGAATCTTCAGAGTTATTGTGCTTGGGATGAGGTGCTTGGGATTGTTTATGTATAAACTCTATACTTGTGGGAGGGGTTTGCAGGTATACTATGAACATAACTGTAATAATTTATATTTCTTCTTGTGTTTATAACCTGTCCCTGTGATGGAGTATACGATAAGCAGTCATCACCTCTTTCAAGTTGTCCTCTCGTAAGTCAGACATCTTACTATTGCACTTTCACGTGTATCGGCATTGAAAACTAGTCAAGAGCTTGTGCTCTTTCCATTGCATCATAAGTGTAGCCGACAGTTGATCCATCACCATGAACTAATCACAATATTCTAATAGGAGGCTGAATTATAAATTAGTTTACAGTTTTTTCGTCGAAGATTTGGTTGAATTTTATTCTTATTACTTGTGAATGGATAGGTTTGCTATCTAGTTGTATTTACTCTTGGCATGAAACAGGAACGGGGAGAGCAAGTAATAGGCCGAGTCCAGTTTTATTTCTTGTCTAATATATAGGTATATTTTGTTTTCTGAGTCTTGGTTGTGTCTTATAAGTTTCGGTAGGTTTCTTATGGATCGTAGCCCATTAGCGTGGTTACACTAGACCAACTCTGCTACTCATAAATTCAGCAGCATTGGACAAAATAGAACATACCTTGGCTAATTGATTTATAGTACTTAAATGCTTTATATATCTCATCAATTGTTCTCTTGATATATTCATTACATATTATGTGTGATACAAGGATTCATATTGCGTTGCATACCAGGTGACTCATTTTTGAACTGTGATATTTACTTGTTTGTTCGAATATTCCCGATGGACCTATGTATATGAATGGTTGGACTTAGACTGTACATATCATAGATTTGACCCTAACAGTATTATTGGATAGGGAGGATAGTCACTAGACGTACGTAGGGGTTGTTCTTTATATTTTTTATAATGGCAATTAGCGACTCGAATGAGCATCGCTGCCCATGCATCCCTTACTCAGAGAGCTCTCGTGCATGAACGTTGTCCTTAATTTCATTTCACATAAACTGGTTATTAGTGGTTGTAAATCTGTTACTGGGTGATTTTTTTTTGCATGATATTTATTGTACTTCATTTACGACATGTATATTACCTATTTTACTACATCCCTTTGAGAACCTGATTTTCTTCCAGGTAATTGTTGAGTTATGTCATAGAATTATTGGGTTTGCTTCTTCGGAATTCAAGTATTGTTAGTTCATGCATTCTTTATATTCTTTTATACTTTTATTCTCGTCCTTTATTTTGGATTCTTATAGATGGAGTTGTGGATGTACCTGTATGAATTTATAGATGGAGTTGTGGATGTACTTGTATGAATTTAGGATAATTATATGTACCTATGAACAGAACCATGTCCTCTCCCTCCCCTAATCACATGTCTGCCAACTGCTCGTCCACTCGACCAGGTTCCAACCTCCCCTTAAGGTCGCAAATTGCCCTTGTAGGTTGCCATTAGAAGTATCAAGGGAGACATGGTATCATTGACCCTCACATTACAGGTATCAAGAACTTCTTTCAGCATTTCTCCTTTAGCATACTACTCTATGCACAAGCTGCAGATGCCTTTATGCCACTACTGTTATTACTCCTACATGAATTTCTCAACCAACCTTACAAAAATCTCATGACTGAACACACACAGAAAGGCACATTTAATATGGATGAGTTTGATATGTAGCTTATTGGTTCCTCCCCACAACATACCACCCTGCTGTTGTTGTCCTAAGGAGAGCAGTAAACATTACTTGCTGCCTAAAGCAGAATGCAATACTTGTTGCTGCCTGTAAATTTTTTTTTGGAAGGCTAATTAGGTGTAGATTACATGTGTTTAGGACTGAGGAGGATTCGGGGTGATTTGATGTGTGAAATTTGCCACGGGGACATTCGACTGTATTTATGCAGTGAACAATGGCTCCCCCGCTACTGGGGCCCTGTCCTCACTCAAGACACTTTGGTTTCACATCCTAGGGACTTTAGAGGCTAGCCTAGGTGACTGACATGTAGGCTTCGATCCATGGCTTATACTAGCCATGGAATGACCTGCAGGGTTTGCCCTGAGCAGTCAAACACCCCCTTCTTTTTTTGTTCTGTTGTGATTAGAGTCAGATATCAGGAATTGGGGGCTAGCAGTAGTTAGTTACTTAGTTCTTGACTATTGAGTGTACATGTGAGTGTTAGAGTGATGGTTAGTTGATAGGTTGTTGCATGTTTCTTATAGGCTATTCTTGATATTTCATGTCTGCCTGAATTTTTATGTTCAGCATAAATATTGTCATTGTCACGTGCTGAACCTCTCTTATGCTCCTTTGATGGTGGAGAATGTGACCTTTTATCTTCATCTGAATCCAAGTATGCTCCTTTGGTTGTTGTGATGTTTTTTGAGAGTAAAATTGTAAAATGCAGTAGATCTTTTTTGTTGTATATGATTTGATACATTAGGGGTAAGGTGACTTTGCTTTATATAATTTGATATATTCTCTTCCATTAATAATATTACTAGTTGTTCTATATCAAACAGTTTCTTGTGTTGGCTGAGATTGGCTGAGTGTAGGAGAAATATTGATTAATGATTTTCATTTTTTCCATATAGTTTTGGATAATTTAACTACTCTGTCTTTTTGTCCAAGTGTCATACAATAAGAGCTTTAGTACATATATTCTTTTACATTTAGTGTGCTTGTTTTTATTTGGTGCTAGGTGATAACAGTTTATAAACTTGATATGGACAAGGCTTGGATTGAATCACGTGATTGGAATTCAAAGGCATACAAGGATGGAGTTGAAGCATTTCTTAAATTTGCATATATCAATAAAAATGTTGAGACGACGCATATCTATTGCCCATGTAGTAGATGTGTAAATCGGGTTTATCACAATCGACAGACTGTCGAGATTCATATAGATATGTATGGGTTTGAAAGGAGTTACAGGGATTAGATATATCATGGAGAGTCTTTTGGTGGTTTGGGTAATAGCAGGTATAATATGCCAGATGATATATCAGCTGATGATAATGAAGCTGAACTGAATGAATGTGCTTCTATGGCAGCAATGGTACGAGAGGGTATCGGATTAACATCCACCGCAGAAAATATGGATTGTGAGAATGAGCCCTATGATGAATACATGCCAAGATATTTCAAACTTCTAAGAGATGCAGAAAGTAATTTGTACGAGAATTGTCCTAAGGGTGTCACTGAACTATCATTTGTTGTTGAACTTTTACACCTGAAGCAACTTAATGGATGGACAAATTATTCTTTCACAATGTTGTTGGGTTTCTTAAAGAAGGTGTTTCCGTGTGCCAGGATTCCAAAATCATACTATCAAGCCAGCAAGCTAACTACTGATTTGAGCTTCACTTACGAAACATGGGATGCCTGCCCTAATAGTTGTATGTTGTTTCGAAATAAATCTGAAAATCTCGACAAGTGTGAGATCTGTGGGGCTTCTAGATATAAAAGTGATATTGCTAATCAGGGTGATCAGACTCAGGTTGACCAGGTTAAAAAAGTTTCTGAAAAAAAGGTTCGTTATTTTCCTTTAAAACCAAGACTACAACGATTATTTTGGTCATCACATACATCTTCGCTCATGAGATGGCATGCTGAGAAACGAATAGATGATGGTGTAATGAGGCATCCAGCAGATTCTCGTGCTTGGAAAGTATTTGATGAGCAAAATCCATCCTTTGCTGGAGATTGCCGCAATGTTAGACTTGGGTTACTTACTGATGGATTTAATCCGTTTGGTAATATGAGTGTTTCTCATAGTACTTGGCCTGTTGTGGTTGTCCCCTACAACTTACCCCCATGGTTGTGTATGAAGCAACCTAACATAATTTTGTCTACTCTTATTGATGGACCTAAAGGTCCAGGTGATAAGATTGATGTTTATTTACAACCGTTGGTTGAGGAGTTGAAAGAGCTATGGGCTGTTGGTGTCTCCACTTATGATGCATTAACCAAACAATTATTTCAGCTACATGCGTCATTGTTGTGGACAATCAACGACTTCCCTGCGTATGCTATGTTATCTGGATGGAGCACAAAAGGTGAATTTGCTTGCCCTTGTTGTAATAGGGATCATCAAGCTACCCGTTTGACAAATGGTGCCAAGTATTGTTATTGGGGTCATCGTCGGTTCTTACCAGTGCGCCATAAGTTTTGGAAAGAAAGGGTAACTTTTAATGGCAAGCTAGAAATGAGGCCTCCACCGTTGAAATTATCTGGAACACAAGTGTTGAAGCAATTAAATGATCTGAAGATTGAAACTGAATATAAGAAGGAGGATGTGTTCAGCAAGAGAAAAAGGGAAGAACAAGAAAAAGAGATCGCAAAAACACAGAATTTGCCAAAAACAAGATTGAGTTGGAAGAAGAAGAGCATCTTTTTTGAACTACCATATTGGGAACATAATTTGATTCGCCACAATCTAGATGTTATGCATATTGAAAAAAATGTTTGCGATAATATTCTTTTTACTTTGTTAGGCACTAAAGGCAAAACAAAAGATAATTTGAAGGCTCGAAAAGACCTCTGAGATATGAAAATTCGATCAGAGTTGCATCCTCAACCACGAGGAAGAACTCAAGAGTACTTGCCTCCAGCCGAGTTCACAATAAGCAACAAAGAGAAGGACATTTTCTTAAAACTGTTGCGAGATGTAAAAGTCCCTGACGGTTATTCATCTAATATATCACAGTGCGTGCATGTGGAAGAGCGGAGTATATGGGGTCTGAAGAGTCACGATAATCATATTTTGATGCAACAATTACTTCCTATAGCTATTCGAAGGGTCTTACCAAAGCATGTTGTTAAATCCTTAATTGAATTAAGCAACTGCTTTGTGGTGTTGTGTTCAAGTGTAAATAGTATGGCAGACTTGGAAAATTTTGAAGATCGTATGGCGCTTACCCTTTGTAGTCTTGAGAAGATTTTTCCGCCTGGATTTTTTGATATAATGGAACACTTGCCTATCCATTTAGTTGATGAATTAAAGATTGCTGGGACAATATTGTATCGTTGGATGTATCCAATGGAAAGGTATTTGCACACTTTAAAACTCTATGTGCAGAACCGTGCTCATCCAGAGGCCTCTATTGCTAAATCAGTACTTTTGGAAGAATGCGTGACTTTTTGTTCAAAGTATTTGGATAATAATGTGGAAACTAGAATGAAACGGCAAAGAAGAAATCATGATGGAGGGAAGAAATCTGGTCGTGCTGTAGGTAAAGAGGTGCACTTTCTACTTGACCCAGTCATGCACATGCAAGCTCATCGATATGTGCTTGCCAACACGGAGGTAGTGGCACCATTCATTGAGTAAGTTGTGCAGCTTGATTAATACCTTTATTTGTATCCTCTCATTTAGTTATGAAATTTATATATATTTCGACATCTCCACAGAAAACATCTTACTGAACTTGCAGTAAAATATCCACAAGCTTCACAACAACACCTTGTTAGTCGCCTTCACAATGAACAATTTGGCACTTGGTTTAAGGAACATGTAAGTGTATATATCCTTTTTGGGTACTTTGAATAAACTAACAATTTATAAAAATGGTCCTTTTATATCATTATTGAATTTCTGATTTAATGATTTTAAAATGTAGGTGAAGGGTTTACAAGGCGATGTAAAAATATCAGAGGAGATAAGAAGCTTAGCTTCGGGTCCTCTTAAGGATGCACTGAGATTTAATTCTTACATTATTAACGGTTTTAGATTTCGAACAAAGAAAGTTGATGTTCGTAGAAAAACTCAAAACAGTGGAGTCCTCCTCAAAGCTGAACAAATGAGTTATTCTAGTCGAAAAGATAGAAATCCTCTTCCAGGAGATGTTACATTCTATGGACAGCTTACAGACATCATTGAAATTAAATATTTAAATGGCATGAAGTTTGTGTTATTTAAGTGCAATTGGGTTAACCCACGAGTGGGCCGAAAATTGGATGAGTTTAACTTTACTCTAGTAAACTTCAATCATTTGTTATACAAAGAGAACAGAGTGACTGATGAACCTTATATCTTAGCATCCCAAGCAGAACAAGTTTGGTACATTCAAGACCCTCTAGACCCCGATTGGCATGTTGTTGTTCAAATGTCACCACGAGACACATTTGACAAGTACTCAACAACTTTAGAAGATTCAGAAGTTTATAGAGTGGAACCTTATAGCATGCAACATTTGGATAAAGCTCATAATGGATCTTAGGTTAGGCAAGGAGTAGAGGGCTTGGTTGTTGACGCAACTAATTGTGATGGTGATGATAACCAAGACGAGATTGATGATGAGCAGCAATGATCCTTTCTTGGCCATCCTCCTCACTTGTCCAATCATGTTATTGGTAGTCTGTGACCATTCTATTGAAATAAATTGAAGCGGTTGAATATTCTGCAGATCTAGTTCAAGCTTGGGACCAAAAGGTTGCCCAAAACTCTCTATAAAAAACAGTCTTCAAATATTCTAAATTATTTTGTTTGAATATTTTTTTTCATACTGAACATATATTGATTTGCTAGTCATTCTAAATTGCTCTTCATATTATTCTTCAAATATTCGGAGCATATATTGATTTTGGGAGTCATTCCAAATTGTTTAATTGACTATCAGATTTCTGATACTGTGTGCTACTCCTTTGCACCATTGCACTATTGTTGTGTTCTAATTATTGGCTGTGAACTGTTTCAATTCTGCAAAATACAAACTTGTACTCATTGCTAGTTAATTTAAAACTATTGTTGTGTTCTAATTATTGGCTGTGAACTGATGTTCATCCTATAACTCTGATACTTCAAACTATTGCTAGTTAATTTGATAGCTATAAATACAGTGTATAGAATTCCAGACTTTTGGTTAAGTTTTGTTTGATGTGCCATCCTCATATATAGAATACATCTATTTTTGCATACACTTTTCATGCTAGTAGTGTATCTACATGCTGTTGACACCTAGGTATAACCTGACAATAGTATAACTAGCCAATACTGGTATAAATTTATACCATTTGATTATGCACCTAGTTTCTAGCCTAATAATACCAACTTTACTTATTTGGGTGATTTTATCTCATTTATTTTCAGGTCATAGATGGAAAAAATGTCAAATGTTAAGAAACGGTTTATCAAGCCTGGGACCGTAACAGAATATGAGAAGAAAAGAATGGACAATATTGCTAGAAATAAAATTAAAATGGATGCTTTGAAATTGTAAGAAGCTTCAAATCTTGTGATGAATCCCACGAAGAATATTGTCACGCCCCAGTACCGAAATACGGAGACGGACTAGGCCAGCTACTCCATATGAGGTACGTAACGTCATACGACGATCGTGGCTGTCGAGAGACTAGGGGGTACATGCTACAATCAAGTCTCCTATGGTCCCACAGAGTTCTATGTCTCAATCAATCAAGTCACATCAGCAATTAAATGAACATTAAAGATAAAGCAGTAAGGCGTCCCCGACGCTTCATCAAAATGGTCATGAGAGACTAGCTTTATAATTTAGCTACCTCAGAGAGTCAGAAGTACAAAATTATACACAGCTGCAGTCTGTTTATTTATAATTATGTACTGACACCAAAATATCGAGTAATCCGGCTAACAGGTGCCGGTGGCTAAACGCCGCAAAAGTATAAGCAGGAGTGGTGGAGAAGAAACCCACTCGAGTCCCCGAACCGCCATGCTCCTAGTATGCACCATGGATGTCAGGGAGGAAGATCGTGTCCTCCGGCTCTGCTACGAGATCTGGCCAAACAAAACCAGCGGGGTCAGCCCCGAATAGCAAGTACCGCCAAAGGGGCACAAGAGTTAAGATTAAAAACCCAGATAATAGAATGATTGATAATTGTAATACTTATGCTATTATTATAGGGTAGCGCAACATCCGCGAACCCATATGGCACCCTTACAACCAAACAAGGACAAAAGGTACCGCATGGAGTTGGGACGTGTCGTACTCTATAACTTTCACATAAGTCAAAAGGTATAAACATTAAAATCTCCTGATCGTGACTTCGGTCGATAGCCTATCGCAGCACAATAACCAACCCAACAATCAAACAAGAACATGGGTTGGATCATGTACCATGATAGACCATGTTCCTTAGTCATTCACAGAAGTAGCACTTCACAAACAGAATAAGTCTTTCGTTCATAACTTCGGTCCACAGCCTATCATAGTACGATAACCAACCCAACAATCAAACAAGAACATGGGTTGGATCATGTACCATGACAGTCTGCTTCCCTCAGTTATTCGCGAAAGGTAATAGGATACAAGCAAGTCGTTTTCACGGCCAATCAAGTCTACGCGTTTCTAGTGGAACGAGGTTATCCTCGCGTCATGTTATTAGAAAATCCTCAGATCGTATCTTTCCAGCAAGGCTAGCCAACCCAGGGGTTCGCGTAGACAGGTATGATTGAGCACAGGTCCCTCGTAAGGCCACCTTGCTAAAACATATAATATATAGCAGGAATTAATCGGATACAGTCATCCACTCGTTGCAGCTGACACAGTATCCGTGGAGACCAGCTGGCGCGTCAAGACAATATCTTAAGGCGGCTGGTGTAACACGATCTCGGGATTTTGCCCTCCCCATGCATCTAGTATGTTTAGTTGCCTAATTTAACCCTAGGTGAAATCTTGGACTCACATGTTGTGGCCTGCATGATTATCCCCCTAAAGTCGTACTTTAGTACGAGTACCCCAAAGAGGATCCATGTCAATCAGTATGTCAACATGTGCAACCCTCCTTAGTGTAATGCATCATTGCAAATATGCCACGTGGAGTTACAAGTCATTTGTCGAGCATGAACAAGAACTGGGACATTCAGGTACATGTATCAGGTAGGAACTCTTTGTTCTCCGGGGTCACATTAGTGCTCATATCATGCTCGGGACAAAAGGCGTAAGGATATAAAATGGGCATATAATATCTAATAAAATATCAAAAGCGTACGCACAAAAACACGCACGGTCAAGGGGTGAAAAGTCACGCAGGCTCACTCAAGGCAGCGTGCGTGAAAAGTCACGCAGGCTCACTCAAGGCTGCGTGCGTGAAAAGTCACGCAGGCTCAAGGGGAGAGCTGCGTGAAAAGTCACGCAGACTCAAGGAGAGAGCTACGTGAAAAGTCACGCAGACTCAAGGAGAGAGCTACATGAAAAGTCACGCAGACTCAAGGAGAGACACGCTTCTAACAGGAAGCGTGCTCAAACAGAAGCACACTGCTCACTGTCTTCTCCAAACAGCAAGAACACCATGGCTGAACCCAAGCTTCAAAGCATCATAACTTGGCCATTCGAACTCAAAATCCAGATTTCCAAGGTTCCAACTTGGGTGAAACTGAATGCTCTTCCACATGGAAGCATCAAAAATCCATAAAATCCAACTAAAGTAGATCAAACCATGCAAAATCCGAAAATGATTAAAACTTAGATCTACAAAAATTAAAGCTTCAAACTGGAAATTTTCAAGTTCTAAACTAGTATAGATTGAGGAGAAGAACATGTTTTGGCAAATAGTTTTGTAAGAAAATCATTGACAAAATTATGGATCCATCTCTTGAGCAAGTTGGTACTTGCCTTGGTTGGTGGAGGAAATAAATGAGAGGAAGTAAATGAGAGGAGAGAGAATGAGATGAGTTATATATAAAGATCTTGAACCCATGGGTTTATGATGAACCAAAGGGTTCATGATGAACCATTGGTGAACCAAGAATAGGTTACCCAAATGAGCCAAAACTGTAGGCCCAAATGCAGAAAATAAATTAGGAAATAATATTTTGTCGAATATTTTTGGGAAATGCATGAAGAAATACTGCATAATAAATATCGTATAAATTCAAGGTAAATATAATTTATCGGTTTACGTATTAAAATACGTATTCCAGGATTGGGGAGTGACAAATATTCCTACAAGTTCAAGTAAGATGGGAAAACGAAGTACAATTGAAAGAGATGATGAACAAAGAGTGCTCGACAATGATGATTTTTTAGCGGGGAAGGTAGCAACATTAATGATGAACCTCCTGTCCATAGAGTGAAAAAGGTAATAATTTTTTTAATTTAATAATCTGTTGGAACATCAGTCATCATTTATTATTTTTATTCTCTTCCAGGTTACAACTGGTCCTACTCGTAAGTCGTTTCATGTTGCCCATGAGTTGGATGACGGTAACAATATGAATGAAGAATCTATTAGTGCTAAGAAGAAGAAGGTAAATAATTTGATCATGAATTAAATATTTTATTCACTAACTTGTAAGAGTGATGTTATTACTATATGTGTTATGCATTTCCAGATTGTATACAGTGGTCCTACGCGGAAATCATCTCGCATTCTCCAGAATATGGAGGATGTTGTAGCAAAGGGGAAGAGGACATTGGATCCTCAGTTAGAACCTTCTTTTATGGAGGATATCTTGGGCAGCCCTGGATCAGCATCTCAGTGCTTTGAGGAGAGCGAAGATGAGCCGGTAGATAATACACCAAAGGGTAAGTATTCGCCAACTCTTGTCCTCAATGCAAACGTTCAATTTTGAAATTAAACTCCTGTTGGCCTCAATGCATCAGCTGGCCTCAATGCAAACGTTCTATCTTGATGATTTTTTGTGGTTCTACATGATGTTTCCTCTAATGGACATCTCTTATTTTCCTACTTGGTTGAATATGCATCCCTGGAAGTTAGATTTTTTTTAACACTGTTCTGATGTATGATCTTCTGATCTTGTCTGAAGTTTCAAGTTTCTCTCTCTCTTTTTTTAACACTGTTCTGATGTATGATTCTCTCTCTCTCTTTTTTTGGGTTTCAATCACATCAAAGTTTTCATTTTGAAGATGGTTTATGGTTCTTTGTGATGTTTTCTTTTGTGGGCATCTCTTATTTTCCTATTTGATCGAGTGTGTGCAAAAAGGTTGAATTTTGATACGATTTTCTATTCATTTGTTGGTACTTCTTCTGGACTAATGAGTGATTCCCTACTAGTATTATATGCACATAAAAAATGCTCTTTTGAAGGGATTGAGGAAACGTTCTTTTAAAGGGCATTCCAATGCTCTCATTGAAATTTAGTTAAAATTTGATGTTTTCAACAAAAAATTCCGAATTCTCAACTCCAAGCGACTTTCAACCAAATATAAATCCTTAATTACAAAATTAACTATTTTGTTAAGATATCTGGTTCTGTCACTAGAGAGTATCGGAGTATCGGTCTGTATCTACTGTAGCATCGTGTAGGGAATACTCCACCATCTCAGACCATCCGCGATCTTTCGGTTATATTTTTGTTTTGGTTCAAGTTATATGACTAAATTTTAACTTTTTCACTTTCACAACACCGATTATTATAATAATTTCCTGTCAAAAATATATATTATAATAGTTCTGAGGAAAAAGAAAATTTGATCACTTATTCATCTTCCTGAGGATGTTTACTTGTAAGAAATAAGTACCACTATAACATCTGTGATTGAAAACTCTAGTATATACAGACATGATGTTTGAATTTATGGCTTTGTCTGAAACTTCATTAATTTTTGGCTTTGTTAAAATTTCATAATAGTTCATGATGTTTGAATTTATGGCTTTGTCTGAAACTTCATTAATTTTTGTTCCATTCACATGGAAACTTTCCATTTTTATGATGTTTTGTGGTGCTCTGTGATGTTTGCTTTGATAACTTTCGATTTTGATGATGTTTTGTGGTGCTCTGTGATGTTTGTCCTGAAACCCTGTACATATGAAAATCACCCCAGTTCTCATGCCAAGACTGATATAATATATGTATGGCTGGTTCCAAAAGCATGAGATGACCATTACTGGAAGAAGAAAAATAACTGTTGAATCAATGCCTAGATCATGCAACCAGCAACTTAGGTTTGTGCGCCAAATATTAAGGCTGACTTGTTTTTCTTCTACGAGATTGGTGAACGAGAATGAGATAGCATGCCTTCCTGTTCTCCATCTCCATATTCATTCAATCCATGATCATATGAAGATTGTGAGTAATAGTCTGCTTTTGTTATTGTTGTTCAAAGACACAAGAAGTTTCTGATGGTACTATGGGGAGTTGTCTACTGTAAAAGCAATACACTCTGTACACTAATACTCCTTACTCATTTACACAACCACTAAACTCCTCACTTATGATTTTGCACTCATGATTATATATATACATTACACTCTGTACACACCCACTAACTAACACTCCTCACTCATGTCCAGCGTTTTATAATTATGATGAGTCTTTCCCTCGTGTTTCTTATTAGGTACTACGGGGAGTTGTGCTTCCGCTAGGCAAGGTAGAGGACCTGCCAAGCCATGGAAAGACTGGGATAGCGGAGTAAGAAAAATTATAGAGTGGGATGAAGATTGTCAACCGGTTGGAGAAAATACACACTGTTTGATGACTCATCTTGGTAACCTTGCACGAAATGGCGAACTGTTCCCATTGACAATGCTATCTTGGCGCAAGGCCGATAAGGATACTCTCGAAATGATCTGGTTATCGGTGAAGGTAACTCCTTCTCTTTGTCTCTTGGCGCAGGGCCGATATTTAATCTAGAATTATTTAACTTCTTGGTACTGCATTTTTGGTGGCATAAACCGACATTCAAACATTTTATTCACAGTTCACATTGATCTTCAATAAGGCTTACTAAATACTAATTCTGCAATAAGAAGCATATGCATGCCTGCAGCAATGAAATATCTTCAAATCAAATGGAAACATATGAAAAATACAAAAACACATTCCTGATACATTTGCTTAAGGTGCTGATCTATTGCATTTGCATGGATGTGCACTGATTTAGAGCATTAGAAAGCTTATACTGAAATCAATTTTGAGGTACCGAACTGTTTTTGGGTCACTATTAACTGTTTTTTTCTTAGGATAACACAAATGCTCCTGATGGCTTTAAAGATATTTGTTTTAGAAAGATGGGAGTTGCTTGGAGAGCCTTCAAGCACCGCGTGAAGAAGGACTTCTATCAAAAATTCGAGAACAATGCAGAACGTTTACAAACAGTGCCACCCCGGGTGGAGCCCAGTCAATGGCCAACGCTAGTGGCATATTGGAGTTTGGATGAGACAAAGGTATGACTCAACTAGCAAATAGCTTGATCGATATTTATACTAGTAGTGAACAGCTAATTTCAGTTCAGTTATAATATTCATTAATTTTTAGAAAGTTTCGGAGACAAACAAAGGTAATCGAGGAAAACTTTGTGCCCTCCCTAGAACAGGAAGAAGATCATTTCCAGAGATAAAGAGAAAGGTTTGTATTGTGTTTTTTTTTAATAAAGAGCATGTCTTTCTAGTTGATAGTGTATAATGTTTTACTTTTATGTTTGGAACATGTACAAACACTTCAGAGGAGGTTGGAAAACAAGCCTGTCGACCTTGTCAACATGTGGAGAGCTACTCGAGGCAAAGGTGGCAGTTATAACGAAGAAGACGGAGCGGCTGGTACAGAGGTATTATAATATATGTCATACTAAATATTTGGTTTAATGTCAATTATAAAATGTTATAGAAAATGTTATAACTGCCACCCGTGGAAAATGTTAGAAAGGCGGTATTATAAGATGTTATAACTGAACTGAAATGTTAGAAAGGCGGTATTATAAAATGTTAGCAATTGTTATAACTGCCACCCGTGGAAAATGTTATAACTGGTACAGAGGTATTATAATATATGTTAGAAAGGCTTTAAATTTCAGAGTTTGGCATGCTAATTCTGAGCTCAATCTAGAGCTCCATTCATAATTTCAAGGGTTATTTAGTTTTAAGGTATCTTAAAATATTTGAAATTTGCATTTAGATCTTCATTACGTCAAGAAGAAACTCGTCTCGACACTTGACTTAGAATGACTGTCTAAAATGAAGATCAAAACGCTAATTTCGAATATTATATGAGACAGAGAAACTAAACAGAAAATTTTGAATATTATGGAGTTATAAAGGCAATCCAAAATAGAGATCAAAACGAAAATTTTGAATATTATATCTGACCATGAAACTGAACATAAATTTTCGAATACTATAGAGATATAAAGACCATCCAAAATGGAGAATAAAAAGAATTTCGAAAATTATACAAGCCTCTATAACTAAACATAATTTTTGAATGCTATAGAGACCTAAACAACATTTATTTAATATTCACTTCAATTACATTTAATAAACTAAGCGTACGTTTGATTACAAGGTGAAAAATATGAAAAAAATAAATTAGTTCCACATAATTATTTTACTAGGAAATAAACTCTAATGGAAAAAATGTCACGAAATTAATTTGAGTGTTTGATTGTATTTATTTTCCATTGAAAATAGTGATTTCTCATGAAAATTGAAGTTTTTCGATGAGCTGGGCCAGTTTTAGCTTCCACCGTTTGGAGGACAACATAAAAAATGATAGATTAAAAAAAATCTCCTATAAAAAATATGCATTATCAAACACTATAATTAATGGAAAATCTTCCATGAAAAAAAGGCTCAATCAAACACAGCCTAAAGAAAAGCCCATTACATGATCAATCAAACACAACCTAAAGAAAATCTTTGATGTATACAAAGTGTACGGTAGCCTTTTACAAACAAGAATGCACCGCTAAAGAAGAACATGGGCCCACAGAGTGGGCCTCTAAACAACATCGTCCTCTTTTTTCAGTATGTTTCCCGTAGTTTGCCTTTAAATCAAAGATATCAATTCTTTTCCAATTTCTTTCGTACACATCACATCAGAATTTTATTGCTCAAAATAGAACAGCCAAACTATCATCACGATGTCCTCAAATTCAAATTTTAGGACCATACTCGTATATTATCAAGCATCTGCATACAATCGTCAGAATTAAATTATGTACAAAATATTGATTTCTGCATATTTTATATATTTTCACACCACAAAAAAAATATAGGAACAGATCACGGAGAATTGATTAATTAAGAAGCAAATATAAGTCTCCAGAAATGTACTATTGTATCCACAAAGTCTCACACATCACATAATCCATCAGATCTGCTCGTTTCGAAGCCATCAAAGACCTCTCCACGAGAAAATCCGAACAATTTTTTGTTACGGTATTATAAAATGTTATAGAAAATGTTATAACCAGCGGGTATTATATTATATATGTCATACTAATCTCCTTGCATGTTATAGAAAATGTTAGAAAGGCGGATTGAAGAGCTACCCGTGGAAAAACGAGACAACGAGGAGCAATTGAATAAGGTTTACACGGAAGTGGTTGGACAAGATGGGCAAGGACGAGTTTTAGGCCGAGGAGTGGGTATAAGACAAAGTGGTCAATCTTCAACATCTCAGATAGAACTTGAAAAAATAACGAATGCTGAAATTGAGCAACTGCGAAAAGACGCGAAGAAACTACGAGAAGAGACTGAGGCGTTAAGAAGAGAGCGTGACGAGCAAGAGGCTCGACATACAAAAGAGGTTGAGACAATAAAAAATGATCTTAAAGCTGAGCGTCTTGCGCAAGAGGCTCGACATAAGGAAGAGCTCGAGAGGATAAAGAGTGAGCTTAGCAGTGAGCTCAAAGCACAAGTTGCAAGTATGTTCGCGGGTGCTTTCCGCCTTCCTGATATATTCAAGTAAGTTTAAAAAGTCGTAGGTTTGTCAATGCTGCTGGCATTAAAAAAGTCGTAGGTTTGTAAATTACTTTTCCATGAATCTGAGGTCCTATTTAACTTATAACTAACCATATTTCTGGCATTTATTTGTTTCCAGGTAGCCAATGCTGCTGGCAGTCTGGATTGGTTTGTCAATGGATGTGTTTTGGACTTGTGTAAAAAGTCTAGGTTTTATTTTGTTTCCCGGGCAGCCATGGATGTGTGGTTTTATTTTGTTGACAGTCATGGATTGGTTTGTAAATGGATGTGTTTTGGACTTGTGTAAAAAGTCTAGGTTTTATTTTGTTTCCAGGGCAGCCATGGATGTGTGGTTTTATTTTGTTGACAGTCATGGATTGGTTTGTCAATGGATGTGTGGTCTTATTTTGTTTCCAGGGCAGCCATGGATTGGTTAAGTGAATGCTTGCTAATGTAAAACTTGATGGGAACACAGTGATGTAAGACTTGGATTTTATTTTGTGAACAATGGGATATTACATTTAAATATGTTTTATAGAAATTATTTTGGTAATGTTGCGGCTACGTTCTGCATGAATTTTTAGAGTGAACAATGGGAACACTCTAAGTGATGTAAGACTTGGATTTCATTTTGTGAACAATGGGAACACTCTAAGTTCTGTATGAATTTTGTGAACAATGGGATTTCATTTTGTGAACAATGGGAACACTCTAAGTTCTGTATGAATTTTTGTTGTATATAAAATTCAATTATAGAATTTTAGAGTGTATAAAATTTTTCGCGCGATTACAGTACTTTTTAAAATTTCGTCACTTATTTATTAGGACGAAATATATATGTTACAAAAACTTGTTTTTTGGGACAAATTAATAAACCGTCACACAAAAGCATAAATTTGAAAACTTTTGAGACGTCTTGCCTAACCGTCCTTTAACAGTAATTAGGACGGCAATATCCGTCCCTAAAGTTTTTGCCACGCCACCCTAATGGGACCGGCCATTCCCGTCCCAAAGGCCGTCCCAAATAGTTGTTGGGACGGTAATTGCAGTTTTTAAGACAGTTTTTTGTTGTCCCAAAAGGCCACTTTTTTTGTAGTGAGACATGTGCCTCTATCACCATGCTTCTTATATAAAGTATTCCAAACCTTATCCAAAAGTTTTGAAAACTTTGAAGGGGGTCTTGTAGAATCATGAAATTTCAGAACCAGAAAGCCCATGCGCCAGACTATATGCGCCAGAACTCGGACAAAGTACTTCACAGCAAAAACAACAAGTATAGACATTGAAAGAGGACTTTTTATTTAACATATAAAAGTCTATTACATGTATAAAGAAAAGATTGTACGAAGGAGAATTTCTACAAAGAAAAGATCCTAAGTCTATAACCAACAATCACCATGCGCCCTCAGTCAGGCGCGTCCCACCATGCGCCCTCAGCAAGGCGCATCCTTTTCAGCAGCTCAGTTATGTGCATCCCAGTTATGTGCATCCCTTCAGCAGCCCAGTTATGTGCCGCTCTTCCAGCCAGGCTCACCGCCGTCAAAATGCTTCGACTAATGAAGCGTTTATTGAGCAGAACGAGGGTGGCAATCAACCCTCTAGCCGAGGAAGAGAAGAGCACCGCAAGCCAACCTGTGGCCAGGGGAGGCTTCGAAAGAGCCTCCAAAGGCGAAGAAAGACCGTAATCGAAACTGCGGCTAAAGGAGCAGCTTTCAAACCCACCAGGGTGGAAAATACCCACTTTGAAGGAAGAGAGAGCCCCCAAAGCCGCAGCACCGCCATTCCGATCTACGGCTCTTCCTGTACAACGAAGACGAGGCCCGAGCATCCCTATCTTTGGATGCAACAGGCACCTTCCGCCTGCCTCGGAAGCCCTCGACTCCAACTTTTGGATGTAACAGTCACCTTCAAGTGCATCAATGAAGACATGGCGTCGTATCTTCACCCTCGGGAGCACTTCGTCAACAGAATGCACTCGAGTACACAAGTTCTTGTCGAAAGTACGTGAGAGAACAAGAAGCAAACCCTCTCTCCATGCCACTATTTATAGACCGGGCAAATCAAACCCATGCGCCAAGTGGATGGCTCTCCAAATTCCGTGCAATGAATTTGCATTTAATGGATGAACCAGACGCTTCGAATTCAGCCAAATCAAAACGGCTATTTAAAGCACTCGAAGAACGTAACAGCCGTGGCATTGAAGAACGTATCACGAAGCGGATGCGCCGGCCAGCCCGCGCATCATACAGACGCGTCCTTCAACATCAAGCGCATCAGCACAGACGCGCCCTTCAGTACCAAGCGCATCATAGAGGATGCGTTCCAATACGCCTAGTGGAACGCCAATCGACGTGCCCACTCAGCTGTCCATCGAATGTCAGAAATATTAAATGCTGAACTGACAGAGTTGGCAGCACACCTCCCAAAGTCTGAACAGTTGACAGCTTTTTTCAGAAGACGAAGCGTCGGCAACGTCAGCATCATCATTACCTTTACTCCGACGGCTACTGCCACGTGGCCATCCAACCATTCGCATGCGCCTCCACAGCCATGCGCCTAAATCTGTATGCACCTCAAAAGCCATGCGTTCCAGACTTTTTACTGATCCCTAAAGATAGAAGGAAAGTCTCCATTTGAAGCTCTGTATGCGCCTCAAAAGCCAGGCGCCCAGAATGGTTCGTGACTCCTAAAGGTTATGAGCCAAAGTCTCCTCATGCGCCCAATCCTAGGCACATCCTACCAAATCATTTCCCCCATCAAATTCGAGATCTCCGAGCCATGAGTCGACGATACGTGCCCTTTGACTCAACTCACCCAAGATTTCAGCAACAGAAAGATCTTCTCCTCTGCAACGTGCCGGCTCACAACAGCAGTATGAAGAATTCAACCCCTCGATCAGGGCGCATCGTCCATGCGCCTCCATCAGCAATCACCACGTGGCGTTCCCGCGTACAGGCGCATCCTACGTGCGCACATGAGCAGCCGGTCTGCAAAGCTATAAATAGAGGGATCATTTCCTTCACATACGACAACGAACACACACAGAACGATCCTACGTACAAAAAATAAAGGAATGCACCACCAGAGAGGCAGATACAGACACTCAACGTCTTCCTCCTCTCAGCAAGCTCCCGCACCCAGAGCAATCCAAACCTTCAGAGAACCAATAACCGTCGTCAGATCGTCAATGGAGTCAACGCATTACCACTCACTCCATCGGCACAAGGGACCCAGATAAACAAAAGTGTACTCTTAGGACTACATCTAAGTCCTATATTGTAACACTGTTCTGTTTGTATTGAAATTTGCAATAAAAGAATTTTAATGGAAAACAGGTATGTAGTGAGATCAAATACACCCATGTAGACATATTTCAAGTAGATGCAATGCCTAGTATTGGTATATTAAATTTTGTTATTATTATCTTTACTGGGATTATTATTAATATAATTATTTTATTGTTTATATTATTCTATTGTCAAATAAATATTATATATGTGTGATTGTGAATGTATGTATATATATGTATATTATATATGTGTATGTATAGAAGATATGTGTATATAGATAAAATATATATATATGTATGCATGTATAGATGAATATATATATAGAGATATGTATATATAAATATATATATAATACGTGTATATGTGTATATATATATATAAATATATTGTACGTGTGTGTATAGATATACGTATATATAAATAGATATTATATACCTGTATAATCGGTTGTATAAATATATAATTATAGATGTATGCGAGTGTACGTAGAAATAAATATATATATCTATATGTGTGTATATACGTATATATAAGTATGTATATATATATATATATATATATATATATATATATATATATATATATATATATATATATATATATATATATATATATATATAATATATATGGTATATCCAGGTATTGACAATATGTATAAAATATATATGTGTATGCGCGTATATATGTTTGTATACGTATACATAGGTATTTATGAGTACTTATATATATATAAGTAAATATGTATTGTATATAGAAATAAAAAATAGAAAAAAGGAAATGGAAGAGCCCATTAGGCTCAGCCCGGCCCACTTCAAAACCAGGTCAGCCAAACCGAAACTTGGCTCCAGCCCAAGCCCGCTAACTTGTAACGCCCCAGAACCATAATACTGGAGAGCGGAGGCATACATAGCCAGCTATGTATAATGAAATGGAATTTACCCCACTATACGGTCACGGCTGTCTAGATACATGAGGGTTTAACTACAATCCGTCAGTCTCCTATGGTCAATAACAAGCCAAATTGTCTCAATCTCAAACAAGCAAGTAAAGTTACAAGATGTAAGATCACCACATATACAATAATAAGGCATCCCAAACATTATATATCCAGTTGATCATGAAGCTAGTCGTTATAAAATGTGAGGACAAGCAAGAGTTTAGTCATACATGATCAACCCTAGGATCTGTCAATCATGTTACAGCCCGTAGGCAGACAATAATAAGGTATGCAATACGAGCTAACAGGTGCTCGTCGGCTAAACGCCTCAAAATGAAATTTTTATAATAGAGTGGGAGAGCAAAAATAAACCCACTCGTTGCCCTGGTCACGTCTGATGGTCACCATCGGGCTGGAAAGTCGGTAGATCCTCTGAGGTAGCTCCAAAATCTGGTCACACAAAACCAGCTGGATCAGATCCCAGAAAGCGCAAGTGCCACAAAGGAGGCTTCACTTAAGAACTAAAACCAGCACATCAAAAAAATATTATTAAAGCAGTTAAAAGGACTGAAAGTAAAGGAATAACAACAGTCATAATGGAGTACGAAGGAACCATTCAAGTAGCCAAGTCACAACCCTTAAACCAAACAAGGACCGGGGTTGTAACCCTTCTCTTGAATAGAACTCCATCTCCAAATCTGGTTGATAAGGTAAAACTCTACAAGCATGACGTGGGGTGTAATAATATAATAAACGAAGAGAGAACTCAGAACTGCTCCGGGAGCCAGGTTACAACCTTTAAACCAAACAAGGACCGGGTGATAACCCTTCACCTGTGCAGAACCTAGTCCCTGATCTTTATTGTTAAAAGTGACAATCATGCGATCAAGCTTGCAATAATCGAGTACTGAAAATCATACAATACAATTGTTCCCGGCCAATTAGTGACTACGGCTTTCTACATTAGCTAACTAGGGTTAACATGTAGTAAGATGTTCCTCCAGCCACAAGCCCTGTAGCTAATCCAGGCGACTTGGGTTTATTAAGCAGTACATTGTTCTTTCCATATATCAGTGAGTTGGGACTTGTGCCCTACTCGTCGGCAGGCTGCAAGTCCCACAATGTCGGCCAGGATAATGGGATCGCCTGTAGTTGGGAAAATCTCTCATGACTACTAAATTATTCTAGTTATTAGCCTTAGCCATTTACAGTAGGTACCCCAGACCGTGGTACTCAGGGATCCCTGTCCTAGACATGATGCAAACATTATTGGTTCAATTGTACAAACATAATCACCCACGGTGTCCAGGCCCTTCAATCTTGTCATGTCATGTTCACTGTCAGGAGTGCGCCGCGTCGGGCCACTATCATGTCATGTCAAAAGTGCACCACAACGGGTCACCATCGTGTTCAGGGAACAATTAATTTAACACAAGTACACATATATTAAATATTAAAAGGGATAAGGGCTGTGGGGGACTCATGCGGCTCGGGAAATTTTTTCATGCGGCTGGTGCCAAGGAAACGGGCTTAAAGCATTAAATACAATTATTAAAGCCTTAATTGCATAAAGCATTTAGTAATAAATGTAAGGTCTTAAATGCATAAAGCATTTAAATAATAAAATAAGGTCTTAAATGCAAATAAGCATTAAATAATAAAGTAAGGTCTTAAATACATAAAATATTTAAATAATAAAGTAAGGTCTTAAATGCAAATAAGCATTAAATAATAAAGTAAGGTCTTAAATGCAAATAAGCATTTAAATAATAAAGTAGGGTCTTAAATGCAAATAAGCATTAAACTATCAGAAGCCTATGTGGCTTGCTTCCAAGCATATAATGCATATAAGGACAAAATGCGTTAACCAAGTATATAATGCATATACTGTAATAATGGCATGGATTCAAGCCTATGCGGCTTGCTTGGGAAAATGCATTATAATATGCACTTGATTACATTGGTTTGTAGAGAATACATGCGGCTGAGCTTGGAAAGAGGCATTTAAAGCAATTGCATTAAAGCAAAGCTTTGCGGATGTGCTAATGATATAATGCATTATTACAATGCATTGAATAAGCATGCGGCTCACTTTGCTCCTCCATGCGGCTGAACGCTTTAGTGTATGTATTTTAAAAAAATGCATTAAAATATTGTATGCATTAAATGCACGTTAGAATATTGCGTGCAAAATATTGCATGCATCTGCGGCTTACTTGGGTGCTGATGCATGCAAGGCTATGGGTGCAAGCATTAAATGCTAAGCCATGATAATGGGGCCAAGCATTAATGCTAAGCTTAGCTCCCACATGCATGCATTTAATGCCCAGATGGCCAAGTATGCTCCCATGCGGCTACAATTAACACTTGCAAGCAACTGTAAGTGTATATGAGATTAATTAATACGATTCTATATAAGCCATGCGGCTGAGTGCTAAAATGCCCATGCGGCTCAACAAAATTTCTATAGGTCAAATTTTGGACCAAACAAAATTTCCTGCAATCATGGGATCCTCAACTAGCAAATATGCAAGTTTGATAGATCCAAAATTCTGGAAACCAAAAATACCACAAAGCTAGATCTACAAAAATTTAACCATGGAAATGAAAAATGCCAAGTACTAAAGTGGGTTAGAAACACATGAGAAAAACAATGGAACAATAAAAATAGAATTTCTCCATGAAGTAAGGTGCACTTGCCTAAGCTCTCTCTCTCTCTCTCTGGTGGTTGAAGAAGTAATGGTGGAGAAGAAGTAATGAAGAGAGAGAAATATTAGTAGGATATTTAATGAAGAGGGTGATGGTAGGTGGGATATTTAATGAAAGTGGTGGTAGGTGGGAGTGGTTCACATAAAACCGAACCATGCAAACCAAGCCGAACCAAGTCAAGTTGGGCCGAACCAACCAAGGAGACAAGCCACACGGGTCTAAATACGTACACGCATACCGAGATACGTAATACGAACAATGGTCATTACAACTCTACCCACCTTAAAAGAATTCCGTCCTCGGAATTTAATCAAGTGGCTAGAGATACAAGGACAAGCTATACTACTCACAGGCAAGCTATACTAGTTAAGCAATCAAGCAATTATTCGTACAAGCAAGGAATCGAAGACATGAGGCATAGGAAAGATATTATACCTTACGAGTCAAACAGGTCGGGATATCGCGATCGGATATCATCCTCACGCTCCCACGTTGACTCTCCCAAAGAGTGATGACCCCAAGCAACACAGACTAACTTGATAGTCTTGTTCTTGAGTATCTTCTCTCTTTGGTCCAATATCGATACGGGCCTCTCCTCATACGAAAGGTTGGTACCAACAACCAATTTCGAATGATCCAGGATGTGGCTCGGGTCCGAAATATACCGTCGTAGTTGGGATACATGGAACACGTCATGCATCTCACTCAGAGACGGCGGAAGAGCGAGACGATAGGATACGTCTCCTACTCGCTCCAGAATATCGAATGGCCCTATATACCTAGGACTAAGCTTTCCCCGTACGCCAAAATGAATGACGCCACGGTTAGGCGAGATCTTTAGGAATACATGGTCGTCGACAGAAAATTCAAGGGGACGCCGATGAGAATCGGCCCAATGGTGCTGACAATCTTGTGCAACGCAAAGATGATCTCTGACTCTCCTGACCACCTCAACTGTCTGAGCGATCATCTCTGGACCAAGCATCTGTCTCTCTCCCACATCGTCCCATGCTAGTGGAGATCTGCACTTTCTACCATACAGTGCCTCGAACGGAGCCATCTGGACACTGGCTTGGAAACTGTTGTTGTACAAGAACTCTACCAGGTGCAGGTGATCTTTCCACGAACCACCAAAGTCGAGTGTACAAGATCTCAACATATCCTCATGAGTCTGGATCGTGCGTTCCAACTGACCATCTGTCTGCGGGTGATAAGCTGAGCTGAACTGGAGGTGAGTTCCCAAACTCTCTTGCAAGCTACGCCAAAAGTGCGATGTAAATCTTGAATCCCGGTCTGAGGTGATACTGACTGGTATACCATGGAATCTGACAATCTGCCGAAGATACATCTCTGCTAGTTGAGCTGTCGATTGACCCACTCTGAACGGTAGAAAATGAGCCACCTTCGTGAGCCTGTCAACTATAACCCAAATAGCATCTCTACCTGCTGGGGATCTAGGTAATCCAGTCACAAAATCTATGGTTTTATGTTTCCACTTCCATTCTGGAATCGGTAAGGGCTGAAGAAGTCCAACTGGCCTCTGGTGTTCAGCCTTGACTTGTTGGTAAACCAAACACCGAGAGACAAACTGAGCTATCTTCCTCTTTATGCCATTCCACCAGAAGTGCTGACGGATATCACGGTACATCTTCGTGCCACCAGGATGAATCGAATACTGAGAGCTGTGGGCTTCCGCCATCACCTCCTGTCTGATATCTCCACTGGGTACACAAAGACGCTTACCATGTCAAAGTGTACCATCTTCATGAATGCATAATTCTGGTCGTCGTCTTGCTTCACATTCTGCTCTAAGCCGCTGAAGCTTAGAATCGGAGGACTGAGCTATCTTGATCCTCTCAACGATACTGGACTGCACTTGCATGCTGGCCATCAATGCCACATTGGTAGGAAGGATAACTTCTATACCTATTTTCCGAAGATCTGCTAACAACTCTGGTTGCGCTGTCAGAAGATAAACTCTGGCTCTCCTGCTCAACGCATCTGCAACAACGTTGGCCTTCCCAGGGTGATACTGCAGGTTGACATCATAATCCACAAGTAGCTCTAGCCATCTTCTCTGACGCATGTTAAGGTCCTTCTGAGTGAACACATACTTCAGGCTCTTGTGGTCGGTGAAAATCTCCATCCTGTCTCCATACAGGTAGTGTCTCCACAACTTAAGTGCAAACACTACAGCTGCCAATTCTAAGTCATGGGTTGGGTAATTCCTTTGATGATCACGAAGTTGTCGTGATGCATAAGCTATCACCTTCCTATGCTGCATCAAAACACATCCTAAGCCCTTGCCTGAAGCGTCACAGTATACTGAAAATCCTTCGGTCCCATCTGAAAGTTTGAGAATGGGTGCCGTCATCAAGCCTCGCTTTAGCTTCTCAAAAGATTCCTGACATTCTGATGTCCAAGCAAACTGTACATCCTTGCGGGTCAACTACGTCAATGGCGCTGAAATCCGAGCAAAGTCTGAAACAAATCTCCGGTAATAGTCGGCTAATCCAAGAAAACTGTGAACTTCTGCAACTGTACGAGGTACTGGCCATGTTTCGATAGCCACTATCTTCTGGAGATCCACTTCCACTCCACCCTTGGTGATGATATGACCCAAGTATGAAATACGATCGAGCCAAAACTCGCATTTACTAAACTTGGCATACAACTGGTGCTCTCGGAGAATCTGGAGGACAACTCTGAGATGCTGCTCATGCTCCGCTTCACTCTTGCTGTAGACCAGGATATCGTCAATGAACACGATCACGAACTGATCCAAATAAGGCATGAAGATACGATTCATGAGGTCCATGAATACAGCCGGCGCATTGGTCGCTCCAAAGGGCATAACAAGGAACTCCCAATACCCATATCTAGATCGAAAAGCTGTCTTCGGGATGTCCTGCTCTCTGACTCTGATCTGGTGGTACCCTGACCGCAAATCAATCTTCGAGAATACCGTCGCTCCTCTGAGTTGATCAAACAAGTCATCTATCCTAGGAAGACGATATCTGTTCTTGATTGTCATTGAGTTCAAGGTACGATAGTCAACACATAATCTGGACGTACCATCCTTATTTTTCACAAGAAGCATTGGGGCTCCCCAAGGCGATCCACTGGCACGAATGAATTCCTTGGTCCGGAGTTCTTCAATCATCCCGTACAGTATCTCCAACTCTGACGGCGCCATCCTGTAGACTCTCTCTGACACTGGTGCTGTCCCGGGAATCAAGTCGTTAGTAAACTCGATCTCCCGCTCTGGCGACATTCCTGGAAGCTCTTTCGGAAAAACGTCTGAAAATTCCTCGACTATCCGGGGTAACTGTACTGCTGCTACGGCCATCCGCAATACTGGGGGAGAAGGTTCAACTTCGCCTCGAGAGAAAGAAAACTCCGGCTCGCCTGGAATGCTAAAAACAACTCTGCCAATATGGCAGTCTATCCTAGCATATTGGTCTCTCAACCAATCCATCCCTAAGACCACATCATAATCGGCCATCGGGAATTCTATCAGCCTAGCGAAAAACTCTCTACCGCTAACCACGATCCGACACAAGGAAAACACTCTATCTACTCCCACAAGACCATTACCAGTAAGTATATTGAGCCTTACTGATAGTGACTCGGGCTCCAGTCCTATCCGTGTCGTGAATCGTGCAGACATGAATGAATGCGATGCACCAGAATCAAATAACACTGAAGCAAAAAATGTGTTGACGAGAATAGTACCTGCCACTACCTCACCTGGTGCCACTCCTTCTTCTCCCATGGTCAAAGCCAACACTTGACCATGTCCTCTGGGTGCCGGCCCTCTCTGCTGGAATCCTCACTGCCTATTCTGGACTTGCACCAGGGCAAACTACTGAGGCCTTTGCTGATGAAAAGCCTGGGTCTGTATCGGCAATGGCCTCGGGGATGGAAACTGCTGCTGGACTTGTACTGGACTGGTCTCCTCACAGATGAACTGGTCCTGGCTGGTGATGAGTCAGTCCTGAACGGGCAGGACCCTACCTTGTGGTCTGGCGCTCCACAAAGCAAACACAATCCTCGAGTCTTGCGACACTCTGAAACAACGTGTCCAGGCTTCCCACAATAAGAGCAGCCCATGGGGGAAGATTGCTTCTGCTTCTACTGCTGAGGATACGTCGGGGTTGAATGCTGAACCGACGTAACTGAAGCTGCCCTTCTCGGAGCTCCAATGGTTAAAGCTCTAGCTGCCGGGGCTGGAGCTGATGACTGATTTATCTGGCTGTGAGATCGCTTTCGACCTCCGGTCCTGTCCACTATCCGCTGGGAGGTATACTCATGCCTCCTAGCTGCCCTCAATATCGCATCAAAAGTCTGATGCTCGAACTGCTCTACTGCCAGCAAAATCTCTAGGTGGGGTCCCTGTTGAAATCGCTGGGCTCTATCGAACTCGGTCGCCACCAAGGTGGGAGCAAACCGACTAAGCCTGGAAAACTCGGTCGCATACCCATCGACCGTCCTGCCCATCTGCTTCAAATTGGTAAACTTGGTCTGAAGATCGTACCGAGCCACCGCATCGAAGTACTTGGTCTGGAGCCTCTCTCGGAATACTGCCCAGGCAATAGGCGCCACCAACCCAACGGCCTGCATCGTCCACCAGCTGTGGGCTAGATCCAATAACTACAGGCGTACCACGGCCACCTTCTCATCTTCTGGGGTCTTTGCTGCTTCTAATATCACCTCCGTGTCCTGAAGCCACGCATCAGCAGTGATAGCATCTTCGCTGCCATCGAAGAATGGAGGGTTCAGGCGCTTGAAACTGTTCGCTGCACTGCTCCCATGATGTCCACCTCTGCCCAGAGCATCTGCCACTGCCTGATGCAAGGCATCTCCTCAACGATCCTGTGATGCAAGCAACTCCCTGATAAGTCCAACCAAGGCTCCATCGTCCTGCCTCGCGGGCTGGGCTGACTGCACCGGGGGTTCTGGATCTCCGGAAGGCATGGCCCAGAAGGCTGCTCCCGAGTGCTGGACCTGGTCTTCTTGTTGCTGTTGGTCCACGCGAAGTGCTTTGCCTTGCTGATTGGCAGGTCCAGGAACAATGTCGCTGAAGAAAACGACATAGGAAACAATAAGGAAGGACCAGAACAGATTAACGATACAAGCATGCGATCAGGTCGAGAATCTCAGAGATTAGAAGATACGGGCAGAGATCAAAGGTGAGTGTTGATTGAGACATCTATTCGGTAAACCCTCACATATCTTGATTTACAAGACCTGCATGGGCCACCACTTAAACCATGTAACGCCCCAGAACCAGAATACTGGAGAACGGGGACATACATAGCCAGCTACGTATAATGAAATGGAATCCACCCCACTATACTGTCACGGCTGTCTAGATACATAAGGGTTTAACTACAATCCATCAGTCTCCTATGGTCTATAACAAGCCTAATTGTCTCAATCTCAACAAGCAAATAAAGTTACAAGATGTAAGATCACCACATATACAATAATTAAGGCATCCCAAACATTACATATCCAGTTGATCATGAAGCTAGTCGTTACAAAATGTGAGGACTAGCAAGAGTTTAGTCATACATGATCAACCCTAGGATCTGTCAATCATGTTACAGCCCGTAGGCAGGCAATAATAAGGTATGCAATACGAGCTAACAGGTGCTCGCCGACTAAACGCCTCAAAATGAAATTTTTATAATAGAGTGGGAGAGCAAAAATAAACCCACTCGTTGCCCTGGTCACGTCTGATGGTCACCATCGGGCTGGAAAGTCGGTAGATCCTCTGAGGTAGCTCCGAAATCTGGCCACACAAAACCAGCTGGGTCAGATCCCAGAAAGAGCAAGTGCCACAAAGGAGGCTTCACTTAAGAACTAAAACCAGCACATCAGAAAAATAATATTAAAGCAGTTAAAAGGACTGAAAGTAAAGGAATAACAACAGTCATAATGGAGTATGAGGAAACCATTCAAGTAGCCAAGTCACAATCCTTAAACCAAACAAGGACCGGGGTTGTAACCTTTCTCTTGAATAGAACTCTGTCTCCAAATCAGGTTGATAAGGTAAAACTTTACAAGCATAACGCGGGGTGCAATAATATAATAAACGAAGAGAGAACTCAGAACTGCTCCGGGAGCCAGGTTACAACCCTTAAACCAAACAAGGACCGGGGTTGTAATCCTTCGCCTGAGCAGAACCTAATCCCTGATCTTTATTGTTAAAAGTGACAATCATGCGATCAAGCTTGCAATAATCGAGTACTGAAAATCATACAATACAATTGTTCCCGGCCAATTAGTGACTACGACTTTCTACATTAGCTAACTAGGGTTAACATGCAGTGAGATGTGTTCCTCCAGCCACAAGCCCTGCAGCTAATCCAGGTTATCCAGGCGACTTGGGTTCATTAAGCAGTACATTATTCTTTCCATATATCAGTGAGTTGGGACTTGTGCCCTACTCGTCGGCAGGCTGCAAGTCCCACAATGGTGGCCGGGATAACGGGATCGCCTATAGCTGGGGAAATCTCTCATGACTACTGAATTATTCTAGTTATTAGTCTTAGTCATTTACAGTAGGTACCCTGACCGTGGTACTCAGGGATCCCTGTCCTAGACATGATGCAAACATTATTGGTTCAATTATACAAACACAATCACCCACGGTGTCCAGGCCCTTCAATCTTGTCATGTCATATTCACTGTCAGGAGTGCGCCGCGTCGGGCCACTATCATGTCATGTCAAAAGTACACCACAATGGGTCACCATCGTGTTCAGGGAACAATTAATTTAACACAAGTACACATATATTAAATATTAAAAGGGGCAAGGGCTGTGGGGGACTCATGCGGCTCGGGAAATTTTCATACGGCTGGTGCCAAGGAAACGGGCTTAAAGCATTAAATACAATTATTAAAGCCTTAATTGCATAAAGCATTAAGTAATAAATGTAAGGTCTTAAATGCATAAAGCATTTAAATAATAAAGTAAGGTCTTAAATGCAAATAAGCATTAAATAATAAAGTAAGGTCTTAAATGCATAAAGCATTTAAATAATAAAGTAAGGTCTTAAATGCAAATAAGCATTAAATAATAAAGTAAGGTCTTAAATGCATAAAGCATTTAAATAATAAAGTATGGTCTTAAATGCAAATAAGCATTAAATAATAAAGTAAGGTCTTAAATACAAATAAGCATTTAAATAATAAAGTAGGGTCTTAAATGCAAATAAGCATTAAACTATCAGAAGCCTATGCGGCTTGCTTCCAAGCATATAATGCATATAAGGACAAAATGCTTTAACCAAGCATATAATGCATATATTGTAATAATGGCATGGATTCAAGCCTATGCGGCTTGCTTGGGAAAATGCATTATCATATGCACTTGATTGCATTGGTTTGTAGAGAATGCATGCAGCTGAGCTTGGAAAGAGGCATTTAAAGAAATTGCATTAAAGCAAAGCTATGCGGATGTGCTAATGATATAATGCATTATTATAATGCAGCGAATAAGCATGCGGCTCACTTTGCTCCTCCTTGCGGCTGAACGCTTTAGTGTATGTATTTTAAAAAAAATGCATTAAAATATTGTATGCATTAAATGCACATTAGAATATTGCGTGCAAAATATTGCATGCATCTGCGGCTTACTTGTGTGCTGATGCATGCAAGGCTATGGGTGCAAGCATTAAATGCAAAGCCATGATAATGGGGCCAAGCATTAATGCTAAGCTTAGCTCCCACGTGCATGCATTTAATGCCCAGGTGGCCAAGTATGCTCCCATGCGGCTACAATTAACACTTGCAAGCAACTGCAAGTGTATATGAGATTAATTAATACGATTCTATATAAGCCATGCGGCTGAGTGCTAAAATGCCCATGCGGCTCAACAAAATTTCCATAGGTCAAATTTTGGACCAAACAAAATTTCCTGCAATCATGGGATCCTCAACTAGCAAATATGCAAGTTTGATAGATCCAAAATTCTGGAAACCGAAAATACCACAAAGCTAGATCTACAAAAATTTAACCAAGGAAATGAAAAATGCCAAGTACTAAAGTGGGTTAGAAACACATGAGAAAAACAATAGAACAATAAAAATAAAATTTCTCCATGAAGCAAGGTGCACTTGCCTAAGCTCTCTCTCTCTCTGGTGGTTGAAGAAGTAATGGTGGAGAAGAAGTAATGAAGAGAGAGAAATGTTAGTAGGATATTTAATTGAGAGGGTGGTGGTAGGTAGGATATTTAATGAAAGTGGTGGTAGGTGGGAGTGGTTCACATAAAACCGAACCATGCAAACCAAGCCGAGCCAAGTCAAGTTGGGCCGAACCAACCAAGGAGACAAGCCACACGGGTCTAAATACGTACACGTATACCGAGATACGTAATACGAACAATGGTCATTACATAACTTCCCATACCCGAGCTAATAAAACACCCAGCCGAGCGCTCAGGAGTCCCCGACCCCGTGCGTTATAAAACGACTGCAACGAAACCCTAATCCCAGCCTTCCGCCACCCCTCGGGCTCTAGCATCGCCGTGCGTCCGGCCTGGGCGCCGCCGCGTGCAGCGAGGCCGCGCGGGTACAGCGTCCTCGCGCGGGGGAAGCAAATGGCGAAGCAGCAGCAGTTGCACGAAGGTGCAACTTCGTCGCGAGATATCTTCGCGCACAGTCGACCATTTCCCAAGCCACTTCTTCATGTATGAACCCCATATATCCACCTTCGATTCTGATCAATTAGTTTGATTTTAGGTGATCTATATTGCCAGAAAAATTGAACCCAAAAACCTGTTTTAAACAGAACACTAGTTCAGCCCAAACCCCCATGTTCGAAGATCGATTTCGATCGATCCAGTACAATATTAGAAAAACTATTTGAAGATAGTCCTAGACACCATGTAGGGCTTCGCAACCCTTTATGTGGATTTGGAAATCATCGACTGAGCGTCGAGAAATCGAATCCTAAAGTTTCCTAAAAATCTATTTTCAAAACTAGAAAACTCATCCACACTACGTGCGTCCTGCCATTCCGGGCGACGTGGTCGCGAACCGAAAGCATGGAAAGGTGCATAACGGCTTTGTGGTCGTGTGGGCTTTGGCGGAATTCAAATTGGTTGCGTGTGCGCGACGAATTTGATACGTATCCGTCGAAATTCACCGTATCGTGCACTTTGCAAATTCTTCAATTACTTTGTGCACGCTCGTCAGATCGAGACAAAACTTGCGTCAACAGGACCGTATCATTTTCCTGGCCCTGTATACCAAGTTTGGTCCAATTCTGAGACAGTTGAATCGTATGTCGTTTTGCGGGCCCCACGGTCCCACTCAACGGGCGATTTTGTGCACGGTCCGCCGGAATCCAACTTTGGACATACGGTTGGGTTCGTATCGAAAACCTGGATCCGTAGACATGTATTTTGACGACTTTAGAGACCGTTGACTCTGGCACATTTTTCGGTACAAAGCGGGCCCAACGACGGATACCATTTTGGCCCAAAATTACCGTTTTGCCCCTGTGTCCAGAATTGGACTTAAGGACAGACGATCCTAGCTAATTTGACTATTCTAAGAATATTGGTAATGTTTATTTCAGCTTTCGGAGACTGTTGTACGAGTTTTGACTATTGTGGCATTCTGAGTGGTTCAAATTATCGGTTACACCAGCACAGGATTCCAGGCGAGTACAGTTTATTGTCTGTATTTTGATATTGATTTTCACTATATTTCATTGATTGGCCATCGGTTATGTGATTATTTTCTATTATAAATTGTTAGTCGGGAATGAGAAGTACCAAGGATGTGTGATCTGACCTTAGACCGTGTAGACCGTGTAGACCGTGTTTATTATTGCATTTATTTCTTGTAGATAGTGTAGACGGTAATTTATTTATTGCAAAGTAGACAGTGTAGACCATGATTATTATTGTATTTAAACTGTGTAGTTCGTGATTATTATTCTGTAGATAGTATTTCTTTATTGCAATATTTTCTGTAGACCGTGTAACTGTAGACCGTGTAACTTTAGACCGTGTAGACCGTGTCGCATAATTGTCCCGAGACCGATCACATATCAAAGGTACTTCTAACAATTTGGGGAAAGTATTTGGTGTCTTTTTATTTACTATTGAATTTCTGTATCTCCTGTTTATTTTCAAAACTCATGATTGATGTCTAACCTTTGTTTTATAGTCATTTTCTTTATTTGAAATTGCATTCAGTGAATTATGCTCGTTCCATTCCTGACTGGAAACCAACATTTTCAGGTTAGCCGTGGATTCACTTAGCTTGGGAAGTGACGGGGAAACTTGCAGACAAAAGCCTAGAGACTAGCTAGATAGTGGAGTTGTAGTCATTCATTTATTCGTACAAGTTTATATTTTTCTACAAATATAAAACTTGTGATCCTTGTAAGTTAAATTAATTATGTGAATGGGCATTATTTTGTGATTTTGATCTCATGGCCGTGACAGCGTTCTACCGTCGATACTGCGGCGTAGGCTGGCTTGGACACGTCTCGTATCCGTTTAAAAAAACGGGTGCGGGTCGTGACAAGTTTTTGTGGTGGCCCATGCAGGTCAGTCTTCGCAAATCATGCGAACTCGTGATAGTACTCAAGTTAGTCGTACTATTACGAGCCTGCGACTAAGACATGCTCATTCACGAACAAGGATTAATTTAATTGAATGACTAGGACTAGGAGTCCCTTATGCAAATTTACCGATGGATAGTCTAGGCCATGCAATGTAGATGAGGGTTATTGATTTTGATAGTTGTCATATCTCCATAAGTACACTATTTCCTCTAGATAAGACGATCTGATCCAATGTGGATAGATTATTCAATTGGTGAGACATGGCTTCATAGAGATAATGATCTAACCTTGATAAATAGTGCAATCCCTTCTCCTTGTCCTTTGGATATCATCCTCACATCTTAGTCAAATTGCCTATTTAGTTCCTATTTTGCCTAAGAATTATTATATTTTTATATAATTTCTGATTATGTTACCCATGTATGAACCTCGAGTTAGTTTCGATTCAAGTTTTTCCTCAAAGGCTTGAGTACATATGAAATAGATACTAGGATATTTGTATTTCTATCTTCGGTTATCCCTTCCTGTTAAATCTTTTATGTTAAAGGGTTGTGAACGATAGACAAATACCTACGCTCTATTTCATAGTCAACATGTTTGAATCTCTAGAAGCTCATGAATTCTTACAGATATAGTTAAAGGAATGTTAGTTAACTCATAATGGCAGGACAGCAGCGCACTGTCGCCATTTAATTCAATTTTAGAGACTATGGATACACTGCAGCCAGCAGCGCACTGGCGAGACACAACCCCTAGAATTGAAATTAGTTTAAGAAAATATAAGTTATAGAACATTCCTGAAACTATGGCTAGTGGTCCTCTTTGATCGTACTTACCCTTGAATCAATATTGGATAGAGTTAAGAAGTGTTCGATGTTGTATCATGTTTGAGTTACGAAACCAGGGTTTGCCACAGCCAGAGTATATGTGCGAGGTGAAATCCTCGGTGAAATGACTTCAGACGTGATTACAAGTTTAGGATACTATAGAGAATAGAAAGATGCCCGGTATGTTCCATAGGATCCAAAGCCAAAACTAGTGGAGGTTCTGTAAGTTGAGTAGTCTCTCCCAACCTAGCATTCCGTGGTCCTTGTGATCTATAGACGATGTAATCGACTGACACTAATAGGTTTACCTAGAATATAGAATTTAGAGGTCCATAACCCCTTAGTCGACCAAAGCCTTATGGATATGAAGATAATAGGTTGACTGTATAAGCAATGACACCGGGTAAGGTTTTGATTTTTTTTTCCCAAAACTCGAACTACTAGTGCCTCCTTTCAAAAATCTCGCGTACTTGTATTCTGACTATCTTGACCAACGCTGCTATTACAGCCTAGTTTTTGCAAGCTTACTCTTTTATCGAGCTTGATTCGAGACATATGTTTATTGGGGACGTCCACTAACATATTGTCTAATCAGAATCATTGTATCACGATCTGATCAACCATGATGTATTTGGTTCGCTTTTCTTCTAATTACCCTACGTGGATTGAGATATAGATGCCTCTAGGATCTCATCCGCGACTGCTTTAACAACTCCTCTTGAATTATACATTCGCCTTTGAATCACGTAATTGTATTCAGTGACATCTCTCTTGAACTCTTCATTATTTTTGTCTTTCACTGATTAGAAAGACGAAAGCTCGTAATTGATAGATAGATAAAGAGTATTCCCTATGGCTAGGATAGTTGTATATGCAAGAGTAGCTACCATCGGCCAGCCCTGTGACTGGAACCTTGTCTTGAGTTACTCGTTTCCCTCTCGACCTTCAAACTACTATTGAGACTTTCAAGCCATCTGAATTCGAGAATGATTAGGGTTTTATCCTTAGTCAGAACGCCAACCTAGGGGACTATCTATTCTCAAGAAACCAAATGTTGTGAGTCTCTAATTATTTGCTGGAAGCTTGTTTTAACTAGCAACCCTTAAGCCTTGAACCAACCCTTCTTCGACCGAAGCCACAGTTAGACATGAGATGAGTGGACAATAGGGTAATCATTTACCGTGACACTCATCCCGAGATTGGTTTCCAACAAATATTACTCTAGTTATGTAAACTTTATTATTAAGACCTAGCTAGTGTTGGAACACCACAGTCACTAGCTTAGCCAATACCATAGCTTAAATATCTTGTCATATTATGATCTACCAGTTGTCAACAGCAATACACGATCACTACAACTCTTGTGATGATAGTCTGGCAGGTTGACACAAATAGAAATCCACGACTCAGTTATTAGAGATCCCTTCATGGGATGTGCCTTAGAGTTGGTTACTCCGTCGACAACTCTTGTATACTGTGGGCGAGTAGACCATTCTATTTTATCGACCATGTGTCATTGTACACACTCATTTTCAATTTATTGAGGAACGAACCTTGACTTGACTTCTACCTACCGTATTCTGTTACGTCGTACCTTATCCTCTATTAACAAGAGTCGAGGTACGATACCCGGACTTTAGAATTCTTCTAACCTCATTATCCCTAAGACCTTGTCCTAACTTCTAAGGTGGGTAGACCGTGAGTCTTCTAAAATTTTAGGATATACCAGGATTATCGATTGATTAGAATGATTCTTCTAGGATGACAATTAGTGTCTCATGGACTTCCACTTTCCATCGAGATCATTTTGTGTCACCGGTCGTGTCATTAATATTCGGAGCACAAGACCAGCTGTTACCTTCCAACAAATTTTATATGTAAGATCTAGACGAGCCCACTTTCATCTAGGTATATCATGTCCCACTCAAACCCGTCCCCTTGTACTCTACTTTTATGGTACGACTTTCAGGTAGAAAGGACTAACTATAACCCTTACCATGGTACCGGTAAACTTCTCGATTACAATTAGGGACTCAACTTCGACTCGAAGCTTTCAACCCAATATATGGTTGTGATCGACTCGAGCCCACTGTGCACATGTCACTAGTATGCCACTCAATTGTGTCTTCTCGTGCCACTTAAACACAAAAGTCATGGAAGATGCATTTTGGGCTTTAGGGACCTAGCTAACCAACCAGCCTGATAAATAGCTCAACCCTTGGTTAGAAGCCTATTCTAGGGTACCCTAATCTAGTAGAAAGAGTTGTATCATTGGGATCTTGTCCAATCCATATAGATTGAAACCCAAAGTTCATCCGACCAACGACTGATGTCCAAATAGAGAACCCATTAAGACCCGGTAAAATCCATCCATGCATACCACCATATTTGGACTATAAAACTGAACTTTTTGAAATGGGTCCCTATACCTATTACGTAGTCTCCCTCTCTTAGAACGTGAAGTCATTCGTAACCAATATTTCATCTACCTGGAAGTCGCGATACGAACTTGTATTGCCCTTTATCCCTTGCTCGTGTGGTTAAATAACCACGAAAAAGATCACAATCTTGATTTCTTAAATTTTGTTCTGTTATGGAACCTTGTTTGAATTAGAATTTTGAGAACGGGACTGCCTGTAGCTGGGAATCTCTTCATGTCTACTGAATTATTCTAGTTTATTAGCCTTAGTCAATTACTGTAGGTATCCCTGACCGTGGTACTCAGGGATCCCTATCCTAGACATGATGCAAGACAGTACTGGTTTATTTGTACAAACACAATCGCCTACGGTGTCCAGGTCATTCATACTTGTTATGTCAGGCTAGCTGTCGTAACAGTATGTCATGATATATCATGTCAGTTTACTTTGTCAAGAGTACGCCACAGCGGGCCACTATCGTGTTCTATTCTTACATTATCATGAATGAGAAAAACTTGCATAAAATAACTAGTGACATATTCTTGAAGCCAAGGAAAAGATCTACAACTTTCATGTTTTGAGTTTTTTAAGATTCTAGCTACAAAACAACTTAAACAGGCAAAAACAGTAAAATAGAACAATTTTGGCGCATGGGATTCCTGCACAATTGGCGCATAGGATTCCTGCACAAATCGGCACAAGGGATTCCTGCACAAATCGGCGCATGGGATTTCTGCGCAATCGGCGCATAGGATTCCTGCACAAATTGGCGCATGGGATTCCTGCGCAAATCGGCGCATGGGATTCCTGCACCATCGGCGCATGGGATTCCTACACAAATCGGCGCATGGGATTCCTGCACAAATCGACGCATGGGATTCCTGCACAAGTCGGCGTATGGGATTTCTGCACAAATCGGCGCATGGGATTCCTATGCAATCGGCACATAGGATTCCTGCACAAATCGGCGAATGGAATTCCTGCACAAATCGGTGCATGGGAAACTCATGTTGCGTCTTCAGTACATGTGCGTAGGGAACCTACGCACATGACATGCTCGGAGTTAAGGGATGCGTTGTCGGGACTTCACGGCGCATGGCCTCCCGGTGCATGGCCTTCCGGGCGCATGGGGTTCCCGGCGCCTGGGGTTCATCGTCCCCAAACAGCAAGTTCAGCCATGAAAGTTCTGAAAACTTGTAATGGCCATAACTTACTCATCCGAAGTCGAAATCAAGCGAAACAAAAGCCAAAACTGCATGAAATTGAATTCTCTACAATATGTAACCACTAGTTTTTGGAAATACCAAGTTTTTAGAGATCAAAACCAAGAAAACTAAACAAGAAGGAACTTAAAACTTAGATCTACAAAAATATAACCATCAAAATCGAAAACTTTCAGTTCTAAAGAGGCTTAGAATCTATTAAGAAAGAGAATGGAACAATAAAACATGAGATCCATCATAAAGCAAGTTTGCACTTGCCTAAGCTCTCCCCCTCTCTTTTCCTCCTGGTGGTTGAAGAAGTAATGGTGGAGAAGAAGTAGTAATGAAGAGGGAGAGTGTTAGGTGGAAATATATATGAGGGTAATGGTGGTAGGTGGGAGGGTTCACCTTTGGTTCATGATGAACCAAAGCAAACCAAGCCAAGCTGAACCAACCCCAAGAATAAACCAATCATTGAAATACTAGAATAAATCAAGCAGGAAGACATGCAATACGGGTCAAATTACGTATACGTATACCAAGATACACAATACGAACCACAGGCATTATAACTCTACCCACCTTAAAAGAATTACGTCCTTGGAATTTTATTAAGAGGCTAGAGGGACAAGAACAAGCTATACTATTCACAGGCAAGCTATACTAATCAAGCAATCAATTAATTATTCATGCAAGAAAGGAATCGAAGGCATGCGGCATAAGAAAGATATTATAACTCACGAGTCAAACAGGTCGGGATATCGCGATCGGATATTATCCTCACGCTCCCATGTTGACTCACCCAAAGAGTGATGTCCCCAAGCAATTCGGACTAACTTGATAGTTTTGTTCTTGAGTATCTTCTCTCTTCGGTCCAATATAGACACGGGCCTCTCCTCATACGAAAGGTTGGTACCAACAACCAATTCCGAATGATCTAGGATATGGCTCGGGTCCGGGATATACCGTCGTAGATGAGATACATGGAACACGTCATGCACCTCTCTTAGCGACGGCGGAAGAGCGAGACGATATGACACATCATCTACTCGCTCCAAAATATTGAACGACCATATATACCCAGGACTAAGCTTTCCCCGTACGCCAAAACGAATGACGCCACGGTTAGGCAAAATCATCAGGAATACATGGTCGCCGACCGAGAATTCAAGTAGTCGTCGATGAGAATCGGCCCAATGACACTAGCGATCTTGGGCAACTCGAAGATGATCTCTGACTCTCCTGACCACTTCAACGGTCTGAACAATCATTTTCGGACCAAGCATCTGTCTCTCTCCGACATCGTCCAATGCTAGCGGGGATCAGCACTTCCTACCATACAGTACCTCGAACGGTGCCATCTAGATACTAGCTTGAAAACTGTTGTTGTACGAGAACTCTACCAGGTACAGGTGATCTTCCCACGAACCACCGAAGTCGAGTGTACATGACCGTAACATATCTTCAAGAGTCTGGATCGTGCATTCCGACTGGCCATCTGTCTGCGGGTGATAAGCTGAACTGAACTGGAGGTGAGTTCCCAAACTTTCTTGCAAGCTACACCAAAAGTGCGACGTAAATCTTGAATCTCTGTCCAAAGTGATACTGACTGGTATACCGTACAATCTGACAATCTGTCGGAGATACATCTCCGCTAGCTGAGTCGTCGATTGACCAACTCTGAATGGGAGAAAGTGAGCCACCTTCGTGAGTCTGTCTATGACAACCCAAATAGCATCTCTGCCAGCCGGGGATCTAGGCAATCCAGTCATAAAATCTATGGTTATATACTTCCACTTCCATTCTGGAATCGGCAAGGGCTGAAGAAGTCCAGCTGGCCTCTGATGTTCAGCCTTAACTTGTTGGCAAACCAAATACCGAGAGACAAACCAGGCTATCTCCCTCTTCATGCCATTCCACCAAAAGTGCTGACGAATATCACGGTACATCTTCGTGCCACCAGGATGAATGGAATACTGCGAACTGTGGGCCTCTACCATGATCTCATGTCTGATATCTCTACTGGGTACATAAAGACGCTTCCCATGTCGAAGTGTACCGTCTTCATGGATACATAACTCTGGTCTTCGTCCTGCCTCACACTCTGTTCTGAGTCGCTGAAGCTTAGAATTTGCTGACTGCGCCATCCGGATCCTCTCGACTATAGCGGACTGAACTTGTATGTTGGCCATCAATGCCACATTGGTAGGAAGGACAATCTCTATACCCATATTCTGAAGATCTGCTAACAGCTCTGGTTGCGTTGTTAGAAAATAAACTCCGGCTCTCCTGCTCAATGCATCTACAACAACGTTGGCCTTCTCTGGATGATACTGCAGGTTGACATCATAATCCACAAGTAGCTCCAGCCACCTCCTCTGACGTATGTTGAGATCCTTCTGGGTGAACACATACTTCAGGCTCTTGTGGTCGGTGAAAATCTCTACCCTATCTCCGTACAAGTAGTGCCTCCACAACTTAAGTACAAACACTACTGCTGCCAATTCCAAGTCATGGGTCGGATAATTCCTTCCATGATCACGAAGTTGTCGTGACGTATAGGCTATTACCTTCCCATGCTGCATCAGAACACATCCTAAACCTCTGTCTGAAGTATCACAATATACTGAGAATCCTCCAATTCCATCTGGAAGCATGAGAATGGGTGCCGTCATCAAGCCTCGCTTCAACTTCTCAAAAGAATTATGGCACTCTACTGTCCAAGCAAACTGTACATCCTTGCGGGTTAACTGGGTCAATGGTGCTGAAATTCGAGCAAAGTCTGAAATAAATCGCCGGTAGTAGCCGGCCAAGCCAAGAAAACTACAGACTTCTACAACTGTGCTGGACACTAGCCACGACTCAATGGCCACGATCTTCTGGGGATCCACTTATACTCCTCCTCTGGTGATGATATGGCCCAAGTACGAAATGCGATCGAGCCAGAACTCGCATTTACTAAACTTGGCATACAACTGGTGCTCTCGGAGAATCTGGAGGACAATTCTGAGATGATGCTCATGCTCCACCTCACTCTTACTGTAGATCAGGATGTCGTCTAAGAACACAATTACGAACTGATCCAAATAAAGCATGAAGATACGATTCATGAGGTCCATGAATACAGCAGGCGCATTGGTTGCTCCAAATGGCATCACAAGGAACTTCCAATGCCCATATCTCGATCTAAAAGCTGTCTTCGGAATGTCCTGCTCTCTGACTCGGATCTGATGATATCCTGAGCGCAAGTCAATCTTCGAGAACACTGCTGCCCCTTGAGTTGATCAACAAGTCATCTATCCTTGGGAGTGGGTATCTGTTCTTGATTGTTACTAAGTTCAAGGTACGATAGTCAACACATAATCTGGACGTACCATCCTTCTTTTTCACAAGAAGCATCGGGGCTCTCCAAGGCGATCCACTAGCACGAATGAATCCCTTGGTTCTGAGTTCTTCAATCATCTTTTACAATATCTCTAGCTCTGATGGCGCCATCCTGTAGACTCTCTCTGACACTGGGGCTGTCCCGAGAATCAAGTCGATGGTGAACTCGATCTCTCGCTCTGGCGGCATCCCTGGAAGCTCTTCTGGGAAAATATCTGGAAACTTCTCGACTATCCGAGGTAACTCACTGCTGCTACTGCCATTCGCAATACTGGAGGAGTAGGTTCAACTTTGCCTCGGGAGAAGGAAAAGTCTGGCTCGTCGGGAATGCTAAAAACAACCCTGCCAATGTGGCAGTTTATCCTAGCATACTGGTCCCTCAACCAATCCATCCCTAAGACCACATCATAATCGACCATCGGGAACTCTATCAATCTAGCGGAGAACTCTCTACCGCTAACTACGATCCGACACGAGGAAAATACTCTATCTACTCCCACAAGACCGTTACCAGTAAGTAAATTGAGCCTTACTGATAATGACTCGGGCTCCAGTCCTACCCGTGTCACGAATCGTGCAGACATAAATGAATGCGAGGCACCAGAATTAAATAATACTGAAGCTGGAAAGGTGTTGACGAGAATAGTACCTGCCACTACCTCACCTGGCGCTATTCCTTCTTCTTCCATGGTCAAAGCCAGTACTTGACCATGTCCTCTGGGTGCGGGTCCCCTCTGCTAAAAATTTCTCTGCCTGCTCTGGATCAGGGCTTGGGCTTGAGCGTACTGTTGCGGTCTCTGCTACTGGAATGCCTGGGCCTGCGTCGGCAATGGCCTCGGGAATGGGTACTGCAGCTGCTGCTGCTGGACTGGTGCTGGTCCTCTAACTGAAGGACTAGAGAAGGCCGATGAACTCCTCCTGTTCGGGCAGTTCCTGTAGTGCCCCGAAATTCGTGATACGTATTTTATACGTATTCGTAATTCTGACCCGTATTTCTTATTTTCTTTGATTAGTTAGTTGTGGTTTATTTTCATATTTAGCATTGTGGTTTAATTGTCATTTATCGTTCATGGATTAATTCTGATTAGTGGAGCTTGATTTTATTTGGATAGGAGGAGAATTGGGTTGGTTCGGCTTGGCTTGGTTTACTTGGTTCATCATGAACCAAGGTGAACCCCTACCTACCACCATTCCCATTTATTAACACTTTCTTCCTTCTCTCTCCTCATTACTTTTCTTCTTCCTCCATTAACTTTCTCACCTACCAGGAAGGTCTAGGCAAGTGTAACTTGCTTCATGGAGGAACTCAAATTTTATTGCTTCATTCTCTTCCTTACAGCATTCTAACTTACTTTAGAACTTGGCATTTTCACTTTCCATGGCTAGATTCTTGTAGATTTATATTTACATTATTTTTAGATTTCTTGGGTTTTGATCTACTTAATCTTGTTATTTCTGAGTTTAGATGGTTCCATGTTATAGAGTATTTCGTTCTACCCCATTTTTACCTATGGAAGTTCGGATTTGGGCTCCGAATGATGGAGTTATGAAGCTTGAGAAGTTGGCTCTCATGGTGTTCTTCTTCTCGGAATTTTGGAGAAGATGAACTGTGCTTGACTTGACCGCATGAATATTTCATGCGGCAAGTGTTCTCTTCAGCCGTATGGCTGGAAGTACTTTGAGTCGCATGAGGGCCGAACTCATCTAGCCACATAATCCTCCGCTCCTCTTGAGCCGCATATGCTTGAACTTCTCGGAACCGCATAAAGTCCTGTTGCCGTAGCCGCATAGACGAAGCATCCCTCGTGAGCCGCATAAGCGCACACTTCTTGCCGCATGGATTGTTGCCCCGCCGCATGTACTTCCCTCTTTCCGTAGCCGCATATCCCGCCGCTTAAGCCGCATGCCCCCCCTTGCCCTTGCAGTCGCATATGCGCCCTCCACATCGAGCCGCATGGAACTCCACTTGACCCCGGCCGCATATACCTGATTGATAGCCTGTCGCATGAGGCCCAGTCCTTTCTGGCCGCATGGATTTCCAGCAACCCTGAGCCGCATACGCCTTGGGCTTCCTTCTAGCCGCATGAAGCCGCACGCCTGCTCCATATTGAACCCAAACCCTTAGCCGTATGGAACCGCATTGATTCAGTCGCATGGGCTGTTCTCTTCCCAGCCGCATGAGATCATACCTGGCCGTATATGCCCGAGCCGTATGACCCTCCTATAGCCCTGTGTACTATTATTTTATTATTATTTGCCCATGTCTTATAACCCCTATTGTATATTTTTACGCCCATTTTATATCCTTACGCCTTTTGTCCCGAACTTGATAATCCCGATTTGATTGACATGATTGAAATGATAATTGTACCTAGCATGGTGTGACCAAGAACTGACATGCTTGATAGTGGCCCACCGTGGTGCACTCTTGACCTGATAACTTGACCTGCTATACATAATACGACAGTGACCCGTAGTGGTGCACTCTTGACAAGTACCCTGATATGCTTGATAATGGCCCGTCGTGGCGCACTCTTGATAAGTAATAATGATAATAATAGTGGTCCGTCGTGGCGCACTCTTGACAAATTAACTCATTAGCCTGGACACCGTGGATGATTGTGCTTGTATAAACTACTAGTCCGGTTGTGTCTTACATCATGTCTAGGGCATGATCCCTGAGTACCACGGTCAGGGATTCATACTGAATCTGGCTAGGTTAATGACTAGATTGATTAAATAGTTCATGGAGAATTTCCCAGTTACCTGTTGCCCCTCTGGTCCCGGCCTTATATATATATATATATATATATATATATATATATATATATATATATATATATATATATATATATATTTATATATATATAGGATTTGTTGCTATCCGTCGAGATGAGCGCACTTCCAGCCCGCCGTCGAGTGTGGTACCTTAGGACACATGTATCCTACTACAGTGTGTCTGCTATATCCTGCTATCTTTTCCTTTTTTTGCTGGGATCACTCAGGTAGTAACAAACAGGTAACCGGACTTGGAATCCTCATTGCATCTTGCTAGTAACTAGGCCTGTGATAACCCTAGTTAGTTAATGTATCAAGCCGTACTTATTGCTTGGCCGTGAATGTTGGATGGAGTTCGATTAGTCTAGTCTTGTCTTGATCTTGTACAAGATTGTTACATGACCAGATTTCTTATATTTATCTTGCCGATAAATGGTGGGAGAAACCAAGTTCTGTTCAGACGAAAGGTTACAACTCCGGTCCTTGTTTGGTTTACGGGTTGTAACCTGGTTATCTGAATAGTCCCATGGTTATCTCATCGTATATCATCCTGTCATGCTCTTCCATATGTCCTATCTTTTATTGATTCTGTACAAGATTGTCTTTTATATTTACCTGTCATACTTTTTCTTAAATTACTGTCTCTTATTTTGTAATTATATTATTATGCTAATTGCTGGTTTTAGTTCCTAAGTGAAGCCTCCTTTGTGGCACTTGATCTTTCTGGGGTCTGACCCAGCTGGTTTTGTATGGCCAGATACCGGAGCAGCAGCAAAGGATCTACCTGCTTTCTAGCCCGATGGTGACCGCTAGGCGTAATCAGGACAATGAGTGGGTTTCTTTTTGGCTCTCCCACTCTATTGTAAAATTATTCTTTTGAGGTGTTTAGCCACCGAGCAAGTGTTGGCTCGTGCACATTTTACTTACTGTCTGCCTACGGGCTGTAATCATGATTGGCAACTCGAGGTTGATCATGTATGACTTAACTCTTGCTAGTCTTTACATTTTGTACGACTAGCTTCATGATCATCTGGATATGTAATATTTGGGACGCCTTACAATTGTATATTTGGGGATCTTACATCTTGTAACATTTACTTACTTGCTTGTGATTGAGACACTAGGCTTGTTATCGACCATAGGAGACTGTTGGCTTGTAGATAAACCCTCACATTTCTAGACAGCCGTGACCGTATAGTGGAGTGGATCCCATTTCATTATACGTAGCTGGCTATGTCTGCCCTCGCTCTCCAGTATTCTGGTTCTGGGGCATGACAGTTCCCAACCCTGTGGTCCGGGGTACCACAAACCAAGCACAAACCCTGTGCTCTGCGACACTCTGATATCACATGTCCTGGCTTCCCGCAGTGTGAACATCCCACTGCGGAAGGCTGCTTCTGCTTCTGCTGCTGAGGGTGCATCGGGGTGGAATGCTGAACCGACGTCACTGAGGCCGCCTGCCTCGGAGCTCTAATGGTCAAAGCCCTAGCTGCCGGAGCTGGGGCCGACGACTGATTCATCTGACCGTAGGATCGCTTCCGACCCCCAGTCCTATCCACGATCCTCTGGGAGGTATACTCATGCCTTCTATCTGCTCTCAGTACTGCATCAAAGGTCTGATGCTCAAACTGCTCCACCGCCAACAAAATCTCCAGGTGAAGCCCCTGCTGGAATCGCTGGGCTCTATCGAACTCGGTTGCTACCAAGGTGGGTGCAAACCGACTAAGTCTCGAAAACTCGGCCGCATATCCGTCGACCGTCCTTTCCATCTGCTTCAGATTGGTGAACCTCGTCTGTAGATCGTACCGAGCTACAGCATCAAAATACTTGGTCTGGAATCTCTCCCTGAATACTGCCCATGAAATAGGGGCCACTAATCCATCGGCCTGTGCTGCCCACCAGCTGCGGGCAAGATCCAACAACTGCAGGCGTACTACGGCCACCTTCTCGGCTTCTGGAGTCCTGGCTGCTTCTAGAATCACCTCTGTGTCCTGAAGCCATGCATCTGCAGCGATCGCATCTTCACTGCCGTCGAAGATGGGAGGGTTCAACCGCTTGAAGCTGTTGGCCACGCTATTACCCTGATGACCTCCTCTGGTCAAAGCATCTGCCACCGCCTGGTGCAAGGTATCTCTGCGACGATCCTGGGAAGCTAATAGGGACCTAATAAGACCCACCAAAGTGCCATCATCAGGCTCTGCAGGCTGGACGGGCTGAACTGGTGGCTCTCCGCCAGTAGGCATGACTCTGGAGACTACTCCTGAATGCTGGGCCTGATCTCCAGGTTGCTGCTGGTCCACAGGAGGTGCTTCGCCTTGCTGATCGGCAGGTCCAGGAACAATGCCGCTAAAGAAGACGACATAGGGAACAATATGGAAGGACCAGGACAGAACAACGATACAAGTATGTGATCAGGTCAAGATTACAGGGATTCAGAAGATACGAGCAGAGATCAAGGGCGAGTACTGATTGAGACATCTATTCGGTAAACCCTCATATATCTTAATTTACAAGACCTGCATGGGCCACCACTAAAACCATGTCACGTCCCAGAACCAGAATACTGGAGAGCGGGGGCGTACAGAGCCAGCTACGTATATTGAAGTGCAACCCACCTCGCTATACGATCACGGCTGTCTAGATACATGAGGGTTTAACTACAAGCCAACAGTCTCCTATGGTCATGAACAAGCCTATTGTCTCAATCTCAAGCAAGCAATAATAGTTACAAGATGTCAGAGTTCCAAATAAATAATAGCAAGGCGTTCCATACATTACATATTGGATGATCATGAAACTAGTCGTATAAAATGTCAAGACTAGCAAGAGTTCAGTCATACGTGATCAACCCTAGGATCTGTCAATCATGTTACAGCCCGTAGGCAGACAGTAAGTAAAGGTGCAATCGAGCTAACACGTGCTCGTCGGCTAAATGCCTTAAAAGAATAATTTTACAAATAAGTAAGAGGACAAAAGAAACCCACTCGTTGCCAGGGTTACGCCTGGTGGACACCATCTGGCTGGAAGGTAGGTAGATCCTCTAGAGCTGCTCCGATATCTGGCCATACAAAACTAGCTTGGTCAGACCCCAGAAAGAGCAAGTGCCACAAAAGAGGCTCACTTAGGAACTAAAACTGGCATACCACAAATAAATAGTAAAGGTAATTAAAGATACTGATAATAACTGAGAAAACAATAATATATTGAGCACGGAGAAACCATTTAAGTAGCCAGACTGCAACCCTTAAACCAAACAAGGACCGGATTTGCAATCCTTCGCTTGAATAGAAGCCCGTCTCAATTACTATTGATAAGGTAACAAGACAATAAACGAAGAGAGGACACAAGTACGAAATGTGATCTTCTGGGGATCCACTTCTACTCCTCCTCTGGTGATGATATAGCCCAAGTACGAAATGCGATCGAGCCAGAACTCGCATTTACTAAACTTGGCATATAACTGGTGCTCTCGGAGAATCTGGAGGACAATTCTGAGATGATGCTCATGCTCCGCCTCACTCTTACTATAGATCAGGATGTCGTCTAAGAACACAATCACGAACTGATCCAAATAAGGCATGAAGATACGATTCATGAGGTCCATGAATACAGCAGGCACATTGGTTGCTCCAAATGGCATCACAAGGAACTTCCAATGCCCATATCTCGATCTAAAAGCTGTCTTCGGAATGTCCTGCTCTCTGACTCGGATCTGATGATATCCTGAGCGCAAGTCGATCTTCGAGAACACTGCTGCCCCCTTGAGTTGATGAAACAAGTCATCTATCCTTGGGAGTGGGTATCTGTTCTTGATTGTTACTGAATTCAAGGTACGATAGTCAACACATAATCTGGACGTACCATCCTTCTTTTTCACAAGAAGCATCGGGGCTCCCCAAGGCGATCCACTAGCACGAATGAATCCCTTGGTTATGAGTTCTTCAATCATCTTATACAATATCTCTAGCTTTGACGGCGCCATCCTGTAGACTCTCTCTGACACTGGGGCTGTCCCGGGAATCAAGTCGATGGTGAACTCGATCTCTCGCTCTGGCGACATCCCTGGAAGCTCTTCTGGGAAAACATCTGGAAACTCCTCGACTATCCGAGGTAACTGCACTGCTGCTACTGCCATTCGCAATACTGGAGGAGAAGGTTCAACTTCACCTCGGGAGAAGAAAAACTCTGGCTCGCCGGAAATGCTAAAAACAACCCTGCCAATGTGGCAGTCTATCCTAGCATACTGGTCCCTCAACCAATCCATCCCTAAGACCACATCATAATCGACCATCGGGAACTCTATCAATCTAGTAGGGAACTCTCTACCGCTAACTACGATCCGACACGAGGAAAACACTCTATCTACTCCCACAAGACCGTTACCAGTAAGTATATTGAGCCTTACTGATAATGACTCGGGCTCCAGTCCTACCCGTGTCGCGAATCGTGCAGACATAAATGAATGCGAGGTACCAAAATCAAATAATACTGAAGCTGGAAAGGTGTTGACGAGAATAGTACCTGCCACTACCTCACCTGGCACTATTCCTTCTTCTTCCATGGTCAAAGCCAACACTTGACCATGTCCTCTGGGTGCGGGTCCCCTCTGCTCTGCCTGCTCTGGATCAGGGCTTGGGCTTGGGCGTACTGCTGCGGTCTCTGCTGCTGGAATGCATGGGCCTGCGTCGGCAATGGCCTCGGGAACGGGTACTGCAGCTGCTGCTACTGGACTGGTGCTGGTCCTCTAACTGAAGGACTAGAGAAGGCCGATGAACTCCCCCTGTTCGGGCAGTTCCCAACCCTGTGGTCCGGGGCACCATAAACCAAGCACAAATCCTGTGCTCTGCGACACTCTGATATCACATGTCATGGCTTCCCGCAGTGTGAACATCCCACTGCGGAAGACTGCTTCTGCTTCTGCTGCTGAGGGTGCGTCGGGGTGGAATGCTGAAGCGACGTCACTGAGGCCGCCCGCCTCGAAGCTGCAATGGTCAAAACCCTAGCTGCCGGAGCTGGGGCCGACGACTGATTCATCTGACCGTGGGATCGCTTCCGACCCCCAGTCCTATCCACGATCCTCTGGAAGGTATACTCATGTCTCCTAGCTGCTCTCAGTACTGCATCAAAGGTCTTATGATCAAACTGCTCCACCGCCAACAAAATCTCCAGGTAAAGCCCCTGCTGGAATCGTTGGGCTCTATCGAACTCGGTTGCTACCAAGGTGGGAGCAAACCGACTAAGTCTCAAAAACTCGGCCATATATCCGTCGATCGTCCTGTCCATCTACTTCAGATTGGTGAACCTCGTCTATAGATCGTACCGAGCTACAACATCAAAATACTTGGTCTGGAATCTCTCCCTGAATACTGTCCATGAAATAGGGGCTACTAATCCATCGGCCTGCGCTGCCCACCAGCTGCGGGCAAGATCCAACAACTGCAGGTGCACTACGGCCACCTTCTCGGCTGCTGGAGTCCTGGCTGCTTCTAGAATCACCTCTGTGTCCTGATGCCATGCATCTGCAGCGATCGCATCTTCACTGCCGTCGAAGAAGGGAGGGTTCAAGCGCTTGAAGATGTTGGCCGTGCTATTACCCTGATGACCTCCTCTGGTCAAAGCATCTGCCACCGCCTGGTGCAAGGCATCTCTGCGACGATCCTGGGAAGCTAATAGGGACCTAATGAGACCCAACAAAGTGCCATCATCAGGCTCTGCAGGCTGGACGGGCTGAACTGGTGGCTCTCCGCCAGTAGGCATGACTCTGGAGGCTACTCCTGAATGCTGGGCCTGATCTCCAGGTTGCTGCTGGTCCACAGGAGGTGCTTTCCCTTGCTGATCGGCAGGTCCAAGAACAATGCCGCTGAAGAAGACGACATAGGGAACAATAAGGAAGGACCAGGACAGAACAACGATACAAGCATGTGATCAGGTCAAGATTACAGGGATTCAGAAGATACTAGCAGAGATCAAGGGCGAGTACTGATTGAGACATCTATTCGGTAAACCCTCACATATCTTGATTTACAAGACCTGCATGGGCCACCACTAAAACCATGTCACGCCCCAGAACCAGAATACTGGAGAGCAGGGGCGTACATAGCCAGCTACGTATATTGAAGTGCAACCCACCTCGCTATACAGTCACGGATGTCTAGATACATGAGGGTTTAACTACAAGCCAACAGTCTCCTATGGTCATGAACAAGCCTATTGTCTCAATCTCAAGCAAGCAATAATAGTTACAAGATGTCAGAGCACCAAATAAATAATAGCAAGGCGTCCCATATATTACATATTGGATGATCATGAAACTAGTCGTACAAAATATCAAGACTAGCAAGAGTTCAGTCATACATGATCAACCCTAGGATCTGTCAATCATGTTACAGCCCGTAGGCAGACAGTAAGTAAATGTGCAATCGAGCTAACACGTGCTTGTCGGCTAAACGCCTTAAAAGAATAATTTTATAAATAAGTAGGAGGACAAAAAAAACCCACTCGTTGCTAGGGTTATGCCTGGTTGACACCATCTGGCTGAAAGGTAGGTAGATCCTCTGGAGCTGCTCCGATATCTGGCCATACAAAACCAGCTGGGTCAGACCCCAGAAAGAGCAAGTGCCACAAAGGAGGCTCACTTAGGAACTAAAACCAGCATACCACAAATAAATAGTAAAGGTAATTAAAGATACTGATAATAACTGAGATAATAATAATATATTGAGCATGGAGAAACCATTCAAGTAGCCAGACTGCAACCCTTAAACCAAACAAGGACCGGGGTTGCAATCCTTCCTTGAATAGAAGCCCGTCTCAATTACTATTAATAAGGTAACAAGATAATAAACGAAGGAAGGACACAGAACTGCTCCAGGAGCCAGGTTACAACCCTTAAACCAAACAAGGACCGGGGTTGTAACCCTTCGCCTGAACAGAACTGGACCCCTGATCTTTATTGTTAAGGCCAGTATAAATAATCATGGTATTGAAGTAAAGGTAAAACATGACAAGCATGACAAGGGGTTGCAATAAGACAATAAACGAAGAGAGGACACAGAACTACTCCGGGAGCCAGGTTACAACCCTTAAACCAAACAAGGACCGGGGTTGTAACCCTTCGCCTGAACAGAACTGGACCTCCGATCGTTATTGTTAAGGCAAGCATCAATAATCATGTCTTGTCATAATTTTGTACAAGATCAGGATAAGACTAAGCTGGAATAAACTCCATCTAATCAATCACGGCCAATCAAGAGTACGGCTTGATACTTTTAACTAACTAGGGTTATCACAGGCCTAGTTACTAGCAAGATGCAATAAGATTATTCCAACAGCCACAAGTCCTGCAGACCATCCGGTTATCCGGGTCGAATGTCCGTTATGAAGAATGTAACACATGACTGTGTGCTGAAAATGTGCCCTACTCGTCGGTAGGCTACAAGTCCACTTAATGCGCCCAAATAACCGGACTGCCTGTAGCTGGAAATCTCTTCATGTCTACTGAATTATTCTAGTTTATTAGCCTTAGTCAATTACTGTAGGTATCCCTGACCGTGGTACTCAGGGGTCCCTATCCTAGACATGATGCAAGACAGTACTGGTTTATTTGTACAAACGCAATCGCCCACGGTGTCCAGGTCATTCATACTTGTCATGTTAGGCTAGCTGTCGTAACAGCATGTCATGATATATCATGTCAGTTTACTTTGTCAAGAGTGCACCACAGCGGGCCACTATCGTGTTCTATTCTTACATTATCATGAATGAGAAAAACTTGCATAAAATAACTAGTGACATATTCTTGAAGCCAAGGGAAAGATCTACAACTTTCATGTTTTGAGTTTTTCAAGATTCTAGCTACAAAACAACTTAAACAGGCAAAAACAGTAAAATAGAGCAATTTCGGCGTATGGAATTCCTGCATAATCGGCGCATGGGATTCCTGCACAAATCGGCGCATAGGATTCCTGCACAAATCGGCGCATGAGATTCCTACGCAATCGGCGTATGGGATTCCTACACAAATTGGCGCATGAGATTCCTGCGCAAATCGGTGCATGGGATTCCTGCACCATCGGCGCATGGGATTCCTGCACAAATCGGCGCATGAGATTCCTGCGCAAATCGGCGCATGGGATTCCTGCACAAATCGGCGTATAGGATTCCTGTGCAAATTGGCGCATGGGATTCTTGCACAATCGACGCATGGGATTTCTGCACAAATTGGCGTATGGGATTCCTGCACAAATCGGCTCATGGGAAACTCACGTTGCATCTTCAGTACATGTGCGTAGGGAACCTACGTACATGACACGCTCGGAGTTAAAGAATGCGTTGCCGGGACTTCACGGCGCATGGCCTTCCGACGCATGGCCTTCTGGGCGCATGGGGTTTCCGGCGCATGGGGTTCATCGTCCCCAAACAGCAAGTTCAGCCATGAAAGTTCTGAAAACTTGTAATGGCCATAACTTACCCATCCGAAGTCGAAATCAAGCGAAACAAAAGCCAAAACTGCATAAAATTGAATTCTCTACAACATAGAACCACTAGATTTTGGAAATACCAAGTTTTTAGAGATCAAAACCAAGAAAACTAAACAAAAAGGAACTTAAAACTTAGATCTACAAAAATATAACCATCAAAATCGAAAACTTCCAGTTCTAAAGAGGCTTAGAATCTAGTAAGGAAGAAAATGGAACAATAAAACATAAGATCCATCATGAAGCAAGTTTGCACTTGCCTAAGCTCTCCCCCTCTCTTTCCTCCTGGTGGTTGAAGAAGTAATGGTGGAGAAGAAGTAGTAATGAAGAGGGAGAGTGTTAGGTGGAAATATATATGAGGGTGATGGTGGTAGGTGGGAGGGTTCACCTTTGGTTCATAATGAACCAAAGCAAACCAAGCCAAGCCGAACCAACCCCAGGAATAAACCAATCAATGAAATGCTAATAAATCAAGCAGAAAGACATGCAATACGGGTCAAATTACGTATACGTATACCAAGATACGCAATATAAACCACAGACATTACAGTCTATACCCATGCCAACAAGGGACATCTTGGACTTTCTTCTTGAACCAGGGACGACGGAAGAAGAAGAGGCCATGAGGATGGCTGCTTGCAAGTTCCTGGTAGGTTCGAGCAAGGATGTTCTCGGCTTTTTCACTGACCATGTCTTCGATAAGGATGACAGTGGCCCGCATCCCGATTTTGAAAAGGATGATAATGACCTTCCTTGATATTATGTACTATCATTCATGATGAAATAAAACTAAATTTTATTTATGAACTTGTCTGATGATTACAAGCACTCTCTTTTACATTTATACATAATACTTTTTGAGGAATTTGCCATTGATGGACATCATTGCAACTTGACCATCCAATTCTGTGAGTTGGTAGGCTCCATTTGAGAAGACTTTGCTTACGATATATGGACCTTCCCACTTCGCATCAAATTTGCTTTTGCTTGAATGAGTCATAGTCATGGGACGTCTGACTGTTAGAACGAGCTCTCCTTTCTGAAAGGCTCTGACTTTAACTTTACGGTTGAAAGTCTTCGAGATGCGGGCTTGGTATAACTCTATATGCTGTTGAGCCATTAGTCGCTTCTAGTCAAGCGCCTCCAATTCTTGAAATCGAAGGAGATCGTTGTTCTCTGTAGAGAGCTCGTTGATGATGGCGATCCTTAAAGATGGGATTTGAAGTTCCAAAGGAAGAACAGCTTCACAGCCGTACACTAGAGAAAAGGGTGTACAGCCTGTAGGGTTGCGGACCATAGTACGATAAGCCCAAAGACATTCGCCAAGCTTCTCGCTCCAGTTTCGTTTGTTAGTAGATACAAACTTTTTGAGGAGCTTGATAATAGTTTTGTTGAAGGCTTCGGCTAAGCCATTAGCAGCAGGATTATAAGCTATCGAAGCGATATTGTGTATCCGATGATCATCACAGAACCTTGTAAACTTCTGACTGATGAACTGTGGTCCATTGTCATGGATGATCCGTCGAGGTACACCAAATCTATAGATGACATGGTGTTTGACGAAGTTGATGACGCTGCTGGTTTTGACTTCAGCTAGGGGTATAGCTTCAGCCTATTTGAAGAAATAGTCGGTTATTGCTAATATGAACCGATGTCCTCTAGACGAAAGAGGATTGATGGGACCTATAATGTCCATACCCCAAGCTTTAAAAGGCCAGGAAGCAGCAGTCGGATGAAGGAATTCTGACGGTTGATGGATGAAATCTATATGGATTTGACAGGCTCGACATTTTCTTGTATATTCGATGGCATCTGATACCATAGAGGGCCAGTAGTAACCCATGCGTCGGATGCGATCCTGTAGCTTAGGACTGGGTTGATGTGCTCCACAGACACCATCATGAGCTTCACATAATACTTGCTTTGCTTCATCACCAGCAAGACGGCGCAAGAGTAGGCCATCATAAGTCCGCCGATAGAGAGTCTTGGTGGTTTGATTGTAGTAGAACTGCAGAGACCATCGACGAATATTCGTAGCCTCCTTAGGATCTTCAGGAAGTATATCGTGAACTACGAAGTCGATGAAAGGAGTTCTCCAATCTTCATCAATAACATTGACTTCAGTAAAATTACTGAACTCAATATTACGATTGTTTTCAATACAAAATAATTCCCGGTTAGAGACAACCACCACCTGCTGTCTTTTGATAGGGATGGCTAAGACTGCTGCAAGATTCACCAAAACATCTGCCTCAGTATTGCAAGCTCGGCGAACATATTCGATAAAGAAGGCTTTGAATGATGTAGCCATGTTGATTGCCGCTTCATGATAAGGTACTAGATCTTGATGGCAAACTTCATAGGTTCCTCTAATCTGGTTAACAACAAGCTTGGAGTCGCCGTAGACTTCAAGATATTTGACGTCCAGTTGTTTGACTAACTGAAGACCGATGAGTAAAGCATTATATTCAGCTACGTTGTTAGAGCAAGGTTCATCTAGGGAGTAAGTTCTTTGAATAGTTGACCCATTTGAAGAAACAAGGACAACTCCAACTCCTGCGACAATGGCACCATTGGGTCCGATCCTGGATGCACCGTCGAAGAATAGACGCCAAGTAGGAAATTCTTTGGAGATTGTATTGGATTCTAATGTCTCGTCTGGAATTTCATCATAGAGTTTGGATGTCTCTGGAACAGGATGAGCTGTTAAGAAATCTGCCAGTACTTGACCTTTAACAGATTTTTGAGGTACATATACCATGTCATACTGGGCTAGCAGAATGGCCCATGTAGCCAACCGAGAATTGAGTGTGCTGGGCTTCTTCATAAGTACCCGAAGAGGATTAACTCGAGATATGACATGAATGGTTTGACCAATGGTATAATGCCGAGTCTTTTGAACAACAAACATAAGAGCTAGGCATTCTTTTTCGACCGGACTATAACGGTGTTCAGCACCAATCATAGTACGACTGAGATAATAGATGGCATGTTCATGACCTTCTTTGTTCTTTTGGGCAAGTAAAGAACCCAATGAATGATCCATAGCACGGACATATATTAAGAATGGTATGCCTGAAATCGGTGGCACCAAGACTGGTGGGTTCATTAGATATTATTTTATATCTTCGAATGCTCGTTGACATTCTTCAGTCCAAATAAAAGATATACCCTTCTTCATCAGCTGAGTAAATGGTCTGCAGCGTCCAGACAGATTCAAAATGAACCTCCTGATGTACGCAAGTCGACCTTGGAATCCTCGTAGCTCTTTTAGGTTGCGTGGAGGACGTATCTCTTGAATGGCTTTGATCTTCTTGGGATCCACGTGTATACCCTTAGAGGTAATGACAAAGCTGAGAAATTTACCACTAGAGACACCCAAGAATAACTTGGTGGGATTTATTTTGAGTTGATGTTGACGCATCAGATTGAAGATTGTTCTCAAGTCTTGGACGTGATCTTCCTTTAGACGACTTTTGACAGCAATATCGTTAACGTAGCATTTAACAGTCTTACGAAGATGATCTCAAAAGATGGTACTCATAGCTCGTTGGTAAGTTGCACCAGCATTCTTGAGACCAAATGGCATTACTGTGTAGCAATAGACTCCGCGAGGAGTGCGGAAAGAAGTGTGTTTTTCGTCTTCGAGATTCATCCGAATCTGATGTATCTAGAGAATCCATCCATAAAGGATATCCGCTTAAACCCACAGGTGTTGTCAATCATGACGTCCGTAATAGGGAGAGGAAATTCATCTTTTGGACATGCTTCATTAAGATCCCGGAAGTCGATGCAAACTCTAACTTTGCCAGTTTTCTTCAGGACTGGAACGACATTGGCTACCCAATCAGGATATTGTTCTTCTCGAATAAAGCCACAAGTGATGAGCTTCTTAACTTCGTCGTCGATTGCGTTCATCATTTTTGGCTTGAAGCACCGTTGTTGCTGTTTGACTGGTTTTGCATTAGGCAAGATATTCAATTTATGAGTAGCAACTTTGGGATCTAGACCTGGCATGTCTTCATAGCTCCAGGCAAAGACATCAATGTATTCTTGAATAAGAAGAATTAATTCTTGTTTATCTGCCTCTGGAAGATTCTTGCTGATGAATATTGGACGAGGTGATCCACTTTCTCCTACATCAATTTGAACCAATTGATCTTCGGTAGGGGGTTCTCGTTGTTCGAATTGGAGTTCCCATTGGGTATCCATTCGTTGAGCCCAAGGATCTGCTTCGGGATTTTCTTTAATATCCTCCTCATGTCCTTCTGGAAGTTTGGCGGAGACCATGTTGGAAGATACGATCAGCCGATGAACTTAACCAATACTGGTATCAGAACCCATGATCTGGAATCAGAAGAGTTAGAGCGCTCCTCACTATAAGATTCGGAGACTGCTGGGGATAACACCGGAGGAGAAGCATATCCGAGACCTCTTTTGGTCCTGTTGTAATATATTTTTGACTTTCCTTTCGGGACAGTCGTACGGATAGGAGTTCGTCTATCCTTGTCGTAGTTGAGACCATTCTTGAAGTTATAACCCATCTTTCGGATGATATCTTTTGATTGTTGACTGTAACGACGAAGTTGGAGATGTCCCGTATCGTTGCTTTTGCTATCATCCGTATAGCTGAATTTTTGTTCTGGTCCTTTACTAAAAAGTATTGGACTCTCGCCTTTCTTTCGAGCAGGAACAATACGATATGAATCATCTGGGTGTTCAAGTGAAACCTCTGTTTGAAGAGACTGTACAACTCCTATTGTAAATGACTGGAAGCTATCTAACATATCCAAATAACACTTAGCATGATAAATGACATCAGTATACTAGAAAGTAGATGTTTTTTCATTGATTTGTACATCTGTATTTACAACAGGACCCTTAGCCTTAGCAGGCTTGGTCAGATTGATTACAAGAGGGAGAGAAGAAGAACGTAGAGGAGGCTTGTTACGACGAAGGTCGATAACAAGTGGCTCAGAGGAGGTGAGCTCCATTTTATCCTTGTTATGAGTTAAATCAATAACAAGTGGCTCAGAAGAAGTGAGCTGCTTTTTATCCTTGTTACGACGTAAGTCAATAACAAGTGGCTCAGAAGAGGTGAGCTCCCTTTGATCTTGACCACCATCGGTTGGTTGCTTCCGGACTGGCAAGTGAATAGCCAGTGGTTTAGAGGACTGAGGATAAGAAACACGCCCTTTGACAGGTATGATGAGGGTATCTTTGGGCGCTGCTTCTTGTTCTTCTTCAGTGTCTAGAGCTAGTACAACCTTCATAAATTCATTCTTGTACATACGAGCATCGTTGCAGTATGTCTCAACACCTTTGAAAGGATAGAGATCCGCAACCTCCTTTTGAACCTCCCCATTGTCATCAACATATTTGAAACATTGATGGAGAGTAGACGGAACAATATTGTGCTCATGCAAAAATGGTCTCCCTAACAAAGCATTGTAAGAACAACCAAGGTTGTCTATGATGTAGAAGGTCACTTTTGTGTGAAGATTGCCTATTTGGAGTTTTAGGCGAATCTTGCCTAGAGGTTCACTTCTTCCTTGGTTGAACCCCAAGATGGTGGTGATTGTGCTAGAAAGATTATGCACGGGGATTTTTAGTGCATCCAGCATTGTCTTTGGCATGATGCTGAGTGCTGACCCTGGATCTATCAGAATACGATCAACTTTCATCGAGTCGACATATCCTGTATAGTATAGAGGACGATCATGCCTATTGTCTTCCATCAGCATATCATCTTGTGTGAAGGTAATGTTTGGAATTAACTCCAACACACTATGATAATGGAGACAAGAGACAGGCTCTGCTGTAGGCTTCTTTAGAAGGGCTAAACAAGTTTTTGCCTGCATTAGAGCTTCACTCAGAGTTTCTCGAGTCTCTTTGGAGAGGCGCAAAAGCTCGAAGATTGACAGCCTAGCCGGTGTATTGGCTAGTTGAGCCAAGATATCAAAATTGTATGGCTTTTCAAGTCCGGAGGGAGTTGACTTCTTCAAAGGCTTATCGAAGCGGACTTGTTGTTTGCCTTTGTCGACTATCGTCGGTTTGGGGGGAATGGGTACTACAACCGGTGAGGATACAGAAGGGATATCTTCAGTGGACACAGGTTGTACTGGAGTGGACTCAGAGGAAGAAGAAGGATTCTCCTGAGTTTCGGGATACTCCCATAGATAAGCTTTCCCTGACCTGGTGCCTAGCAGGATTTCTTCTTCAACTATGGGGTCAAAAGATACCATATTGCAAATCTTTGTCTTGCCTTTGGAGCGTTCTTTCTTCTTGGAAGGAGCTTCGACGTCAGCAACAAGGTCTGGGTGGATCCACATAATCTCACCGTTGTCAAGAGATAAAGGGACGAGACCTTCACTTCAGGGAGGAGGAAGATTCTCGATCTCGAGAGTGGCCTTAGGGATAGGGATGACACCATGCTGTACCATCTGTGGAGGGAAGTCACCAAACTGTATCGAAACCATGTTCGCAGTAACTGTCTTCTCATCTTGTTGCAGAGCAACGACACCAGCGTTGACTAACTCTTGTATCTTGCCTTTGAGCACGTAGCATGCTCGAGTGGGATGCCCAATGAACCTATGATAGACACAATATTTGGGATGATCGGTCTTACCGACTTCCTCAGGTTTCTTCGGGTCTGGAAGTTGGAGCTTATTGCTTTTAATTAAGCAATCAAAGATACTCGCGGTGTCATTCTCGTCAAAGGAGTACTCCACTTTAGGACGGGGTTCCCTTGGTGGAGGGGCAGAAGGTGTAGAAGTAGACGTGGGTGGAGCCACGTTAACATCCAGAGATTCTTTGCTCTTCAAATTGATATTCAAAGTCTCTTTATTCTTGCGGTTGTTCTGGCGATTACCGCTACTCGATGTCTGATGTTCATCCCGGTCGGGGTTAGACATGTGTACCCTAGCTGTTTGAACTTGTCGGCGCTAACTTCAGCTGCTTTAGCATTGACAATGAAGGATGGCCAGTCTTGGAATTGAGTTGAGTCCGTCCACATGCTGATGATAGGCAAAAGATTTGCCTTGCAGGTGTCTATGGTGACAGCGGCCGGAGTCCCGGGAGGCATCTTTAAAGGTTCTCGGCGGAACCTTTCAATGAAACTCTCAGCAGTTTCATTATGTCTTTGTTTGATTTTGTTGAGGGCTGACATAGTCATGTCATTGATTCCCTCATAAAATCGTTCCAAGAATATTTGTTTAAGACCTGAGAAGGAAGTGATACAACCATCAGGCAAACTTCTGTACCAATCGTATGCCACACCGGCTAAACAATCGACGAATACCCTGGTAAGAAGAGCATCATTTGGCTGAAGTTGGACAGTCATTACTTCAAAATGGTTAATGAACTGACTAGGAGAAGTGCTGCCATCAAACAACGAAATTGTGGGAATCTTGTACTTAGGAGGAAATGGAACTTCCTTCCATTCAACCGGATAGGGTTGTTTAATCCCCAATCTTTGTAAGTTGTCTTTCTCTTTGAAGGCCTCGAACTGAGTGTGCAAGAGCTTGACAGCTTCATTAGTGTCTTCCGATGATGAAGAAGGGACAGGCGGAGTCAGAGTGTTAGGAGGAGGAACAGCGTGGTAAGCGCTACCTCCAGCACCTGATTGACTGGGTGTGGGTTAAATTTGTACAGGGGGTACTTGAGGAGATACTACCCCCAGCCCTGCATTGATAGGCACCGACGATGCTATGATCTCAGGAATTGCAGCAGGTACGGTCGGTGGTACTATATGTTGGGCCACAATGATAGAATGCATACTTGCGACCATTTCAGCCTTTGTCTTCAGCTTGTCTTCTAGTGCAGCTATTCGTTGTTCTTGATTAGCCGAACTAGGAGCGTCTGGATCTTCAGTGACAACATAAGCTGTCACTTCTCTTGGTACAGTAGAGGATACTGTTTGTTCAGAACTTTCACTGTATGCATCATAATCAGAGAAAGAATCATCTCCTGAATGAGCAGCAGGAAGATGACCAGAAGGATCTTGAAGAAGATTCCTTTAATCGATTGTATCTCGGCTTCGGGATCGGGTATGTCGAAATACTCCTTCAGAAGATTCTTGGAGTAAATCTAAATACCGTTGGCTGGGCCGGCGAGGCTTGCCGTGCTTGGAGAACTTTCTACCCCCAGTGTCTCGGGAAGTCATGTTGACGGATGCATACAACACTTCGTCTTCATCTTCCGACATTGGTTCCGAAGTTGTAAAATTCAAACGATCGAAGACAGATCGTTTTGTTGTCTGGCAATAGCATTGGATGATGACTTTATGATTACAATGATGATCGAGTGGTTGAACTGGAGGCATCGAGATGTTGTCCCACTTTTGCCTGAGATGCTCCCGGAGATCAGGAACAATGACAGGACGAGAAGAAGTTTGAGGGATATGTTCTTTGACAACATTCGGAACATGGTTCCGGTTCTTCAGATGTTTTGTCCCTTGAGTGTACAGGGAAGTGCTCACTTCATTAGCATAGGTGTCAGGATTTTTGACCCGGGAAGTTTGCCTTTGATGCAGGTTCGTCTTCGGCATTGGTTGTTTGCGTTGCCGAAGTTAATGTAGACCGAGATCTATTGAGATAATTTCGTAGATCAGCAAACTCACCCCCAGGGGTTTCTGTCTGAGACACCAGTAATTTGCCCTATTTTGATCGGGATATTTGGAGAGTTGGAAGATCTTGGAACTCTGCTACCGGAGTAGGCAACATACCTCTTTGATCAGTATATTTCTTTCTGGTCTTGTTTGAGAGAGTTTTTGTACTGACTGGTGCCGAGGCACGTTCAGATTGATCTTCCGGGGTAAAAACCGGAGAAGACTGAGAAAAGACCAAAGGACCTTTTCCTTTATTTTGTGAGGAAGGGTTAGCTAAAGAGCGTTTTCCTCTGCTGTCTTTCAAGTCGTAGAACGAGGAATTTTGAAAAAAGACCAACGAGCCTTTTGCTTTGTTCTGAAGAGGAGGAGGAATAGTCAACAGACTACCTCCAGTGGATTGCGCTGGAGCAACAGGGTGCTTGGGAAGAGGAGATGAATATTTCCCCTTGCTGTAAGAAGAAGGGAGATTAGCCAAAGGGCTGTCTCTCTTAGACTGCGCTGGCACAGCTTACGCAAGAGTTGAAGTAGTTGTTGGCACATTGGCTGATTGCGCACGAGGAGTTTTGGCAAATGGCCTTTTGGCCACTGACACAGCAGATTGTGCAGCAGGAATCTTTATTCCAGAGTGCTTGAGTTGCACTCTGGTTGCTGGAGTGGACTGCACAGGAAGTGTTGCAGCCAACTGCGCCAGGGGAAGAGGAGTCTTGCACTTTTCCAGAGCAGCATAGGAAGTGGTTGTGCACTGGCCAGAGGAGCAGCGTACTGCGCATGAGTAGTAGAGACAGATTGTGCAATCAGCAGAGACAGCAGATTGTGCAACAGTCTTGGAAGCAGACTGTGCAATAACAGAGATAGCAGATTGTACAACAGTCTTAGAAGCAGACTGTGCAACAACAGAGACAGCAGATTGTGCAACAGTCTTGGAAGCAGACTGTGCAACAGCAGAGATAGCAGATTGTGCAACTGGTTGTGCAGAGGACTTTGGAGTCCATACTGAACGAACCTTGCTCTTGGCAGAGGTTGCAGTGCGACCAGTAGTCTTGGAGTTGATCATCGCTTCGTAGGCCGTCTGGTTGACCTTCACAACCAGCGCCTTCTGCGTCTTCCCGATAGACGCAACGTCACATTGATTTGTTACTTCCTCGTCGGAGGAGAAAGTCGTCCCCAGCAGAGTCGCCATTTTGTTTGCAAAAACAAAAGTTTATCTTTATTTCACAAACTTTGTAAGAAGATTACAATAGAATTCTGGAAAAGTACAACTGTAGGAATCCGATCTAAAGACGATCGCTTTATCCCTTGGACGATGTGAACTTTGAAGACGATAGCCTCTGAAGTTGAAGGCGGTAGCCTCTGAAGAATACAACAGCACTTGGACAAGAACTCATGAACTCTCTGATTTTTCTGATCTCTATGTGATCCCCTCTAGGAAGGACTTGAAACTCTATTTATAGAGTTCTGGAAATAACTAATTTTTAGTTATTCTGGATTGCGCAGGATGGATTGCACATATATTGGACTGCACAGACATCAGACTGCGCTGGCAGTTATTTGATCGTGGGCCAACTGTATTGGACACATGGCATTATTTGATTGAAATGCGCATAATCGTGTACAGACGGTTGCCACATGGTGAGCAATTAATGGCATGTATGCCACGTACAAAATTTCAGTTATCTTGATGGACTGCGCTACATGAATTGTGCTAGCTTCAGATTGTGCTGGATTTGGATTGCGCTGGATTGAACTACGTTGGATTGAACTGCGCTGGATTGAGCTGTACTGGCTGTACAGCTGTCCTCGAGCGCTGTACTGCACGAGAAACGAACAATTTCCTCGTTCTTCGTGCTGTCAGCTGTCAGAAGATCTGATTTTCTGTCAGGTAATGATGATGCGGCCACGTCAGCTAGCGCACTTAGAAGTGTGCGCAATTTAGCTTGCGCAATTGAGGTGGTGCGCAGTCTGTCTTCTGCGTAATTCATTTGAAGGATGCACACTTTGATTTTCATGGCTTTGTTGATGGGTGCAACTTGATTTTTAGGACCTACAAACAATAGGTTTGGAAAAATCGATCCAACATGTAAGGTAATTCGGATTGAACAACTTATATAGAATTACAGTCATATATGTCGAATATATGAGCTCAAGTTATATTGACCATTGAATTTTGGACTAAAACTTTCCTTGGAAAGAGGAGTAGCTAAATAACCCATAAAGCAGATGGGTGATGATAGGGGTGGGCATACGGTTTTAGGACCCGCGGTTCCGACCCGGTCTGAACCGTAAAATGTCCAAACAAACCGGTTCCTAAATTTTGAACTTTAAACGGGACAGGTCAGGACATGTCGTGTGACATGAGCGGATCGGGACAGGTCCTATTTTTAAAATAAACGAGGCCCCGACTCGGCCTGTTTCTAGGGGTATGCATTTTTTTATTATCAATTTTTGTATTTTTTTTGTTTGTTATTATAGTATATATTATACCATGTTATTATTTAGTAAACAAATTCTAGAAATTTGGGAAGACATTAGACTTATTTTATTCTTATAGATAATAGAACATATGTAAATATTTACTATTCTAGAATTTTTTTAATTCGTTTTGGACCCGTTTGGACCCGCGGGTCGGCCCGTTTCGATCATGTCGAGTCTGGTCCGGTCCAATATTTTTTGGACCCGTTCCGTCCCGTCAATTTACGGGTCCGGTCCGGGTCCATCAAATTTGGACCCGATTCGACCCGTGCCCAGCCCTAGGTGTTGAGATTTCCTTGTTTGAATATAGACCAAAATTCATGACCAAGTCCCAACTGGAGCATATACCCTATGTACAAGAAATTGTATTTTTAGCAACAAATTTTAGTGACATAAGATCTTTTATGTCTCCAAAAGCTAATTTTTTAGGTATATTTGCGACATGCGTTCTAGTATGTCGCAAAAATCACAAAACTTTTACTAAAGGAAAACCAAATATTAAATTTTCCAAAACCTGTCTATATAATGCAACATCAACATGTAGAAAAACGAAATCATACATTTGAGGACATGTACCTGTGTGTAGCAAAAAAAAATCATACGATTTGACTACATGTGCGTGTATTAGTAAATGCATTTCTGAAAATTTTAATTTATCCCGTACTTATTTTCATTCACAAAATTCTCTCCCTATTAAACCCTTTTTATTACTGCGCTCTCTCTCTCTCTCTCTCTCTCTCCTCTCTCCCTCTCTCTCATTGAGAACAATTTTTCTTATCATCCTCCTCCTTTAAACAGAGGGCTGCGGAAGAAGAAGGCAGAGCTTGGGTGTTCTCGGGAGCCCGTCCCACATCCGATCGATTTTACTGCACCAAATAGTCAAATTGTAACAAAAATTATTTTCGATTGGTAATGATTATTAGTGTGATAAGTTGTAATGTTAATTACCGTTACAATAATCGATTTACCGTTACTAAAGTAATTTTTTTATATATTTAATTTAATTTATTTATCATAACATTAATAACCATAACAATAATAACCGTTACAAATCGATCATGTACATATCACATTTCACGAAATGAAGTTTTATCCCTCCTCTAATTTCATAAAAAGTATTATCCTCTTCTATTTCATGGGTCTCGACCATTAATTTTACTATTCTTAGACTAAATTTTTTGAAGTCACGAAAAAGTATTCTCCCTGCAAACACTACAAGAAAATATAGTATTTACGGCGCGCAATTTACAGCGCGCAGTTGTTGCGCGTTGTAAATGACACTCTTTTACAGCGTGTAAATATGTGCGCTGTAAAAGAGTTGCTTTTTGTCTTTTTTACGGCGTGTTTGACATGCACGCCGTAATTGAAAACTCATTTACGGCATGCATTTTTGTGCGTTGTAATTGAAGACTCATTTATGGCGTGCACTTTTGCGTGTTATAATTGAAGGCTCATTTATGGCATGCATTTTTGCGTGTTGTAATTGAAGGCTCAATTATGGCTTGCATTTTTGCACATTGTAATTTAAGGCTCATTTACGGCTTGCATTTTTGCGCGTTGTAATTGAAGGCTTATTTACGACATGCATTTTTGTGTGGTTGTAAATGAATGTATTTGTTTATTAAAAAGTTTTCTTTTTCTTCCTAGCAAATTTTTTCCTAAAAATTTAGTTTCCCTCTCAAATCCGGATTTCAAGAAAATGTTAAAATAATAATTTTCCACCTTTGTTTTCATATAAAAATGATAAAAAATAAAAAAATAAAAGGAATAAAAACTGAGAAAACAACAACAAAAATCTTTTAAAAATTTTAAAAAACAAAAATCATTCTCAAAAAGAAAAAGAACAATTATTGAATTTTCCAAAAAATAGAAATCTTTTAAAAATTTTAAAAAACAAAAATCATTCTCAAAAAGAAAAAGAACAATTATTGAATTTTCCAAAACAAAAATAAATAAATAAATAAGATTTTTTAAATTACTATACAAAAATTATATTATTAAGGGATATAATGGTTATATTTTGTGGATAAATTATCTATTGAAATATATCCAATTTTTGAAAATAAAATTTTATAACATAAATTAAATATAAAAACAAAAATTTCATCCTAAAGTTGTGCAAAAAAAAAAAAGATGATAACAAAAGTTATCTAATAAAACAGAAAACGTTTAATAACTATCAATTTTATATAAAACAAAAATCTTAAATTTCAGGCTATCATCTTAAATTTGTGCTCCGAAAATTCTGTTGTATTTGAAGACTCATCTACAACGTACTTCACCACGTTAGTCATTTACGGCATGCTTGAGCATGCTGTGAAAGATATATTTTTTTAAAATAAAATTTTTCGAGATAACTTTTTCACTTTCCCGCTTAAGTTTTTTCATTCCTGCTTTTTATTTTTATTTCCTCTTTTTTTTTTTTTTTTGATGGATATTTTTATTTCCTCTTTGAGGCCCTAAACTAGATCCTGAACTCTTTCCTTTCATTCTCTCCCTCCTTACCAGTCATTGAGCCATCGCGGCCATGGCAGGCCTCGACGAGCATGGGCTTTGTTCTCAGTAGATGAGCACTCGTTGGTGCTGACGAGCTCGTCTCCGGCGATCAGCCACTAAACTTAAAGAGTTCGGTACGAGGGGTCTCTCCGGTCACTGACAAGCTCTTCTTTTCTTTCGACTAGAGCTCACGGCGGAGCTACCGTTTCTCGACGAGGAGCTTTGCCTGTCCAGAAGATTCTTCCACCCGTCTCCGGCGCTCTGGAGTCGATCGAGTCGACATCTGCGAGTAGCTCGACTCGAAATCTTCGATCTCTGGTGAGTGTTCTCAATTCCTCTTCTCTTCGTTTTGATTCGTAAGATTGAGTTGATCTCAATGAACAATTCCTCTTCTCAAAACAAGACTATGAATAATTTCTGTTTGATCTGCACACCATGTGTTCGGTCAATTGTCTCAGAGGAGTATCGATAGCATAACTTGTCCGAATCGGACATGAGGATGCATATATGATACAACAGAGTCCTTGGAGCTATATGATTTCATCTGATTCAAACACAGTATGGTTTTGATTCTTCTACTTTGTTTTGTTTTGGTTTGAGGATTAAGTGTGTCTATTGTGTCTAGAATGACACAGAAATTGTGTTGACACTTATGTGTCTGTGACACACGGGTTTGAGTATGTACACTTACAACAGTAGACACGAGCCTCAGACAGCGGATATGCAGCCGAAACGAATGCGATGGTTGCGGTGGTCGCGTGTGCCGCCGTGGCGGTGTGCTACGTGGCGGTACTGTACGCTTCCACCGAGCTCTTATGTTTTCCGTCAGTAAGTTCCTTCGACAAATATATGCTCCGGAGCATCTGCATTTGTTTGTTATTTATAAATAATCTACTGGTCATATTTCCTATTTACTGTTTAAAAACGCTATATTGTCTTATTTTTCAACCTATTTGTCATGTTGTTACATTCAATGTTTCAGTGTTACTGGGGACTGCGTCAATTGTCCTCATGCAAGTGTCATACATTTTTGTTGGTGGAATCGAGTAAGTCTATAAACGTCTATTAAACTCCGTTGCTTCTATATATACACAGTTTATAATTATTGGACTAGATCCTTGAGTTGTTGCTGTTTGTATCAGTATATAAATAGACTTGTGCAAAATGGCGTTCCATATGAGAGCAAAAGAGCCATGGCTTTACTCAGAAAAAGAGTTCTGAAGAGCGTAGTCTTAAGGCGCACCAAGAAAGGCAGAGCTGCAGATCTTACTCTTCCTCCAAGAATTTTAAGATTCAGAGTAACTCATTTTATTAGTTGGATGTTAAGTTACTAATGCATCATGCTTCCACTTATTTTACAATATAAGTTCCGAAGGATTAAACACCTGAGAGTATCTGTTATATTTTCTTTTGCAGGTTAGTTTGAGGAGAGATTCTTTGGATAAAATGAGCAGGAGTTCTATGAAGCTCTATATACACAAAGTCAAGTAAAATTTATTGGGTGTGTTTGCATTGATGTTTTATATTAATAATCTATGTTAGTATCATTAACATGCTAAATTGAATCTCTTACTAACTTGAGTAATTATATGTAGCAGCTATCAACTTATTGAAGTTCTGTGTTGTGAAGCTTTTCTTGCAAAGAAACTGATAATTCAATTCATGCATTGTCAATTTTAAACTAAGAAGTTCTTGCAAAAAGTAAAGTCTTGGTTATACTTCTAGTTGCTTATGGCAAGTAGTGTCTGCCACTGGACATGGACAGTTGTTAGGATAATTATACATTTAACTTGAAAAATTAAAGTAGAAATGCAGAGCTTTTTCCCAGGATTGAATTTGCATGCTTAAGTGAGGTGTGTGATTTCTCCAGTTGAGAAAGCCAGTAATAGGCAGTCTACGTGTTGGAAGATTGGACTCGGAAACATCCATTGAACATGTCCCAAGTCTCCTTGTCTTGTTTTTCCAATTCATGGTTATACCATTTTTTAACAAATGGCCTTCGAGATGTTTCTGCGGAAACATCTGTAAATATTGGCCCTTCTCTAGTAGCTTCTTCTGTAGAAACTACGTTCTTTCCTTTTGTTGGCTATTAGCCTGAAGGGTTGCTGGCTTTATTAAAGCCCGTGCTTTTTCATCTTTGGGAGGGAGCATTTTTTTTCATTGGGAGAGGGAGAGGAAGTGGATTTTGTCAAATTCTTCCTGACCAGGATTTGCTTTATTAAAGCATGAATTTTTTCTCCACTTGGAGAAGGAAAGGGAGTGGATTTTGTGAAATCTTTCTCGACCCAGGTTATTTTTCCTCCTTTGGGAGAGGGAGAGGAAGTGGAATCCTTCTTGATCTTTCTTGCAGCAAACTGCTCCTCCCATTACTCCTATCATTTCATTTGGTTATACAATTTCTGAAATTAAAGTAGATTTATCCAGATTTTCTCAAGTGGTTCCTACAGTTTCATCCTAACTATGTAGTTTGATAAATTAATTAATGAGCTCCTACGCCACTCATAGAATTACATATTTTTTAATCTGTATCATTTTGGTCAGGTAGTGGGCAAATAGCATAACTAAATACCCCCAGAATTTTATCTGGAGCAACAGTTTACTTGTTGCTATATCAGATTTCTTAAATGCTCTTGTAACTTGGAATTATATTTTTATCCTTTGAGGAAAGGATAAGTTCTCTAATTAGCTCTACCTTATTCATCCAGATATGTTGGGGCTGGGACACTGATGAACAATTATGCCCATATTTTGACCTCCTTACTCAATTGCGGCAGGTATTGTGACTACATTATTTGGCAAGTGTTGTGATATCACGGTTTCTACGTCTTTGTTTAGATCAAGGTTCGCTGTATCGATATTGGAATCAGTATCAGACCATTCCTATGAGTATTGGTATTGGCAATATCGGTAGTGTCGGCGGTTTCGGATCGAAATATCAAATTTTTTAGTATCGGAAAACAAATAACAATTAATAAATTATTAACATTTTAAAACTATATTTTATACATTTAGGCATAATTTTAAGTATTTCGAGTGTTATTTCTTAGTAGTTTTGAAATTAAATGAAATAGTAGACACCCTTAGCGATTGGTTTACATGCAATAGATCAATTTTCTTTTTTCTATATGCTTTTACAACCTTATTATGCTTCAAACCCTTGTTGATTTGTCTTTTTGCCTTCAATTTTCTTTGCCAAATTGATAGAAAAAGAGACCCCCATGTCGGTATCGGTCAGTATCCGGTATCGGATTGGGATATGCCAAACCGTATCGGTATCGGCCAATACTTTAAACTATGGTTTAGATGCTTGAGTTTATTTGTCTATTCTCGCATATACTTCAGTGACCAACCATTTATAGTTACTGTTTTCCGCTTCAACAAATGGAAGTCTGGGACAGTTCCTATTTGCATGTGGCTGATTGCAGTATATGTGCTATATGTTCTTTAGTCCTATAGGCATCACACTATAAAAATTACTGTAACCTGTTGTTTGGCTTCTCTGTCAATGTGTTTTGCATCTGTAGGCTTATGTATAATTAATCCTACTGATATATGATTCTAGGCTGTTGACCACCCATACCTTGTGGTGTATTCTAAAACTGCGGAAGTACCTGATGGGGCTACAGAAAATCCTATAGGTGATTGTGGTGTTGGAGCTAAAGAAGATAATCCTATAGGTGATTGTGGTATCTGTCATGAACCGGTGGAGGATGTGGTGGTGAGTTGTTTGTGACTGTTACTTTAAAATAAATCAAACATACTGTATTCAAGTTTTTTTGTACCTTTTATTCAAAAATTTGCAAGTTACTTGACCATACCTTTTGTAAGGCCTGTTTGATTGATTACTCAGCAAGTTTGGGGAATGTATCTTGTCCATCATGTTCAAAGCCTTTAACAGTTGACTTAACAACAAATATCTCTGAAGAAAACTCAGAGAAGTATACTACGACAGCCATCAAGGGTTATAAGTGCTCAGGAATATTTAGTAGGGTGAAAAAGTCCATTCAAGACCAGCACAAAAATCGATGCATGGGTATGTTATACATGTCTCTGTCTTTATCAACACCATCTATCTTTCAGCTTATTTGTTTTAGGAATCACACTTGATCCCTAGTCTTACGGTCATGGCTCGAGCTGCATTTCGGACCTGTAGTTCTTTCCAGGATGATAGTAAGATATTGAGTCTCTATCTTGCTCTTTTTTCCCCGGTAATTTTGCTACTAGCTAGAATTAGTTAACAAGTGTACCCAAATGTTTGTGTTTAAAGGTTGCTCAAGACATCCTAATACTGTTATATTAAGCAAATATATATGAAGGATGTATGACTCATTTTACCAAATATATATACATCGAACTACATCCAATTATACATTGACCTTGATAACACACTGGAAATTTAGGAAAACAACTTGATTCCTTGAATATATCTCCAAGAGTTAGGATCTACTCTCATTGCCAGATGATGAGATGGAGAGATAATTGCCCTAAAAACTCATTATTCTGTAATCTTTCCATGTTTCTTCATTAATGTGACACAAGGTTATGTTAGTCGTTAACTTTCAATCATCAGGGGGTAAGTCTAATGGATTTTCTAGTGAAGGAATCAATAGTATCTAGATAAAATGGATTTGTTCTTCTACCAAAATTTGTTGTTACTTTTCTACTACAAACAATTGTAATTTTCTTATCATATTGCTCTTTTAACTATTTTATACAAATTGCTTACTATGCTTTACTTACTAGAAACTTTGATTATATGCAGGGAATAATAGCTTGCTTAATTGAACACCGAGTCCGTTTTTCCAAAAAGTTTGGAAGCTATCCATTGCTTAAGTGGATTTTTTTGTATGGAGCAAGATGTCTAATCCCCTAAAGAAATGCCAGTGGTGGTGGTGGCTTAAATGAGAAAGAAGGATAGTTAAGTTATTTCTTTGTTTCCTGTTATCAATGTGTTAAGTGGTTTAATGTACATACTTTGATTGATACATACTCTTTAGAGAGGTTACCGTGTAAATATACTCATTCTGAAAATATATTCTGTGTTAATTGTGTTAATTAGTAAGTATTGTTGCTGTAGTTATTGTATTTGCTGTATTTGTACTCTCAGTTCGTCTGATTTGTGCATGTACGACTGTTGCTATCCAAACCAATGCCTCGGCATTGCAGGTGCAGGCCATAAGCACATTGTAAAAAAGATAGTCATTTATAGCGTGCGAATGTGCATTGTAAAAAAAATGGAAAGGGTCATTTACATCGTTCCAATGTGCGTTGTAAAAAGATAGAGATTGTCATTTACAGCGTTCAAGTGCGTGTTGTAAAAAGATGGAAATGGTCATTTACAGCGTTCAAATGCGCGTTGTAAAAAATATGGAGAGGGTCGTTTACAGCGTTCGAATGCGTGTTGTAAAAAGATGGAGAGGGTCATTTACAGCAATTGAATGCACGTTGTAAAAAAGATTGAGACAGTCATTTACAACGTTCGAATGCGCGTCGCAAATAATATGGTCATTTACGGCATGGCCTTTTACGGCACACAAATGTACGTCGTGAAAGATCTTTTACGGCGTGTTTCACAAGTTTTTCAATTTATATTATTGTTTTAACATTTTGCTATAAGTCAATCTTGATTGATCCTGCCTGCAGAAGTTTAAAAAAGGACCCAAATTAATTCACACCAATTGTTTTGCAAGGCTCTATTAAATGAACTAGAGCTTTGTTTTTGAGTCTTCTTTAGCCTGGAACTAGTGTCGATCTCTTTCATATATTATTCTGTATCAAGTAAAAATTTCATGACATGTTAGAAACCAAAAGAATGCCCAATAACAGGATGTGCATTCATAACAGGAGAAAAGGTCATGGAAGAACTTTGAGGTTGTTGAATATATAATAGGCATAATGTTCATGACTAATTTCACATGTACAAGTTCTAGGGAAAGGTTAACTATTCCTTCACATTTGTCTTTGAGTTTGTCAAAGATACAAAAGACATCGTACTAATTATCACTTTCACTTGTGAATTTGGAGAAATGTCAGTTTACCTTCATATGTGGATTTCAGACCAACTAAGTGTAGAGTGCAATGGAGCCCAAACATTCCTGGAGTGGCCTTAAATCCACTATTTCTGGCGATGAAAACCACTTTGTGGAAGTGCATTTTAGATCAATTTTCTAGAGACTGGATTTCAGACCCACTTTCTGGAGTGTCAGCCTATAATGGTACAATGTGAGAATTTTCAGTCAATATGAGCTAGTATTTCAGCTTGCCGTACTCATCCGAGAAAGTCACAAAACCCTTGCCCTAATCTCTCTCCCGAGCCTCCTCTGATTTCTTCTATGTCATTCTTCTTATACAGTTATTTTGCTTTTATCTCCGAGTAACATTATTATTAATGGCTGTTGAATCTCCGAGTAACATTATTATTAATGGGTTTACTTTTATCTTGTGAAAATGACAGTTGATATGGCATGACTGACAGTTGATACCATTATGCACTAAATGTTAAATACTATCACCTTGTATTAGTAAACTGACACTCATGTTGTCTTCTTTTATATTGTTATTATTTTAATTTTTTGTGCTTGATGAAGTGCTCAAACAGTTCTGCAAAGAGAACCAAAAAGCAACAGAAAGCTTCACGCATTGCTGCTATTATTGCAAGTAGACAAGAAAAGAACCGGTCCTTAAGAATGTTGGATGGCGTTTCTAATGAAGATTCTAACTCTCCACCAAAGACATCATCTAATACATTACCAGATGGTCCAGTAGATGAGATACATCCAGAAAAATCTAAAAGAACACCAAGGGGTAAGGCAAAATGTTTGGCAGTTAGCAAACAGGCAAAACATGCTCCTCTTCTCCTAGAATTCAACCATAGAGGCCAGCCCATTAAAGAAAATGCTCCAAAATTTAGTTCTTTCCTGGGCATGACGGCAAGAGAGCTGCTACCAGTTAATATGAGTAAATGGAAGGATGTCTCAATAGACTTCAAAGATCAGATTTGGGAACATATAACGGTAATGATGTTATTATTGTTATTGATTTGTTCCTTATATTTTACATGATATTTAGCCACAAAATTTTTGATCAAATTTTTGCAGCAAAATTTTGCGGTGGATGAGTGTCACAAGGATTATACTTTTAGAAAGCTACTGAAGATTTGGCGAGAATGGAGATCCAATTTGGTGAAACAAGTAAAGAAGCAAGCGGAAGTGGTAGGCCTACCACGTGCCGCTACCCTCCTCAAACCTGGAAACATTGAATCAATGGATAAGTGGATGTCTTTTATTAAAGCCAGAACAACTTCTACTTTTTTGGTAGTTATAGTTTTGCAATTTTGTAGTACATATTTCAGTTTTTTATACTTTTATATCTTGTTATATCATCAGTTTTTCTCCCTAATTTTTTTGTAGGAAAAAACTGAAAAATTTAAAGAGATGCGAGCAAAACAAGTTGATTTAGTGCATCATACAAGTAGAAAAAGTTTTGCCGTTGTTGAAGACGAGTTGGTAAGAATAATATGTTAGTTCATATCTGGTTTAAAATGTGTGATAAGTGTAGATTATCTATATTTATTATTTTGCAGAAGCAAAAAAGTACGACACCCGAAGCAATTTCAAGGGTTGATGTTTGGATTCACGCATATGAAGCGAGAAAGGAAAATTCGGAAGGGGAAGTTCAAGACTCGGAAATAGTGGTAACAATATATTGTTACACATTTCAGCTTACTTTTGTTTGTATTATATTTTCGTATTTATATATCTCCAATTTGTATTTTTCTAGCAACAAGTAAAACAATACAAGGCTGAGGAAGATCCTTCACAAAAGAATTCTATAAAAAATGATGTTGTTGCAAAAGTACTTGGTCCGGATCCACGAGGACGAGTAAGAGGGTTTGGATTTGGAGCAAACCCTTCAAAAGTGGATGGTCAAATTTATATGGGCAATAAATTCACAAGATTGGAGAATGAAGTGGAAAGCGTGAAGGGCTTGGTGAAAGACCTTTTTGTTCGATTAGACAAAGGAGGAAGTAACTCTGTAAGTATATGAAATATCTATGTCGACTTTTCTTTTGGTCTCTTTTATGCACTTGATCACAATATTTTATATTTGAGCCCCTTAATATAATGACAACAGGAAAATACATGTGCTCAACATTCTGCTAATGAGATAGCAAGAAGAAAACGCAAAGAAAATCCCAACGATCAAAATTCTTGTAATGATGAGAGAACACAAAATGATCAGAGAAAACAAAAAGGCAATAAGAGCACTCAAAATTATGCTAGTGAGAGAGAACAACACAAAAAATGCAACAAAGCAAGTGCAACAAGTATACAAGCTTTTGGTAGTGAAGGAGCACAAAGAAAACAAAAGGAAATAGCAACTGTTGCTGAAGGTTCTACTCTTGAGAATAGGATGTGCAAACTACTAAGTTGGTTTGCAAAAGATGAAGTTGTTGTTGCTACCGCTGAAATTTCTTTAACAGATCCAAGTGCATTGGTCCATCATGTTCCTTTAGGCCACGATTGTTGGAAAGTTTGGGTGCGCAATGTAATAGATGACATTGCTTTATATCGACCAACAACAGAGTTTGGTAAACTCTCCAGTGCTGAACAAAGTACAATTGCATGGCCCATCAAGTACATCAAATTGGATTAGTTTTGTTTACTGAGGTAAATATTCTAACCCGTGTTCAAGTTATTTTCTTTTGAGCCATTGATGTCTTCTTGAAAAATACATGCCAATGTGATTTATTTCAGTTTCAGTCGGACTTTAATGAAATAAGCTTTTGCTTAATACATAAGTTGTTCTATTTATTTCAGTTTCAGTCGGATTTATTTCAGTTTCTGTCATTCAGTAATACATAAGAGAAACTTGAATCAATTTGGCAAAACTGAAGCAAAATCGATATACATACTACTATTTTTCTATTAATCCATGCCTATAAGGGTTCCTAACCATACACACACACACACACTACACTCTGCTCACTGCCTTCTCCTAAATGATACTCAAGTTCCCCACACACATACACTACTACTTGTATGACATAAACATATGCAGGTAACCCCTTACTAGTGTCATTACTCCCTATCAAAATGCTACTGCAGGGGAGCCCCCAACACCTGTCCACTCCTACACTGGCCTGTGTACACATCCCCATTCTCCTTATCAACTGATATAAAGAAAATAAGTAAGATAGACTGATATTTAAATGGGTAAAGGACTGATACATAGTACTAAGCAAGTAGCAGTTTGCCCGAGCCTCTTGCCTCTTCATTTCACATACCAAAGCACCTGTCACAAGCACCCACTGTCAATGACAAAACCAAGCCAAATGTAGGCCATCCCAGGCCTTGCCAGGGCTCCCTGTCCTGTCTACAGGAGGCAGGAACCACCCTACCCTGCCCCAACATAGATTCCCTGCTGCCTATCACCCTATACATGCTTACATACCTACAAACTCACTGGCCTGCCCAGGTAGAGGGAAACCTCCCCCCTGACCTGCTTACCACTCCACCCCTCAAACTCCACGGCAGTCCCCTCTCCTCATATACACTTGCCTCTCATCCCCTCATAAACCCTTTTGATTGATACAGTGTTAAACCTATATGGGACTGACATTAGGATGCTAAGATGGACAATAGGACTGGACAAATTGAATGTTAGAGAATAAACATTAAGTTATGGGACAGAACTAACTACAGTGGACTAATACAATGTGATGGACTGATACTAAATCAAATAGAGGCTGTTACATGTCATATCTGAACAAAATAAGCAAGGGCTGATCATTGCAATTGCAGTGGACTAATACACTTATCCCCAACTAGGTTGAACAGGAAATAACTTAAACTGATACAAAGGTAAATGGAAGACTGGATAACTTGGGAGTATGGACTGAACAAGAGAGTGTTATGAAGGGCTGATACATTAGAGATCAAAGGGACTGAACATACATGAAATGGACTGAAACTTAGTGATGCAGGACAGAACGGGATGGTTATTACCAAGGGACTGATATATGAGTATGGACTGAATCAGTAATGGGGGTCTAAACTCCAAGTACATGGAGCTGAACCAATATCAAATTCCCATCTAACCAATTACAACCTGCCTACCATCTCCCCCTCCCACACGGGAATGATGGTGTCTGTTCAGGGTGCTTTCATCAAGGTATTCAAACAACAGATGGTTTGGTGCTAGCTATTGTGCATCAGCTTTGGAAATAGAGGAGAAAAAGATAGGGTAATTTTCGTAAATAGGGTGCCAGAAATTCTTTGCAGGTAAAAAGAGTTTTTTCTGCTGTGAAGAACATGATGCTACAGGAAACTTTTGTTATCTAAGCTGGTTATGCGTATAGTCCGTACCACGTGAGTGCTCATTTGGGACACGAGGGGAACATGTATTTTTTGGGGAGACTTTGTACTAGAAGTATGTTCTGTCAACAAATTATTTGAGTAATTATACAAATTCAAAGGACCATGAGAATTTAAATTGGATGCAACTATCCTTATGTTTCTTGATCATATGCAACATTTCACGCTACTGGCCCAATGATGATGATGATCAATATAAGCATTGTCATGTCATCAAAATGCCAGGTACAAAGTTAAATTGGACCAACCAACCAACCAACCAACCAATGTATTCTTCTTTGTTCTATCTTATGCTGTATTGCACTTACTGGTACAATAATGATGACCTCAAAGCCTTATCGTCAAAATGCCAGCTATGAAGCCTGACTGTAGATTGCCTTTTATAACCTGAATATTCTATATTAATATGCTTGTAGAGATGCACGATCCGACAACATAGCAAACCCGGTGCTGTTTGACATGAATTGACTTACCAAAAGTAAATTGGAGCCATTTTTTAGAAACTAATGAGTATATCAATAAAAGACAAACTTACTGAAAATTGAAATTTTGATATATTCACTGAAAGGGAAATACTTTAAAATGAAAAAAAATGAACTATAGAAGTACATGCATAGAAAAGTAAGTTATGAAATATATAAATATAACAAATGTAAGTACACGAACAACCACTTTTGGTAAGAAGCATGAGGAAGATTCATAAAATATATAGAGATATAAGGTTAATGGAGAGATTGCAAAAATAAATGTAGGCAATTTCGGACACTTAGTTATTCTGCAATTTGGGTCACTTGGTTAATCTTGACAAGCAAGAAATCTTTGAATTTAAGTATCTATAGATATGCAGTGCTTTGACTAACCATATGAACTAATAAAAATAATTAGGCCTGGCTCGAACACAGGATCTCCCGTTATCCCTCACCAGTCCCCCTCCGGCTGGGCCACCCCCTAGTGACAATGTACTAAGATAATAGAACTTATAATGCATGCTAAAAATATGGGTAACCTGGGATCTCTTTAGTATCTTGCAATACAGGATACATATCTTACGGTGATACAATTTCTTGAAGTTTAAGGGTGCCAATACACTTTCCCTATCACATGATATGATATGAATCATTTGATATGGTGTACTGCTAATCTCCCCTTCCCTGACTTCACATTCCATTGCACATTTGTGCACTGGTACACACGTCTTCTTACTAGCTCCCTTGCTAACCTTGCAAAAGATGGCTAAACTTGCAAAAGATGGGTACTGCTGCAACTAGACTTTTCCCAAGTATCCATCTATTCTTTTTCCAAGTCGCCACTCACTAAACTCTCTGGATTCACCGTGCCGGGATGCTGGATTTTTTTCATAGGTGGTTTAACTGTTTCATGTTCATCTCTCTCTAAATCAATTCTCCATACGAGAAGCTAAATGGTTTATATTACATTTTACTATGAGAAGTGGATATGCACCAGTTAATTCTTACATGGCTTTGAAAAAAGAAAAAAAAAATGCTTCAGTGGAGTTTGTATTTTTTCTGAGGTAGAGTTTGTATTTTTATGAGGTAGAGTTTGTATTTTTTATGTTTGCACACCTTACATTCATGTACTTCATTTAGTAAATATATACTGACATTTGTTCTTTTTTTTGCATCAGTGGAGTTATGTTTAACAACGGACTTGGGGATTCTCGCTCTCATCTTCTCAGACTCGTATGGAATTGCTTCATCTTAATCGTTGTCATCACGTTCTTCGTTTTGTTAGAGATTTTGTTTGTGGGTGTTTGTTTAGATTGATGGTCTATTGTTGTCAAATACTTTTGATATGGCATATATATATGTTGGTTGACTGTACACTAATGTTATTATCTAATATAATGAACTTTCTTTTGGTGGGAATTACTTTTTTTGCTATGTTATACTTTCTTTGCTCTCTTCCAAAATTCATGTTAGTTTAAATTATGATATTTGTCCATGCCGCAAATGATACCTACAATTTGGTAGGAATGAAAAGTATCAATATTCATCACAGGTTATTTACATTTGCCAAATGATCATTTCAATTTGGGAATTACTTTTACAACACTATCAAGTGTCATTTATGGCACACCAGATATGTCTTAAATGTAGGTCAAACTTTTACGAAAAGTTATTTACGACATTCATTATGCATCATTTACAGCGCGTGGTAGGTGATCATTTGCGGCTTTCGAATGCGTGTTGTAGAAAGATGGTCATTTACGGCTTTCCAATGCACGTTGTAAAAAGAAGATCATTTACAGCATTCGAATGCACGTTGTAAAAAGAAGATCATTTACGGCTTTCGAATGCACGTTGTAAAAGAGGATCATTTACAACGTTCAGATGCGGTCATTTACAGCGTGTACTTGTGCGCCGTAAATAATATGATCATTTACGGCATGGTCTTTTACGGCACAAATATGTACGCCGTAGAAGACCATTTACGGCACGTTTTGCGCGCCGTAAATGATCATTTTTCCTTTAGTGCTCCTATTTTATGAGTCCCCCTCCATTAATTTTACCATTCACAGCCTAAATTTTTTTATCCCTCCTTTTAACTCACGAAAAATTATTCTCCCTCTCGTTTTCTCACGAAAAAGTGTTATCCCTCTTTCTGATATCAGTGTTATATATAAACTAAAGAGTGTTCTCTCTCTCACACACACAATTTCTTTTCCCTCTCTCTTTTTCGATCTCTACAGTAGACTTCCACCACAACCGTGACACCTCCGTCGAGGGCACCTCCAAGCGGTACTCTCTCTCTCTCTCTCTCTCTCTCTCTCTTATTCAGAATTAGGGATTTAGGGTTTAGTGACCCATGGTACGCAGGCAGTCGGCGCCCACCAAAACCACGGCACCGCCAACACCAGCTAAGGGTCGAGCACAAGGATGGAATAGTAAGGACTCACCTAGGTATATATATCCATTCGCCTCTTTCTAATTGCTCTCTTCTCTTATTGAATCAAATCCATCCTTTGCTCGATCTTTTCTTATTCCAAATGAGAAAATTAGATGTGTACAAAGAGGAAATTAGGGAAGATGGAGAGCTTGGAGCAGCGTTTGTTGTTCTTTGCTTGTTTTTTTCTTTATTTTATAAATATTTAGAAGAAAAATCCTTTTGGGAAAATTGACTAGCAAAAAAAAAATACAGGAAGCAGTTCTCTTCCTATTATGTATTTTGGACATATTTGTAGTTAATTTTTCTTCGATTGTATATTGTTCTGTGGCCATGGTTCAATCTAGGGTTCATATTTTTGTGTTTTAATTGGATATATCATATGGACTCGATAAGATTTTATGAAGATTTTGAAGTAACGATTTTGAACAGTTCTTTAGTATGGAATTGTGAAGTGTTTGTTTACGTGGAAGAGAACCATAGATCTTACATTTGTATTAAGATTTATTTTATTAGAAAATATTTGTTATTAGTACTATTCTTTCTTAGCAAATAGGCTCAAAGAATTGACACTAGGCCTAATTCACAAGAAACATCAATGTTGTTTTTTGGAACAAGAAAGCAACTATGTCCCAATCTGACTAACATCTCACAATTGGCACATGATCTGCTAATGGTTTCTTAACATGATCACACATAGTTCTTAGATCTAGACCACACAATGTTCCAATTTGACTAACATCTCACAATTGGCATAATCTACTAATAGTTTTTTAACATGATCACACATATTTATTATATAAAAACTACAATACCATATGCATTCATATCACAGTTACATGCCGAAACAAAGCATGTTGGTCAATACTAGGCCTATACTCCAATGCATTTAACTTATTACTCATTTTTCCCTACATAATTTTGGTACGGTTCATATTGTCCCATTCTTTGATAAAGGCATCCATCGTCTGGTCTTAATTTGAGGTATTTCTTCACTTTTGTCACCTCAGTAATCTTGATCTATCTACTTGCTCCCCCCATGTGATCATAAATTGCTATTACAGTAAAATATTTTAAAGCTATGATATTAGGAAAAGTGAAGATTATGGGTTTTTCATGTTTTTTTTTTGTTAAAGTGGACAATGGTTTGTATGTTTTTTTAATTGATTTTGGATGATGGGCACAACGTTAATTTAATTATCATATTTTTAGGCTGTCGAGAAGACTAGAAATTGGTTTCTTTGTGTGATGGCAAATGAGTTTCTTGTTGGTTTTGAAGAAAAGTGAAGATTTTGAGGGATAAGTCATCTATAATTTCTTCTTTTTTTCATGATGTTTTTTTGGGTAAATTGACAACACTTATCATTGTACTTATACTACTTTGATACATATACTACACTGATACTTGAGTTGAACATTACGCTTCCGTATTCCAATAAAGGTTCTCAACTAGCCGTCTATACTAAATATATAGTTATAAGGCAGCTAATTTTCTACACTGTGAAATTTTAGATAGAAAATTATGTACAAGCTTGTAGCCTTCTAATTTAAAATCTGAAATCAGTTAGCTATGTCGTTGGAATTATTGCAATGGATTTATCCACAAGTATCAAGTCATTCTTGGAGAAGTCATAAACTATCATGATAAGAGTTTTTCAACACCAAGGGGTTTCTTGTTATGCCTTCATTGTCGAAAGGGAAAAAAATGTATGATGGAAAAAAACATGGTGCAGTAGTTGATTAGCAGGATTCTTCACTTTAAATTCAGTAAAATACTATATTTGTTAGGTGATTAGCAGGATTCTTCACTTTAAATTCAGCAAAATACTATATTTGTTAGGTGATTGGCTATCAAGTTAAGTGTGCTGCGATTTCAGTGTGGAATATGCGATCGAATTGCCTGCCGTTTTATCACCCATTTAAGAAACACATAGTTGAATTTCGTAGATTGTCTTACATGGACAGGTTTAGTAGTGCATGTACTTTCGAATTTTATTGTTATAACTACTCATGGCATAAACTTAACAGTTTGGAGTGTTCTTCTTGCAAGCTAATTTAGACCAGTAATATCGGGTGATCTATGTTGAAAAATAATGCTTAAAAGATTCTTCCCTTAAAAGAATACAAAACATTAATTTGTGTTTTATCAAAGATTCATTGAACCTTTTTCACATCTTTGGCAGCAAAAGAACCCATAGATGATTTATAACTAGAAAATTATGTTTTATATGCTAGTATATATGAGACTATTATATTCTGATTTATAACTATTTTGGAGACATTTAAGAAGGTCAAGACTATTGGTTAGCATTTTTTCTTGAAGACGTCAATAAGTAATCTACCTTCATCCATTCTTCAGGTGACAGTAAAAGGTTCTCAAAGACATGCTGGTACTATCCCAAATTTGATTTTATTTGATGCTGGAAGACGGCTAAAGTGGGTTAAGGTATTTTGTTTCAAAACACTGCAATGGAAGCACACTCTGACTCAGAGTTAAGCCTGCAACTTAAACATGCAGCACATTCAGCCTTGTAGAAAATTGCGGTTGACCTAGTAGGGGATGTGCCATTGTTAATGAGTGGTGCAGGAGATGATGCCATCACAATGTCTTATTTAACCAAGGTCATTTATGTCACGTCCCGCTCCCGTAGGAGCGATCGTCCTCGCTAAGATGTGATGCCGCACGAGCCTAGATTGAGCTCGTGTAAGGCGGGTTCCATAACGACCGATTTCAGCGGCTGCGACGAGGTCGTCGCACAGAAGTCCCATGCAGAGACATTGAAGACTAGCAGCGAAAATTATAACAAAACACTAGTCATTACAAAACACTCTTTTATTGATATTGAAACAAAGATTACAATGGGCGCAAGGCCAAGATTACAAGTCTCTCAAGCTCACTCATCTCATATTACAAGTCACTCAGCTCTCTTTCATCTCTCAATACATGTCTCGAGCCAGCGGATGCTTCGGAAGGCGACGTCCATACATTATGTCATGTATAAGTCTTTACTCCATGCGGTCATGCACTTCGAATCGCCAAGGAACTCCATGCCTCGACGCATCCAAGCGAGCTCCGCGCCACGAGCTCCTACCTGTACCTGCACATGTAAACTATGTGGGTGTCAGTACTCAACTGTACTGATGGAATGAGCTCCTCGTTCACCCATACGAAACCAACACGTTTGATTTACTTTGTACAACTTAGTCCCCTTTATGATTGTCTTTCTACTCTTTCCTTAAGATCAGTTTTAGGACCGACGCCTTGGCCTATCTTGTGTCTCTGGACCATCCCGTGCTTGCAACATCGACGTTACCCTATCAAGTCGTGTTTGCCTTACGGCACTTAATCAGAGAAGCAACTACGCGATGAGGCTCTATTTCCATGTGATTGTGCTAGGAATCCATTGTGCCATGCCTCGCAACTCAGTGTGACTAAACCATATCGCCGTCTCGCGGCCCTTGCTACTTTGATCACCAACTGACCCAATCAAGACTTGTGAATGTTAGTGTTACTCAACCAACTTTGCCTTGCGGCGGTTTCCCGACTTAAACTTAAACAACTCAACCAACTTATGCAACTTAAATGCCGACAACTCAAGACTCGACGCCACATCTCGTGCCGAAGCACGTCACCTATGTTGTAGCCATTCTTAAGTCCGAACATTTGTATTCTAACTGTACTCATATTCAACAACTCAACTCAATCCAAAGGCACACACGTGGATTGCCGCCATGCCGACTCATCTATATGATTTGGTTACTGACTCCCAGAGCCATTGTGGACTCCTCTAGCTTTTGTTAGATGGGTGTCCCTTTCAGCGTGAGTATCGAGCTCCGCTGTAAGTCTCCGCCTAACCCGTGCCCAGCACAGCTAATTACGTTTCCAATCGTCGGCCACAACGGTCCCGTGGCCGCCGGATTGCCGTACGGAGAAACGACCCACCTTGTCGACAAGTTGTCCATAACCATGCAAGACTCGACACAAACTGACGTCTCACATAGTCATGATATCTCTAGTGTTACCATGTCTTTCAGGACCAAGTTCAATACTTTTCAAATCTAAGACCGCCTCGACGACCTATAGTCGCGAGCATTCTTCCTTCTTCTGAAATCGTCTCGACGACCTATAGTCGCGAGCATTCTTTCCATGTTACCATATCATTTTATTCAACTCAAAACGACCATGTGAGCACCCTGAATTTCGGGTTGATTTTTTTTTATTGTATTTTATTTTCTAATTTATTGGTTTCGATAAATAATTTATTTCTGCTATTTTCCTTAAGTGTGCTTTTCTATGCCTTTGATATTTGGAGTGTCAGGGATGTTCAACTCTGGAAATCTTCTTCACGAGTTTTGGAGTGGACATGATTACCTTCACGACGGTATATAGTGTTCCATCCAAACTTGTTCCCTTGTACTCTTTTTACTTCGCTGAACTTCGGGTCGATTTAGACCATTTGAGTATTATTTATTTTCCCACTCTTTTCCTTGATCATTTTCAGCGCGTTACCGTGGCTTTTAAATTGGGAGCACAAGACCAGTCAGTTTCTTGAAACCAACTCATCATGCATGATCTACTCGAGACGCTCTTCACCCTTGACCTTCGTGTCCCACTCAGACATGTCATTTTGTGCTCCATTTGATTCGCACAACTTTCCCGACACGTGACCCAATTTTATTTCACTCCATCGTGTCACATTCATTTTCCAACTTGATTTGTGGGTCCCCTGTCGACCAAAACCTGTCAGCCTCAATTATGGACATGGCCCACTTTGAGCCTACTATTCGTCCGCCACTTGTGTCCCATTTATTGGAATCCCCTTGTGCTACTTATTCACTCATGATCATCAACACCTAATTTTAATTAGATTTTTGCACAATGTCCGATTTTGATCCAATCCGGCTCCACCGAGTCCAGTCCAGCTTTGTGTTGCCCTCCATCATGACGCCCTCATATTTCTTGCCCAAAAATACCAATTATTCTTTCTACCTATTTTTCTATATTTATCGGAATTTTCCGTTGAATTAAATCCTATAGGAATAACCTATTCTTCTCCATTTAATTCCTAGCCATAGGATCTTCCTCTTTTAATCATACCCATTAATTTCCTCCATGCATTTCTCCCCAACACCCTACAGCCACATGTGGCCGGCCCTAATTATGAGGAGAGTACTTTTTCTATCTCTCTCTCTCTCTTATCCTCTCTCTCCTTCATTTATCTATTTCAAAACAACCAACAACAACAAAACACAACACCAGCATCAACATCTACACAGCAGCCAAGCCAACCCGACCACTCCTACACGGCTGGACCGACCCTCCCTCGCCGTGGCTCGACCACCCTGGCCGAGCTCGACCACCGAGCTCAGCCCTCTCCTCCTCCATCTCCCCCTTCCTTCTTCATATCACCCACCACCACTACACCATCCATTCATCCAAGCCATCACCACCACCATTAATGAAACACCACCACCTCCCACATTGCCCGACCGCCACTCCGGCATGGCCTTGCCGCCGGCCACCCTGGCCAGGCTGGCCGCGCGCCACCACCAGCTCCTCCATCGAGTTCTCTCCTCCTCCTTCATCTCATCGTTCCGCCACCACCACTTCGCCGCCGTCGCCAACGGCCACCGTAGTCCCCGATGACCACCCCCTGGGTGCACCCCACCCTGGCCTGTCCTTCCATGATGGCCACCGTCCTCCGGGACGCACCGTCGAGGCGATTCGTGCGTTTTGAACGACGTTCCGTCGTGACGCGCGCGGGATCGAGTTCGTTTCGGCGCTCCGTCGCAGCGACTTCGTGCACATTTTTTCGGAGATTCGACCATTGGATCGTCGACTTCTTCGCTCCGTCGCAATCTCGGTATATCCACCTTCATTCCTGTCAATTTTTGTCCGTTAAATTTATCGTTTGATACATGAAAACCGACCACCAAGTTGACCGTTTAAATTGTATTAAATTTGGACAGTTTCGCGGGGCCAACTTCGTCAGCTTGTATCTACTCCACCGCAGCTCCGTTTGGCGTGCTACCAGTTCCGGTGCGAAGCTGGTATAACCCTCTTACTATCCCTCCAGTTTTGTTTCATTGTGAGCTTGTTTGATTGGTTGAATTCGACGCCAAATTTGGCCGTCCGAATTCGTAATTTCCAACCTATAAAATTCTATTTTTGAACACGGGACTCCAGATTTCATTTCTGACGCCACCATTAGACTCGTGGTGTCGTTCTGGCATGTTTTCATATAAAATTTGTTAGATTTGGAGAACGTGGGCAACGACACGTTTTTCGGTGCAAAGCGGGTCCCACTTTCTGGGTCAACGGGACTTTTTGACGCCGGCTCATCGGAATCTAATTCCGGATATACCGTTGAGTTCGTATCGTCATTCTGGACTCGTTGACATATAATTTGCTAGGTTTTGGAGGACATTGGATCCGGCACGCATTTCGGTGCAAGTCGGATACCCATATCCGGGTCAACGGGTCATTTTGAGATCGGCTCATCGGAATCCAATTCCGGAGATACCGTTGAGTTCGTATCATCATTCTGGACTCATTGACAGGTAGTTTGCTGAGTTTTGAGAACTTGGCTCCGGCACGCATTTTTGTGCAAACCGGAATTCCAAGTTCTGGTCAACGGGCCAAATTGAGATCGGGTCAACGGAATTCAATTCTGGAGATACCGTTGGGTTCGTATCGATATTTTGGTTTCGTGGACATATAATTTGTTATATTTTGTAGACTTGTTTCCTTGCACGTTTTTTTGGTGCAAAACGGCTCCGACACGGACACCGTTTTGACCTGAAATTACCTTTTTGCCCTTATGTCCAAATTGGACCGTTGGGTAGGCTATCCTAGCTAATTTGACCATTCTAGACACCTTGGTGATGTTCATTTCATCGTCCGACAATGTTTGTTGATAATTTCTCTGAGTTTAACCTTTTTATAATTAATTAATAATTAATTCATATAAAGTTCGTATTTCGGGATTAGTACAACGAAACTGAGATCAGCCAATTCCAGTGATCTCACATCGCTAAAATTGACAAGTTGGACACGTGGATCACTATAATAAGATTATCGACCTTACCGATAATCTTCTTATCTCGATTTGTGTGTCGTAAGTTTCGACGTACAAATAACGAAGTACACTTTATATTAGACTAGAATTGACCCTGTTGACCAGAGTTGACCAGTTGACCCAAAGTCAACTGTAAGTCAACACTTGACCTAGTTTGACTAGATTATTGACCGGAGTCGACCTAGAATTGTTTTGACTTAGAAGAACCTAGAATAATGTAGATTGATTATAGAGATTCATTTATTACAACTTGAACATCTTGTAACATGTGTTACTTTAAATAGGACTCTGTGGTTTCAGTGGGACTCCCCTATACTTATCAGCTGTTCAGGTTATCGAGGCGAGTACATTCTCTGATCATTTCATATTCTGCTTAGAATTATTTCCTGCAGTAGATTACTTTACTTGTACTGTCACGATGGTCACACGGATTGGTACTATATGGATCCCTTCTTGAGATGTTATCCTTAGGGAGCATCGGGTACTACATGTTCTGTGCGTTTCACTTACATGGCGTATCATATGCTTCATTGGTTCTTTGATCACTTACGACATATACTCTTATGATCGTAGAGTCTTCCTAGAATTCTTATCCCATTTATGGGACTACTATGTATCACCTTCGGGGTCTATCACCTTCGGGGTCTATCACCTTCGGGGTCTACCACCCTTCGGAGGCTGTTACATAGCATCATATAACATAACCTGGCTGGATCCTTGTGTATTGATTGGGGGTACGGGAGAGTAGAAATGGACATATGAATAATACCCAAGTAGTATCTTATCAGAATCTCTTCCATAGTGTCTTATCAGAATCTCCTATGCCATTTACATGTCTATATTGTACTCTGACTCACTAGCCACATGTTAGTTCTTTATTTATAGTAGATATTTCTATTACAGCTTTCTCTCTCTGTTTACATACTGCACTTCTTTCAGTACTTGTATCTTACTTTATTGCATGAATATATTTTCTAACCTGCTATGAACTGTTGAGATGTATTGTGCTCGCTCCTGTCCTGACTGGACCTGTTGATAAATTTTACAGATAGCCTGGGATTGCCTGCTAGCCTAGAGGAGACACATTAGAGGTTGTTTAGGTAGTTATTTCTTTTTGTCTGGAGTTGTATTTACTTTGTGGATTACCGTATCTGTATTTGAGTTTTGAGATGTATTTCTGGGATTATGTATCTTAGACACTTAGACTTCTATCTCCTGTATCTCTTTTGGATTTTATGTTTTATCTATCCTTATCATGCTCTACCTTAGATGTGATTGAGTCTGTATCTGCTATGTCACCCCCATTCGGGGAGTATAAACTGTTTAGTCTTATACTGTTAGATGCATTGAGACCTAGGATAGCGTTCTACTGCCGACACTGCGGCGTAGGCTGGGCGTTGTTACGTTCTCGTGCCCTAACTCTAGGGCGCGGGTCGTGACAGACCATTTGATAGCCCTTTTTCTAAACTCACTTTTGAATCAACCGTGGCTCGTGCCTTAAACACTAAGTCCTTGCATCGTACCTTAAGCCTATGCGACACCACCGCCCAAGTCATACTCTATATGACGGGCCTTGAGACTGTAAGACTATGTGGATACACCCAGCCATAGAACTCGAAGGGTCATGCTTGCTACTACTCCTGATAACTTAACGTAACTTGCCTAACTTACTTTTGCAACAACTTGACGAGTAAAGGCTGCGTCAAGCCTTGCATCGTGGGAACGTGCCGTACACGCGATCGACTTGAACAACCAAGTTATTTAGGGTGCCTAGACTTATGCCGCAAGCCGTACAATACAACTTAACACGTCGGGCGAGCAGAGGCTATGCTACGCCTTGGGCGATGAGATCGTGCATGCTTTATGAAGCATTTGTGCGGGCGACGCCTATGAATTTGGCTAACTCTTAACTTTGCGGCGAATATCAACTTTCCTTCTCCCAAGCCACGGGACGAAGGATCGAGTATCATTTTCAAAGCACGCCGTGCACCAACTCTAAGCCGACCGTTGGACCTTTCCATATTCTAACTCAATTCGACCCGTCGGGATTATTCTCTTTTGCTATGTAGATTCGTCTCTTTTATTATCAAGCCTACTTGTGTAAGTTGAAAATATGCGATCTATTATCTGAAGGCTAAGACGAGGTAAGTTCACCAAAACTACCCCACCTGAGCGAGCGGTCGCCTTGACCGAGCGATGCTCCGAGTAGCTGTTGCAAGCCTAAGTCCGAACGCCATTGGCATTTCGATTCCTCCGATTAACTGAGCGGAACGGGGCACTACAATTTATCTCATTCACTTCCTTCTTCAAAGTGATATTTTCCATTATTTTTTTTATTGCTTATGGTACCGAAGCAGGTTGGTACGATCTTTGTTAGGTGTAGGGGTGGCGTAAGCAATTCTCCTGAGGAATATGTACTAGACGATGACATTTGGGCTGCAGGTTTAGCGCTTCTCTGGTTCCCTGAAACAAACACTTATATCTTGCTAACATAATTCTTCCATTTTCTCGATCATAAGATAACTTGTAATTACACTACCAAAATACACTAATTTAGCGACGGATATTTAGCGACGGAATTTTTCAGTCGGCGTTAGCGACGGCTTCGTGGCCGCTCACCGACTGATTACCGACCACACGCCTTTGCCATTTTTATTTCAATTTTAGGGGGAGGAAAGGTCGCATATCCGTCGCTAGGCTGTCGGAATTATAGCGACGGATGGACAGTAGTCGCTACGTAGTCAATTATTTGGCGGGAATTGTGTATGAAATTGGCGGTACATTTTTTCGACTACATAGCGACGGATATTCAGTCGGATAATCAATAATAGCGACTAATTGGCGACGGAATATTAGCAGTCGCTATTTCGTCGCTAAATTTACGTTCCAGACTTAAATAAAAAGGCGGAGGAAACTTTTCGCATTCCCCCCAAATTCAATCTCTCTCTCCTCTCTCTCTCTCTCTCGCGGCTTCGGTGAACGGCGTCGGCGTCCTCTCCTCTCTCTCTCCCGAAGGTAATCCCCTCTCTCTCTCTCTCTCTCTCTCGATCTCTCTCTCTCTCTCTGTGTCGCGGTGTCGACGTAGGGGCAGCGGGGGCGGCGGGCTTGGGGACATTCGGGGGTTGGGCGGTTGGCTTGGGGCGGGGGCGTCGGGGGCTGGGCGGCGGGCTTGGGGCGGGGGCGTCGGGGGCTGGGCGGCTGGCTTGGGGCGGGGGCGGCTGGCTTGGGCGGCAGGCTTGGGGTGAGGGCGTCGGGGGCTGGGCGGCGGGCTTTGGGCGGGGGCGTCGGGGGCTGGGCGGCGGGCTTGGAGCGGCGGGCTTTGGTCGGGGCGGCGGGGGGGGCTTTGCTTATCTAATTCATCTGAGTTTATATATTGGCTAAATAATGTGTTATTCATATTGGGTGTTATCCATTAGTTTGGTGGTGTTTTGATTAGTAAATGTGAATATGGAGTTTGGGTTCATGGTGTATATGTTCACTGTGTCAAGGACAGTACGAGTTCTTCATCTGCATAAGTCAGTTGTGTGCTTCTATATTGATGTATATATCTATACATCTAACTGTGATATACATATATATGTGTACGTGTGCTTTAGAGAGTGAGGAATAAAAAGGCAGGCCTACCATGCCTATTAGCATGCAGGACGGCTTGGGGTGTAATATGTGATTGTAGACATGGTAGGAATTATAGGTAATTAATGCTAGCGTGACTAGACTAAGGTAGTGCTTGCTAGATAATAAGGACACTCTAGTATCCTAACCAAGTTAATTTTAGACTAGATATTTAGGATATAGCTTCCATATCCTAGAAGTTGACTCTTGTAATTTAGAAATAGATAGATTGACTTAGTTTGGTATCGGTATTGCACTATCGGTATCAGTATCGGTATCGCACTATCGGTCAAGGTTCACAATATCGGTATCAGAATCGGTTTCGGACTATTCCTATGAGTATTGGTATCGGCGATATCGGTAGTATCGGCGGTATCGTATCGGAGTATCGGACTTTGGTATCGAAAAACAAATAATTATTAATAAATTATTTACATTTAAAAACATATATTTTAAACATTTAGGCATAATTTTACGTATTTCAGCGTTATTTCTTAGTAGTTTTGAAATTATATGAAATAGTAGCCACCCTTACCGATTGGTTTTGCCGAATTGACCGGAACAAAGACCCCCAATGTCGGTATCGGTCAATATTTGGTATCGGTCGGTATCGGATCGGAACATGCCAAACCGTATCGGTATCGGCCGTATCGGATCGGTATCGGTCGATACTTTAAACCATGCTATCGGTATCAAACTATCGGTATCGGTATCGCACTATCGATATCGGTATCGGTATCGCACTATCGGTATCGAACTATTAGTAACAACTGTATTTAGATTTTTCTCTTCTCGAGCTAGAATACTAGCGGATCCACCAGTTACATGATTATATACTAATTCTGTTAGTTTGTCTTACTATACAGATTTTTACATCTAATCTGTGATGGATCGTTATTTCGTTGATCGTACATGGATATACAAACGACAACACGAGAGCAGAATAGGTATGAGTGACGATTTTCAGGCAGGCGTGGAAGTGTTTCTTAAGTATGCCATGAGCAAAGCTCAGTTTATGGACGGTAACAAAATCAAGTGTCCATGTCGTAATTGTCGCAATAGACGTTACGAAGAAGTGGTGAGTGTAAGAGATCATTTGACCCGTAAGGGTTTCGTACGTGATTACGGCCTGTGGTCATCGCAAGGTGAACTATATGCCGAAATACAGGTTGCAAATGCTGCTACTTATGATTTTAATGATAATGCTGCAGCGGATTTTGTCGTCGATGACGACGAATGCTCCGTTGATTATGGAGACGTGCAGAATCTTGCACGAGATATGGTGTACGATGCGGCATGGCCTAATTTTGATCCGGAGGATCCTAATCCCGAGGCGAAGGAGTTCTATGATATGTTTCAGGATGCTGAAACTTCTTTATATCCTGGTTGTGATCCACATTTCGTACTGTCAGTGACGATGTGGTTGTTGAACATAAAGTTCGATTTTAACTTGCCACAAACTTGCTATGATCGGATTACACAACTAATGAAGGAGGTGTTACCGAAGGAATCAAAAGAGCTTCCAAAAAACTTCTACAAGTCGAAGATGATGGTCCGACAACTGGGACTGGGGTACGACAAGATAGATTGTTGTCGCAACGGATGCATGTTGTACTACAAGGAGAACGAGGATGTAGAAAGTTGCCGCTTCTGTAATGCGGATCGTTACAAGGAAGTCAGGGAAAAAGGAAAGTCAACTAGAAAACGACGTCCTTACAAGTATATGCATTACTTGTTGATCACGAAGCGCTTGCAGAGGATGTATATGTCTCAGAATACAGCAGAACACATGACGTGGCACAATGAAGAACGCACAAAGGACGATGGAGAATTGTCACATCCTTCGGATGGAGAGGCGTGGAAATATTTTTATTTTTGCCATCCAAATTTTGCTGCAGAGCCCAGAAATGTACGCATGGGGCTATGTTCTGATGGATTCACCCCTTTCGGGCAGTCGGGATCTCAATACTCCTGCTGGCCGGTCATTCTGACCCCTTACAATCTGCCACCATGGATGTGTATGAAGACTCCTTATATGTTCTTGACAGCTATCATACCGGGTCCCAAAAATCCGACGAAGAATATCGATATATATTTACAGCCGTTGGTGGATGAGTTGAAACAGCTGTGGGAGATCGGCGTCACGACCTATGATATTTCCAGGAAACAGAACTTTCATATGAGAGCTTCACTGATGTGGATAATCAATGATTTTCTCGCATACGGTATACTGTCGGGATGGAGTACTCACGGCACCCTGTCTTGTCCGATATGCATGTAAAATAGTAAGGCGTTCTGCCTTAAGCATGGAGGAAAAACTTCTTTCTTTGATTGTCATCGTCAATTTTTGACCGCGAGTCATCCTTGGAGAAAGAACAAGGACGCATTCAGAGCTGGAAAACAAGAATTTTCTCATCCGCCTGCCAGATTGTCGGAATACGATATTTGGAAAGATGTAAAGGATTTTTCCACTGTAATGGAAGATCCATCGAACAATCGTGTCGATGGGTTCGGACAAACCCATAACTGGACCAAACGGAGTATCTTCTGGAACTTGCCTTATTGGAAAGATAATCTTATAAGGCATAATCTTGATGTTATGCATATCGAAAAGAATGTGTTCGATAATGTCTTCAATACCGTCATGGACATTAAAGAAAAGACGAAGGACAATCCAAAAGCAAGACAAGACATTGCCGAGATATGCAAGCATCCTTATCTGAACTTGATACAAAGGGGCGCTGCTGGACAATTAAGTAAGCCGATAGCACAATACACATTGAGCAAGGAAGATAGATTAATAATCTGCAAGTGGATATCTACTTTAAGATTTCCCGACGGCTATGTGTCGAATTTGTCTAGATGCGTTGACCTCAATGAACGCAAGCTAACGGGAATGAAGAGTCATGACTGCCACGTGTTTATGGAAAGATTACTGCCCATTGCTTTGAAAGAGTTGTTGTCTTCTGCTGTATGGGTTCCGTTGGCCGAACTATCAATATTTTTTAGGGATATTTATTCAACTAAGTTGACTGTGCAACACATGGTTGAACTTGAGGAGAAGATTATCTTAACAATTTGCAAGTTGGAGAAAATATTTCCTCCTGGCTTCTTCGACAGCATGGAGCATCTACCGATTCATCTAGCATATGAAGCCCGTGTCGGTGTATCTGTTCATTATCGATGGATGTACCCATTTGAAAGGTACATAAATATCGATATAATTTAAGCTGAATTTCAGTGGGTTTTAAAATTCTTTCTTAATTCTCAAGATAATTTGTCTCTCTAGATACCTACACCATCTAAAGAAGAAAGTTGGCAACAAAGCTCATATAGAGGCTTCGATATGCGAAGCATATCTTATCGAAGAGGTGTCAAACTTCTGCTCCATTTATTTCGATACTCATGTTAAAACAAATCGAAATAGACCTCAAAGGAATGACGAGGACGTTGAGGATGGAGGAAGATTCAATGTAAGGGACAAGCCTATTGGGGCTAGTAAAAGACGGTGGTTGACAGACGACGAGTATGATGCCGCTCACCGATATGTCTTGTTAAACTGTGACATACAAGAAGTAAGAGATTTGGAGAAGTAAGTCAGTACACTTGCACTCGTTATAATCTCAAATTTGATGAAGTAAGTGACTACACTTATATATTCTTATTTTCTCTAATAGTGTATTTAGAGATGAAGTCAAAATGAGGAGACCCGATATTACCGATGAGGGACTTCAAAGAGAGGTTGATTGTACATTTCTGTCATGGTTTCGTAAATACGTAAGTAACTGTGATTATTATTGAGATTATTAATATATAATCTGAAACATTTAAATTATAAGTATTTGTTTACAGGTTTTATTGCCTGAAACAACACTCACTCATGAGAGTGTTCGTTATCTGGTACTGGGACCGAAGAAGCAAATAAAGACTTGGCCAGGCTATGTCGTTAATGGCTTCAGGTTTAAGTCAACTCAGAATGCTATAAATGTCGAATTTATCAATGACGGTATCAGTACCAAGGATTCCGGTGTTTGCATAAGAGGCACCGTCTATGACGACGAGCCGAACTTTGACTATTATGGAGTGCTTCGGGATATTGTAGATTTACAATATACTGGCCCATATGATATGCATATTGTGATGTTCAAATATGAGTGGTTCGATACGACACCAAATATTGGTTGGAGAATCGATAAACAATTTGGATTCGTCGATATAAATCATCGCAGGAGGTATAGAGGGTCCGATACGTTTGCGATAGCAAATCAGGCTGTTCAAGTCTACTATACAAGCTACCCAAGGCGTCGTAGAGATCGATTTGACTGGTGGGCAGTATGCAAGATTAAATCTAGAAATACATTCAACGTTGGAGACCCAGCATACCAAGAGGACCAGATCGAAAAGTCCCAATACTTGGGACAACACTCAGATACAATGGATGTTGAAGATATTATTGAGAAAAATAGAGGGGAGAAAGAGGTTGATACACAAGACTTAGCTGTCAACCACGGGATAAAGAGGCATCTTGTCCCAAATATTGAGGCAGAAGAAGAAGAAGAAGAAGAAAAATTTGATGGGGATGCGGATACAGATGAAATCGACGATAAAGATAAGGATGAGGATGAGGATGAGGATAAGGAGGATGATGATGAAGACGAGATCGAGGATGAGAATGAAGACGATGATTAGGTTAAATATTGTTGTATATTAAAAATACTTCCAATTACGTAAATTAAGTTTGACATCATAAAAGTAATTACGTGAATTCATGTTTTTTTCATTCGATTATTTACTTATTGCAGATGGCACTCCTAGTCTTTTTTGTCGCGGCGGCACTCGTCTCCCTACTGGTGGTATGTATATTTTAGTTTAGTTTTTTATATCAATTTACACTTTTATATTGTTAATTATGTTTATGTGTTCTATTTACAGGTCAAGATGGCTGGCCGTGGTCGTGGTGCTGGTGGTGGTCGTGGTGGTGGTGGTGGTAGTGGTGCGGGTCGTGGTCGTGATCGTACTGGTACTGGTGGTCGTGGTCGCATTCAAAGTTCCCGGGATGTGACCCCATCGAGCGAGCCCGACCCGGAGAGTACCCCGGGCACAGACGCATCCCGCCCTCGATCGACCACTTCATCGAGGCATGAGTCCGAATCTGCTAGCGGATCCGTTCCGCTATCGGAACCACCAGCAGCGGATCTACCAGGGGATGCCCCAGTTACTGCACAGTGGGCCCCGGAGTACCCCCATACTCGGTTCCATCTGGTTACTGGGGAGTACATACGCGGATCCGCGGATCCTCCGACGGCACCAGAGAGGCCGAGAGGCGAGTTCCGACGAGAGCTATGGCCCGCGGGGACCTCGTAAGTAAATTTAAGATAATTTATTAAATTTCTTTCATTTATTCAAGTTAATAATCCAGTCGTTTCTTCTTTGTAGGTTTTTTCCGATTAATGTTGGCAGGGCTCTTGGAGAAATTATCAGGGCTAACTTCCACGGTCCCTACCTCAACTTTTCGTCGCTGCCCCCAAACGTGCAATACGTCTGGCTCGACGAGTTGAGGGTATATATCTATATCTTCTGGTTAATTATTAGTTACTCTTTAATCAACCATTTTTTAAATTACGTGATAATTGATTTTTTGTGTTAGACAACGTACTAGTGGCCCCCCCATCGCGAGGAGGGGATCCGCAGGACCTACAGAAGCGCTTGCTCGAAGAAGATACGGGATATGATTCATGACCTAAAAATGGGACGAGGCCGAATTGGATCCGGCAGGAGTATTATGAGGACCTCTTAGGTATGATGGATACCCCTGCGTACAAGGAGAAATCGGAGAAGGCGAAGGTGAACCGACAGGCCGCGGGCCTTCATACGGGGGGATCAAGGTCCCACGCAGCGACACTTGCAGATCTGATGAGCAACCGTAAATTTATTTCACTATCGAATTAGGTATTATTAATTAAAGGAGTTAATTAGTTTCTACGGAAATTTCATATGCAGGCCCAATGGACGGTGAAGGAGGGAAGGGCGCCAGAATCGGTCACCATGCACGACGTGTTCCAGCATACGCACAAAAGACGGAAGGACGGGAGCTTCGTCGACGAGAGGGCCAAGGAGACTGATGTAAGTACTTATGTTTATGAGATTAACGTTAGAATTAAAAGTATTCGGACTATAACTTAGGTAAACTTACGATTCACACTTAACTTAGTGAAACATAAGATTTAGATTACAACTTAGGTAAATCTTATAATATAAACACATTCATTTGATAGGCTGCGTGTCGTGAGGCCCTTAGTCGGGCTCAGTTAACTGACACCGAGGATGTCGGTGAAACGACGCCCTTCCGGACGCCCTCTTCTTTCGCCGCTCGGAACGACTTGTTTGTAGATACCGTCGGCGGCTTTAAGAAAGGGTTCCTGTACGGAGTTGGCTCCCTAGGGCCATTGCACATGGCGACGCAGAGATTTCTACCGATACCGCCTCCTCCCGTGGCCCCGGCAGACGATGATGTTAGGTCGCAGCTTACGCAGCTGCATGAGGCGGTGTCGTCCTTGCGGGAGCAATTTGCCACGTACTTTCCGCCTACGTCTGCTGCTGCCGGTACGTCTGCTGATGGTGTTCGTCCGTCTTCTACTAGTCCGTCGACTGCAGGTGTCGGTCCGTCTTCCGTGGGCCATCTTTCTTTCAACCCTGATGCCCCTGTGGTACCGCCTACGACTGTGACGTCACTCCTGGATCTCATGTCCGCAGAGCAGCTACGCCGACTTCCGAGCAGTGTTTACGACGGCTTGCCTCCGTACCTTATGGAGGAGTATATTCGTCAGTCGCATATGGGATTACCAACACCGGACAATCGACCTCCTCCTTCTTAAAATATTGTATTAAGAAAATTTGGATTATTTGTGAGAGCTTTGGATTAATTGTGCTATAATCGGCTTATAGCACCGGATATTATGTTACTCTTTAGGATAATTGATGTTTATTTTCTATTAATTTGGTTTGGTCTGTGATTCTTGGATAATTGGTGTGCATTAAATTCGTATGTGCATATTTGGTCTATGTGATTCTTGGATAATTGGTGTGCATTATATATTTGGTCTGTGTGATTGTTGGATAATTGGGGTGCATTATATATTGGTTTGGTTTATGCATATATTTGTGAACAGGGAAAGTGCTGCAATTTTTTTTCCCAAAAAACTCAGTTAGCGACGGACTAGTGACCGTTTAGCGACGGCTATTCCCAGTTGCCGACGGTTTTTTGACGGATTAGCCGTCGCTATCTAGAGTTTTTAAACTATTTCCAGGTAGCGACGGATGATCGACGGATTATCCGTCGGCAAGGTTCTGGTGGTATAAACTTCGACGGAATAGCGACGGTCGATCCGTCGCCACGGCGACTGATAATCAGCCACTAATCAGCCGCTCGCTCTAGCGACTGTTTAGCGACGGACTATCCGTCGACAAGGTTCTGGAAATGCTTGACATTTCCAGAACCATGGCGACGGATAATCAGCCACTAATCAGTCACTGTGGCGACGGTGTAGCGACGGATTAGTGACTACTCTTTCGTCGCCATGGTGCTGGAAATGCCAAGCATTTCCAGAACCTGATCGACGAATAGTCCGTCAGCACACCGTCGCTAATCCGTCGTTCGTTACCGACGACAACTGACGGATGAGCGACGAAACGATACGCTCTGATACGCTATTACGACGGGTTACCGACGAAATTTTACGTCGCTATTGTCTACACAGTTTAGTACTTAATAGTTGAAATGGACGACAGTCCGTCGGAAATGCGTCGCTAATGCTTCGTATTTTGACGTCGACAAGCCGTCGCTATTCCGTTGCTTGACGACTACGTAGCGACGGACCGTTATTAGCGACGAGCTGATTGCCGACATATTTTTTTGGCCAAAACCCGTCAGTGATCGGTCGCTAATACTAATTACCGTCGGATTGGCGACGGATAGGGCCGTCACTAAAACGATAAGTTTTGGTAGTGTTATTCTAGGTTACTTAGCTAATTACAGGTCCAAATTGACTACATGGGTGAGCAGACGAAGATGTTTCCTAGGTACAATCATTTCACAAAAGCATGCTGGATGAAGTTACAAGCATGTTGATTAATTATCAGTGTCATCGAATATTCTCATACCTCGGTAAAAGTTTTTTACAAAGTTCAGACATTCTTCATCTTCTTTCCTAGAGTCATCTTAAGTACCAACATATAGTACTAAAAATGATTTCTTATGTTTAACTCAGTGATGCATCAGAAAGACATGTTCATGGTTACAAGCGTAGCCTTAAAGTTTTGTTATATGGCTCACAAATGAAGAAGTGGAGAAGAAGGCTAATATTTGTTTCATAAACAAAATAATTATGTGAAACATTTAAAGTCTTCATGGTATTTTATATTTTATTTTTTTGCCACAGGCGACAACAATATGGTGTCAGTTTTCCCGAACAAGCAAAGGGAGCTTCATACCACAAGATCATGGGACTTTATGGGCTTCCCTTTAGAATCAACCAAAATGCAGTTTGAGAGCGATGCCATAATTGTAATGCTTAATACAAGAATCTGACTTGAGTCTGATTGTTTAGTGATGAAGAATTTGGTCCACCACCGAGCAAATAGAAGGGGACCTGCCTATCTTCCAAATTCACCTGCAACAAGTGAGTTAACTCTGTATGATCATAATTGGGATACTAAAATGGTATCCATTGACCAATCGAGCATTTAGATGATTGTTTGTTCAGTATTTCTCTTAAAATCAATGTCAAACCGAGTAAATTAGGAACCAATATTGCTTGCGAGAAGCTCGGGATTCATAGCTATGTAATGAACTATCCTCTATTATGTCTTGGACCAACTCTAAAAAGATTAGGTAATTGAGCGTGACATAGGCAAAAAGTTCTCAATTTTACTGATTCATTTATAATTTGTTAATTTTGACAGTAAAATCATTGGAGCAATATACTACAGTTCTGACGAAAAATTATCGCCGGTGACATAGCATACCTCGAGATTCAGCAGGTCATGGGACACCCCATCGAGCTGAGCTGCTTCCTCTACTAGGTGAGTGAGCTTCTTCCTCTATTAGCTGATGTAAATGCAGTAACTTTTGAAAGATTATTTTTTATTTGTTTGTTCTCTCATTTGATACAGTATTTACAAATCCTTTGTTTCATTCATTATGGAAAAAAATTACAGATGCTCTGATATGGAAACCTTTAAGTTTCAAACATATGAAATTGTTCAAGAAAAATTGGTGTTAGCCAAATCAATGTGTCACTATGCTACCTATCCATGTACACACACCCATCTCTGCTATACCCTACTATTATTACCTATACTCTGCTGTTTACTGCTGCTGCTACCCTATCTAGCAGACAGCATCCCCAATCACCCGAGTCCCTGCTGTTGCTTACTCCTACAGCTGCTGCTATGCTAGCTCTGTAGCTATCCAGCTAGCTGCTGTCAAAAACTCCCATTACCTGCTGCTGGCAACACTACCCGAGCCCCTCTCCTCTTGTACAACTTTTGCTACTTGCCAACAACAGATTACCGTTGCCCGAGCCCTTATATTTCTGATACCAACTGATACTTGACACCCTTCACCCTTCTATGCACTGCTGCCTACATTGCTGCTATTGCTCTTCTTGTATTGCTTGCTACTTCATAAACGTATCCCCCATTCTATTTTCCACTCACACACAGGAACTAGCCATTACTGTTACACTAATGGCTCACATATGGGGTACACAACTGCTGCTACTAGCTGTCCTTATACATCTGCTATGCCACACAATCCATACACACACATTCATCAAGTATATAGGTACCCACCTATACACACACATACATGATACCTAGAACTTCTCCCCTCTACATAACAGACACTCCCAACTGATACTAAATTCCACTCCATTTACACATGATAGATAGCCACTCTTGACTGATACACATATCCATATGTATATATAGGTACACACCTATACACTCCTTTAAACTGACACTCTTTTGGCTTATATATGGTACACATATATAGTACACTAGTAATATACTTTTTTTTAGTAATATACATAAATACGAAGTTATATGTATATACCAATCTAATATATATATATATATATATATATATATATATATATATATATATATATATATATATATATATATATATATATACAAAAAAAAAAAATATACACTTTCTTTTCACACACTTTCTAGCACATACCAATGCAATCTATCAAACACGTGTGGTGCACCACACTAGTATCGCACTACTCTACGACACTCTTGTGATACGTCCAAGATACATCTACCAAATCTTATCTAAATTATATGAGCATGACTAATATTCTAATTTAAAGTCTAATTAATGCAAATCATAGCTAATACTACGTGTCGTAAAGAATTTGATATGCATGTCGAAGGAAAAACTTCCCAAATCACTCCGTATCATGGCGTATCCCGATATGGCCTACTCGTATCCAATTGTGGACATGTATCTAGACTCACATAAACAATCTAATGTGAATTCGGTTTAATTGACCAATTGACAAACACTTGGTGCACCAATCTCAGATTTTTCCTAAATTGGGTATAAAACTCAATGTAACTTTCACCATAGGCCTCCTATGAACCTAGTTCTTCTTCCTATGGGTAGTCCTTAGCCTTAAGTAGGTTCCTAATGGTCAAGTGCATTCATTAGAGTCTAGAAATAAGGGAGAAAAATGGATTTATAGCTATTGGGAGAGAGATTTTCAATGCAAAGTCCGGTGTACACGACGAGGACACGAACTCCTAGCCAATAGTCTCCTTCTCCTAGTGCTCCTTGCCACCAAGCTCCTAGACTCACTAATCATGAGTCCAATAAATAGGCTAGTCCACTAACAAATATAACTATCATTATATTTAAATAAATAAATATGCATAAAATATCATTAATGCAAAATGATAAAAATTAGCCCTATCTAGAATTATGGTAATGAAAATATGAAATATTGGATGAAGGTATATGGATAGAACTTTATGGAATGTGAAAAGAAGTTTCTTCCTAACTTTAGTTCTAGATGGTTAGTTCCTTTTGCAACCTTAAGATAGTTAGTTCCTTTTGTAGCCTTGATATCCATTTAATTGAATTTCACTTTGAAATGCTTAAATATGAGTGTATTTTTGTGTTGATTATGTTGCTATTCTATTATCATTTCCTTTAACAATTTTTATTCGATATCTGCAGTAAATTATAATAGGGGAAGTTTTGCACTGGTATAGGTGGTGGGCTTCGCGGTGATGGAATGAGAGGTCGTGGCAATTATAGAGGTAGGAGGAGATTAGAAAACATGACAGAGTTGCTGAGAAAGTGACAACAACAACAATGGTAGCAGGAGTGGTACCAACAGCAATGGTAGCAAAAGTAGCAACAACAACAACAACGAGAGCGAAAATTAGAATAATGTATTCGTATTTGTATTTGTATTTGTAATATTTGCAATCAATATTTTTTTTATTTATAATTTTTTTTAAAATGAAAACATAATCAACAACGTTTCAAAACTGTTATAAGATAACATTATAACAACTTTTCTAAACATTGTAAAAGAATTTACAATACTTCTAAATTGTTGTTGATATTACAATTGCAACATACAAATATTTATTACAACGTTTGGCAAACATGATTGAATAACATATACAATATTTGTTATAAATTGTATAAACCTTTTAGCAACGTTTGTACATTGTTGTACAAAAAACTATGTACAATATTTATTGAACGTGGTAAATATTATTTTTACCGCAGTTCCAAAATGTTGTTAAAATTATTTACAACACTTGCAATACGTTTTGAAAATTATTTTTATAATACTTGCAAAACGTCGTAGAAATGTTTTTGTCAAATTTTATAAATTTTAACAATGTTTGTAAATTGTTGTGGAAAGAACTTCTACAATATTTTTACAACGTTCAAACAAACATTGTGGAAGATATCTCCCTTTTTACAACCCTGGATATAACAACCTTATAATAAACGTTGTAAAAGATATTTTACAACGTTTTTTGAACGTTGTAAAAAGGGTATTTTTTGTTGTGATAAGACTTACATGTCCTCAAAGATTAGTTCTGATCGTGCAACATCTACTGTATGAAGTGTCCGGTGAAGAATAGATGATCTATTTCTTTCAAATTTATAACGAAGAACCATAAAAAAACTGAACTAATCTTGATTCTTCACAGAATTTTAACCAAATTGCAGTTTCAGATGTCCGTTTGGATTCCATAAAGGCCAATTGATCCTAAATAATAGACATTTTAGAATAAAAATCTGATATAGTGTTGTTTTTGTTGTTGTAAAGAACGTATATATATCTTGCTCAACTAATATTTTTGGGCTAAATTAGAATAGATATACCAATGTGCAAAAAAAAAGTATCGTTTGTAGTAAGTTGCATACTAATCATGACCGACCCATGGATAAGCTAGACATGACTCCAGACTTGGATAATTCCTCTTTGCTTAGGACAACCCCTATTCAGTATGACCTTACAAGATGTCGGATCGCATGTGTCTCTTTAGAATCGATCCATAATAAATATTAAATGACAATTAAAATTAACTCCGGGAGACGATCCAACCCTTTGAAACGGTCCTCATGCTAATTGAAGGTACTCGCAATCCATGTAATTATTATTTTTCAATCAACGAACTCAACATCATCCTAGTATGAGTATATATTTTATCACTATAATATATTTTCATATACCTCCTCCTATTTATTTATTTTTTAATAAAAAAATGACCTGTGATTAATTACTCTCTGGATCGTTATGTATGCCATTTAGACCCTTATTTGGTTCAGTAATCATAATCGTAATATAATCAAATAAAAAAATTATTATTTTTATTTGATTATATTATAATTACGATTACATGTATCAAACGGGACCTTATTAGTGTTTCACCTGAACGAAATATTAACATAATTTATAAGAGGAAAAAAAAAAATACAAGTATAAAAAACTCACGTGTGTTAAGTGTATAGTGTAAGGTGCCCTCTGAGCGATCTTGACCGTAGTGGCGTATTTCAAACAACTTTCTTTCATTTTTGTTTTTTTGTGTGTGTTGGGATGGATGGATACTCGCATGTGATGCGAAGTCTCGAGAGATTTCAATTTTTGTTTTTTTGTGTTGTGGATCGATGGATATCGATCGCATGTGAGTGTCAAGTCTCTTTCAGGTCCACGTTGTGATACTTACTTTTTTTTACTTTGGAAAGACAAAAGGGAGAAAAGCAAATTTACCGAGACAAAAGCAAAATTGTCTTCTCCCTCTCTTTTTATTTAATTATTTTTTATATTAAATGATGCTATATGTACTATTAATTTTTTTTCAATATTCTTCCGTCACATGGCACTTCCTTATTAACCTAATCAAATAAGAGGATAGTTGAAAAAAGATATAAACGAATAGAAGATTGTCACGTAACGGATGGACATAGAAAAAAAAAAATTTGGAGGCACATAAAGTATTTTTCTTCTATAGACTCTATAGCAAACTGTTCTCCGAGAGTTGGATGAAAAAAGACAAAAAAAATATTAACAAATATTTTTGTTTTAAATGTAAAAAAATTAATATATATATATATATATATATATATATATATATATATATATATATATATATATATATATATATATATATATATATATACCTTCACTTTTTTCTAAAAAGTAACAAATACACTCTTTTTTTTATAAAAAAATAAAATAAAATATACCCTCCACAATTTTAACTTTTTTTTTTTTACTATTTTACAACGAAGGGAAGTATTTGCTATTTTTTTAAAAATGAAAGTAAACATTTAAAATGATAGTATTTGCTAAAATATTCTTAAAAATAAAAAATTAAACAAAGAAAAGGATGATCAAATGAAACAGTAACAAGATTTTTGAGTTGTAATCAGTTAGCAGAGTTTGCAACAGAACGGATAGGAGTTATGGATATCCGACGAAGTTGAGGAACAGTTGAAGCCAACGCTTAGATACCACGTTAGGAATTAAAAAAAAAGGTATAACCACATCTGGCTCTTGTATATAGCCAGGGAGACGATCTCGAAATTGAACCACAAAGACAGAGAAAATGTATATGTAAAAAATTAGGACAGTGGACTCATAAATTATATAACACAACATACACAAAATCTTTATATAACACAACATACACAAAATCTTGTGCATTGTGCTGGACATCTAAAATAAAAAATAATAATAATTTTTTTTTTATATTTTTTCTATATATTGAGAGAGTTTAAAAGGAAATATATAGAGTTTAAAATGGAAGAAAAATATAGAATGCATGCGTACAACCCTAAAATTCTAAAAAAAGAAAAAAAAAATCCTAAAATAAAAATTAGATACTAAACAATACAACGTTCTGTATAGTTGGCTTGATCAGCTCTTAACACTAATCAAGGCTCCTCCAAAGCTTCAAAACATGTCCTTACACTCCAAACACATACTTCAAATTATTAAAAATTATGTCAATTATTACTTTTGAAGTATCTCATTAATATTAGCACACACAATAATATACTCCAAACAAATACTTCAAATTAATACTTTTTTTTTTTCTGTTTGGTAAGATTTTTTTCTCTTAAATTTCTCTTTATTTTCCTTTCATATTTGATAAAAAAGATTAATTTGATGGGCCAAAAGTTAATTTAGTAGAACTATGACTCTCCAAATCTAGAATCTCCCTCAACTTTCTAACAATACAATTTTTAAGTATAGACAAGTGACCATTATAACCTTCAAGTGCTACAAAATTTAACTAAAATCAAAATATAACACTTAAAATCTCTCCTATTGTATATGCTCACACTTAGACTGTGTTTGATAGGAATGATGAAAAAGTAGAAGGAAAAAAAAAAAAATTTCATTATTTCATTCATTTACGTTTGATAGGATAGAAGGAAAATAGAAGTGATTCTTTTTTTTGTTTAATATAAAAAAAATAAAAAATATAGACTTTATCAATTATATTTTCAACTAATAATATTTATTTACCATTTTTACTGAACTAGTTTAAAATAATATAACTTCAAAATGATATAATTGTAAATTAATATGAATATGTATTTTTTCTTCCACTTTTAATTCCTCCCCACTTTTGGATGATTGATTTTTTTGGTTATAAGAAAAATTCAATCCCTCTACTTTTACTTCCATCCACTTTTTTTTTTTCATACCAAAAAAAATAAAATATTTCCTTCCTCCCACTTTTCTCTCATCCATTTTCTTTCCTTCCACTTCTCTCTCCTACCAAATACACCTTTAAAAATATCCATCGTAGTTGTTTCAAAAAAAAAAAAAAATCCATCATCACATTGATGTAACAGTATACTATTAAATATAAAAATATTATAAAATAAAAATAATTATTGATATCCAATAATATACTGTTATATGTTATAGAATACTTCATGTTATGTACATGCTACTATTCTTTACAACCGGCTGCACTGTCAATTCACCACCACAAGAAACCACAGCTAGCACATAAGAAGAACCCAAGCCACAAAGGTTATTTTATTTATAAGTAAGAACATGAACAGACATTCGATTACACGCATAAGCAGAAACTTCACCAGCAGCGAAGAGTAGTGGTAGCTAGTAGCTAGCTACGTTATTATTATACTGCGCGCGTCACCGACATAAACGTACGTACGTACCAAGTGCTGCATGCATGCATGCGTGCATGCTCTAGTAGCACTGTTTGCATATGCACCGGCGGCGAATCCCGTGGCAGTTGCCTCCGTTCCTGTAGCCCTCGCCGAGGCAGACCTGGTTGCAGTTGCTGTCGCTGAAGCACAGGCGGTGGAACGTCCCGCTCGGCACGTCCTTGCACCTTCCTCTCGCAGCTTCCGCCACCGGCACCCCCTCCTCTGACAAAAACAACATACACAACCAATAATCAATTCTCGTATAATTTAGTTAGGCTAATTCTAAAGACACTCTACATTTTACTTCAAGACAGTCCATTAGGCACTCCAATAAAGTTGGCAGTCCATTAGGCACTCCAATAAAGTTGGCAGTTCTAACATTAAGAAGAACTGTCAACCTCGTTCTCACTCAATCCTAATATTCAAAGTTGGCAGTCCTATTTTATATTAGGACTGCCAACAAGTTTGGCAGATTAGTCCTAAATAAAACTTGAAATGTCTTGAGAATTAGCCTTTAGTTATACTTGGTACCATCCATGCATGCACGCATGAACGACGACCATAGTTAAGCAAGCTTGATTAAAAAGTGTGCAGTGCCGATCATGAATATATATTTAAGCTTACTCGACGCAAGGAGTAGCACAAGCACGAGTAGGAAGCACATGGTTGCCTTCTTGAACTCCATGGTGCTACTGATGTTGATGAAGATGATGACAGTGACGATATCAAAGTGTGAGTACTAGAAAACTATGGGGAATGTCGTATTTATAGAGGACTGAGGATACACGTCGTGAAGAGGTGAAGGAGCCACGTAACGCACCTACGTACCACGCGTTCACATTAGCGCAACCCTCCTTTCGTGACACGTACTAGCCTAACCTACTCGCCCCACTATGGAAGTGACTAGATTATTCCTGCTGCTACAAACTTATCCAGCTTGACTATTATCACCTAGCTTTTGAAATATTATTTGGTATGTATATTTATTTGAAATTGGGAAGGCGGCTTGACCGCACTTTTGGTCCGCAGTATAGTTTACGTGGCAGTTTTCTATTGACCGGTTTATCGATAGTAGTTTTTATCAGGGTTGATCCTGAAATAAGTCAGACAAGATTTTATTTTTGGACAACTCCTCTCTGCTTGGACAATCCTCATGCTTAACATAATTTCAGTAGAGGTCGAAATTGCGGATAACCCTTAAGGATCGGCCTACAATAAGGATCAAGGGGATAGGGCAACCCAATCTCGTGGGCCGGCCCTGGTCCTCACGCAAAAAAGAGGGACGAATGAGGTTCTGTCACGTAGGTTCGCAATTACGTTCGCGGACAGAAACCGCATGCCATTTATCATTTTCGATTCGGAAATAATAAATAGGCCGCGGTTTGTGTTCGCAAACGTATTCGTTGGCCTACGTGGCTGAATACCATTTATAAAAATTATTGCTAATACACCTGTCAATTGACGACTGTCACGTAAACTAGGAACTAAAACAACAGTCAAAAAGTATGGCCCACGTAGCAGGGCCTTTGAAATTATAAGTGAATGTAGCCACCGCGACCGAAGATACACAAGTGGCTGCCGACATATATAAGAAACAAAAGTATGCGAATATTATCGGGAACATATGCTTTTTCTTTACAACATTAAATAATCTTTACCAGACTTTTCTCTCTCTCACTCTCTACAGGTCGACAAATTAGTGAATGTATCCACCGACAGAAGATACAGAAGTGTACATTTATGGAAATATTCAATAACTTTATAGATATTGACATCAAATCTATGAAAATATATATTATCTTCAAGTAGTTTCAACTTACCTCATTGAACCAAATGAAACTACATTAACTTCAACTATGCTATTTGGCTCCTAAAATATATAGGTGATACCATCTTCCATTATGTAGCATCTGACATGACAGATGATATAAGCTGATATGACAAATTTTAACCAAAAAAAATTAATTATCCAATTTTTTTTAATATTAATTTTAATATTAATATTAATGTTAATATTATTATTAATATTAATATTAAATTGAATATTAATGTTAATGTTAATTTTAATCTTAAGGTTAATTTTAATGTTAATTATCATGTTAATTAATGTTAATTTATTAATTTAATATTAATTTAAATTTTAATATTAATTTTATTGTTAAATTTTGTCATGTCAGTTGCCATGTCAGCAACCATGTCATCAGCCACATAATGAAAGATGTTATCACCCAAATTTTTTGGAAGCCAAATAATATTTTTATATTTACATTTATCTAAACAAATTTTGTACGTGTGTAATTCAATAGTTACATATTCACTCATCTTTCTTCTTAAAGGACTTTCAGATGTTCTTGTTAAAGAATAATCAATTATGAGTTGAACTTGTGTAAAAGTTGTTACTTAAAATCACAAAAAGTTTAATTAAGAAATGGTTTGAAAAACCTAATGGCTATTTATCTCTCCAAATCTTTTAGTTGTCCTTTTTTTTTTTACTTATTATATAGACTAGATTATTCTATTGGCATTCTAAGTACTTGGACATTACTTTGCACATTAACTTTCTACTAACTCATCGAACTTCGTCGCATCCCAACTTCATATATTTTTCATAAACTTTTAGTCCTTAATAATTGTGTTTGTTGTTAAATGTATGTTAGTTTTTGTACTGAAATGAATAACAATATTATTTTGTTCATGATGAACTCTTATTTGTATTTAAATTTGGACGAAAGGTGCTTCAATTTATAATTATGCATAGTAGTGAAAATTTAAAATGTCTAAAATATTCAAGTGCATAGTTAAGATGCCACTAAGATAATTTAGCCTATTATATTATGTTTAATGAATGGAAGTTGGAAGTTATAAGAATTTTTGTTTTGGCATGACACCGGTACAAAGGGTTATAGAATTCAATCGGTGGAGATCCTATTTCTAAGAGATGTTGAGTGGAATGGAATACGAGTTTTTTCCCCTACGGTTGATTTAGGATTTGTCATTCTTTCTTCGTGAGACATGGGTCAATCTTTGTAACAATCCTTTTATCCAAAGCAATAGATCAAAAAAGAAGGTGCCCGAAAGCGAGCGAAGTGAAATGACCGTGCCAAAAGATAATAGAAGAATAGATCCCGCAAGTCCAACCCCGGCTACCTCTCTCTCTCTCTCTCTTGGCCTGGAGGCAGAAGCTCTATTAAAGAATAAAACATGAAGATATTTGATGAGTCACGTAAAGGGATCAACTATAATTCATGACAAGAAAGAATATATATGAATATGTTTACAAACTGCAAAAGTCTTTGATGCGGATGAAACAATTAAGAAGACGATGGTACAAGAGAATATGGCCACAATAGGAGGCTGTACGCGACTTCCGAGAATTGCTCATCTCAATTTATCTCCCAAATATTGTCGATCACATGTTTGTTAGCGCCGAGGCACAATTTTTCGATGAAAAACTGAGAATATGAAACAATTGTAAGAACAATGTTCCAACGCAACACTTTTAGGAAGGTTGCGCAAGTATAACGAAGATCTAAGAAGATCTCGTTATTATAGCAACGAAGAAGATGACAGGCGAAAGATGGAAGATGGCCTGCTGGGGTGAATGATCACCGTTGCTCAAAGCTATATTCGCCCCACACGAATAGCTTCCAGGAACCAACAAGTTCATCGGAGAACTTTGGAACACTTCTGCTTTTCCGACTCTTCGGATCGTACACGGACTCCCGTGCAAAAATAATGCTGGTGCAAAGCTTCTATTCTCTCTGACAAGCTCTGTTTACTTGTGTTAAGAAACACTTGTAAACTTTTGTAACTCTCTGAATATATTCTATATACCGTGTCTGTAAGAGAGAAGAGACCTTATATAGGCCCGAGTAGCAACTGCCCGGTTAGCACAACATTCGGGACGTGGTAATAACCACTCCGAACGTGCAGTAATCGATCAGATCATGCACAGGTACGATCTAAAGCAAGTTGCGCCACTCTAGCAACTCGCGCGCCTTGCACCTTGCGCACAGAGCCACTTGCGCCATACTGCGCCACACGCCTTGCGCGTCTTGCACACCTTGTGCCACACGCACAACGCGTACATTGTGCCACTTACGCAACCTGCGCAAAAATTGGTACAATCTGTGTGCAGCCTGGGTAATCTGGCGCAACCTGTGCGCAACTTGGCGCAACCTGTGCGCAGCCTGGCGCAACCTGCACGCAACCTGGCGCACAACCCGGCGTGCACCCTGGTCGCACAACCTAGGCTGCGCAACCTGTGCCGCACAACGTGGCACGAACTTGGCCGCACAAGTGGCTTGCGCAACGAGCGCAACTAATGCACACTATACGCCTAGCGACGATGCTGACGTGCTAAGTGCAAAGTGCGCCAACGAAATGCCACATTACGTCTCATGAGCCCATGAGCCCGAGTTCGAGTCCGAATCCGAGTCCGAGTCGCTAAGCCCCTACGGGGCTTAGTTCCCCTGGAAATAAATTTTCCAAGAGCAAAAAGCATTAATGCTTTTAATTGTTGATTTAGCCTTTTTCCTATTAGAAAAATAACCCCACATGGCACACCCATGTGCACCTCTATGCCACATTCGCATCTCTAAACTAGCATAGCTAATATATAGAGATACAACTTCTTTGGCCTATCCGCTGTGGGACTAAAGTTTCTACAAAAAAGGCCAAAAACTCTAACAATCCTCCATATCTCTATATATGGGTATAAGTGTTCCCCACAGTAACTGTCCATCTTACATTAGGAGAGATGTCGCTGATGACTTGAATCTTTCCGTATGGGTCAAACAACAGACTATAATACAAGAATGGACTAAGCCTTGAATTCTGCATCATAGCTAAAATTCTTTCCACTCACATAATGTAGTTACATGTGCTTCTGGCTACACATTAAAGGCCCTGTGCCAGCCTGGTTTCAGTATATAATTTTGGGCGTCTACAAGTTTACCCTCAAGAGACGGCCTGATATCTCTTTGTCCATACACTATAGGTGAGTTCATTATAAAGAGACATGGCATGAAGCGCTTTGTGCTCCCCTTGCGGTGCTACGCCGCTATGACATGGCTTAAAGCCGAGGCCTTATCCCGTACTGGGAACCTCATCGTAGTGTCATCCTACTGTAGCATGAGGCAACCACCTCTTTGTAGTGCCAAACTACCCAGCATGAAGCCTTAGGCTCCCTTGCGGTATTACGCCGCAACGACATGGCTTGCAAGGCTGAGACTTTATTCCTAACCGGGTACCCCATCGTGGTGTCGTGCCACTGTAGCATGAGGAACTCCTCCTCTTTGTAGTGCTGACTACACCCCTCTTTATTTTAACATACAGCAATGGGCTAACTGCCTATTTGCGGTGCTACGCTGCTGTGACTTGGCTAAGCCGAGGCATTACCCCATGCCTGGGAACCTCATGGTGGAGTCATCCCACAGTACCATAGAGTTTCACTCCTTATAGTTCTCTTCTACCATGCTTCTTGTAAAGCACACCAGGCATTCACTCTGCCGGTGAACTCATTAAGGCATTTAAGCTAACCTTCCCACAGGATCCATTGTTCGCAGAAAACAATAGTAGACAATAGTGGTTGTAGGTCCGTAACTTCTCTATGCCCAATAGAACATGTACCCACTATTCCTGATATTTTTTCGATTAGTGGTCCTCCCTTGAACCAAAAGCTAGATGCCTAGTAGATTTCTCTTTGAACTATTAGCATAAAACTTTATAGTAGGAATATAATAATACAATATCAGAATGCCTTCAAGCCTATTTTACAAGCTGTGTCATCGACCAGCTGGCGCTTGAGGCCCTTGGTGAACGGATCCGCCAGGTTCTCCTGACTCCGAACATCAATCACTGTAATACCACCTCTCTTGATAAGATCGTGTACTACCCTGTGCTTCAACCGCACAGTCCTCTTGTTTCCGTTGAAGAGGTCATTTGATGCCACCGCCGCAGTCGCCTGTTGTCGTAGTATATCGATATCGCCAGTATTTGTGTCCCAACCACTGGAAGATCATACATGAGCTCCCAAAGCCATTCTGCTTCCTCGGCTACGGTATCAAGTATAAATAACTCAGATTCCATGGATGACCGCGAGAGCATAGTCTGCTTCTTCGACTTCCACGATATAGCAGCTCCACCCATTGTAAAAATGAATCCACTTGCGGACCTCTCGCTCCTCACCTCTGAGCACCAGCTGGCATCACTGAAGCCTTTCACTACCGACGGAACTCTGCTGTAGTACAGTGCATACGTCTGAGTCTTGTTGAGATATCTCATAATCCGTTTCATAGCTTTCCAGTGTTCAACACCTAGGTTGCTCGTGAAATGACTCAACATTTCTACGACGAAAGCTATGTCAGGCCTTGTGGAAGTAGTAGCATACATCAAACTCCTGATTATGCTTGCATAATCCAGCTGCCTGACGCTTTCTCGTGAATTAGGTTTCAGCTTCAGATCACACGTGTACAGCGTATCGATCCCTGGAAGATCCCGATACCCATAATGAGTGATCATTTTCTCAATATAATGAGACTGTGACAGCACTAGTACAGTATCTGTCCGGATGATCTTGATCCCTAAAATCATATCAGCTTCCCCCAAGTCCTTCATACTGAACTTGCTCGAGATAAATTTCTTTGTCTTAGTGACACAACCCATATTCGTACCTAGGATAAATATGTCATCCACGTACAGACAAACGATCACACCTCTTCCATCAGCGAACTTTGTGTAAACACACTTGTCCGTCGCGCTGACCATGTAGCCATTTGACCTTATAACTTTGTCAAATTTCTCATGCCACATCTTGGGAGCCTATTTAAGACCGTACAAAGATTTTACCAACTTGTAGACTTTGTCTTCAAGACCCTTGACGACAAATTCCTCTGGCTGTTGCATGTATATCTCTTCGCGTCAGCTCGCCATTTAGGAAAGTCGTTTTCACATCCATCTGATGTATCACCATCTTATGTATTGCTGCAAGAGCGATCAACACTCTGATGGTGGTCATTGGGGATACTGGCGTATACGTGTCAAAGTAGTCAATCTCCTGCTTCGGAGAAAACCCCTTGGCTACCAATCTAGCCTTGAACTTGTCAATAGTTCCGTCTGCTTTCATCTTATTCTTGAAGATCCATTTGCATCCGACGGATTTCTCTCCTTCAGGAAGATCAACCAACACCCAAGTGTTATTTGAGGTAATAGAATCAATTTCATTGTCAATCATCTCCTTCCAAAAAACTGTGTCTCTGGTATTCATTGCCTCATCATTGGTAAGCGGATCAGCTTCCACATGATAGGTGACAAAGTCACTTCTGAAGTCTTTCGGCCTCCTCATACGCTTAGCTGACGGTTCAGCTTGTTCTGGTTCAATCATTGTTTCAACAACAACATCTTCTTGGACCACATCTTTATTGAAGACTTCAGTTTTCTGTACACCCTCAATGTTCTCCGGTACATCCGCAAGAACAATATTCTTGTGCCTTGTAAATTTGTCTTCAAAATATTCTGCGTCGCGAGATTCAATGATATAATTTGACTCAATATCAAGAAATTTTCGAGCATCACTCTTCTCGGCATACCCCAAGAAGATCGTCTTAGTAGTCCTTGTCCCAAGCTTCTGAATCTTCAGATATGGAAGCTTGACATATGCCAGACACCCCCACACTTGGATGACCTTTAAGTTAGGTCTGACCTTGAACCAGAGTTCATGAGGAGTAACGTCTGAAGTTGCATGAGGCACTCTATTTAGAATAAAAGTGACCGTCAATATAGCTTCTCCCCAGTAGCACTTAGGAAGACCCGCATTCAACAGCATTGAGTTAATCATTTCTGTTAATATTCTGTTCTTCCTCTCTGCTACTCCATTTGATTGAGGAGAGTACGGAGCCGTAGTCTCATTGACAATTCCATGTTCTTTGCAGAAAGATGCGAATTCATGGGACATGTACTCCCCACCTCGATCATTTCTTATTCTTTTGAGTTGTCGTCCAGTCTGCCGCTCAGCTTTGGTTATGAACTCCTTGAACTTCTCGAATGCTTCGTCTTTAGCCTTTATCAAGTAGATGAACGCATACTTTGAGAAGTCATCGATGAAGGTTATGAAATACTTTATCCCGGCCTTTATAGAGAACTGTTTGAAGTCACAGATATCAGAGTGTACCAACTCCAGAAGATCTGTACTTCGATTAACCCGAGGAAAGGGTTTCTTTGTGATCTTTGTTTGAGAAAAAACTTCACATTTCTCTACCTTACCCCCACACTTGGAGATAAGTCCTAGACTAAACATTCTGTTTATTCGTTTACAATGAACATGTCCTAGCCTATTATACCACAACTCAATAGTATAAGTAGAAGGAGTGATTGTATTAATTACATTAATTACATTAGACTGATTTACAAGCTGAATTTTGAACATTCCTTCGGTATAAAAAGCTTTTCCGAAATATGTTTCCTTGATAGACATCACCATCTGGCCAGCATTGATGTCCATCCCGAGGCCTGCATTGCAGAGTAGGCCTCCTGAGATCATATTTTTTCCGATAGCAGGTACATGCTTCATACTTTGAAGCGTCAGAGACTTCCCCGAAGTCAGCTTTAAAACCACCATCCTGATTTCGAGCACTTCAGCTTGTGTCTGGTTCGCCATCATAACCACTTCAGAAGTAGGCGTGTAGGTGGTAAACCACTCCTTGCTGGAGCAGACATGGCAGGAGGCTCCAGTGTCAACCAACCAGTCGGAGTCAGTCCCTACCGCATCAACCTACACAATCATAGCAACAATGTCAGTGATCATAGATATCTTGCTAGGCTCTCATTGCTCTGATTGCTTGGTCTTTGCTTTGCATTCACTTTTGAAGTTGCCCTTCTTGCCATACTTGAAACAATGCATCTGAGACTTTGGCTTCTTTTTCTTGAAAGAAGTTTCCTTGACTTTCAGATTGTCAGGGTCCTTCTTCTTGATGTATGAAGCCGCCTGCTTTCCCCTTGGTTCCTTGGTATGAACCATATTGGCATTAGCCAATTGCTTGGACAGTACGTCCACCTTGAGTTGAGCCCGCATCTGGTCCTCATGTAAAATCCCTTATAATTTAAAGGAATATTTAAATTATTTTTGGATTTTATTTAATTCTAATTTATTTTTATCTTATTTATATTATATAAATAGCCATGGTTGAGTTTGAATATGCAAGACGACTAGAAAGTATGGCATGCCTAGCGTAGTCGGGTGTTTTAACTAGTATGCTAGCCATGTTAGAAATGCCATGGTCATATTTTAGTCTCTTGCATGTTAACCATTCAAATTATGGCACAAGTTATATTTTTATTTAATTAATTAGTTACGAAAGCCTTTATAATTTTTTTAGAAGATCCGGTTATACCAACCTTCCCAAACCTCTTCCAAGCCAAACCAAACCCTATGTAGGCATGTTAAGCATTAATAAATATTAATAATTAAATTTATTTGTATTTAATTCAGATTTTTTTAGTGTAATTACATAGATAGAATTAAATAGTTCTATATTAGGAAACCCCTTTTTAAATTCTCAAGCCAATCAACTTGCCAACTCACCAAACAACCAAATCATGCCAAGTGGACCCCCACCATGATAATTTTGGCCAAGCAATCCTCCATGGCCTAATGCATCAAATTAAATAGGATTTAAATCCTAGATTGCTTAAAATTCATTTAAGGATATGTTTAAATATACCAACTTATCCCAAACCTTAACCAAATCCAAATCTTTCTCTCCCTCACCTTTGGCCGACCAAAACCCCTCTTCCTCTCCATAATTTCAGCAGTAACAAACTCCCCATAGCATTTATACATCATCTCCTCCATTACATATCTCTCCATCCTTCACAAAAACTCATCTCCTCCACCATACATCCCCGAAACCCCTCAAAACAAACCCTAAAAACTCCATCTCCTCCATCCAATCCTCTATATCCATTATCAACTCTCTCATACTCACCAAAAGAGGATTTTCAAGCGAGGATAGCGGAAAAGATTGGAGCTTTGGTGAAGAGAAGTCATCATCACCCTTTCTAGCAAGGATCTTTGGTAAAATCTAAATCTTTTCTTCTAAAAACCTTTGCTAAAATTCTGTAGAAAATATGTTATTAATTCTGTAGAAATCATATTTTGATAGGTTTTTTAGGTATAATCATCCATAAAGGTTTCATAAAATATATGCGTAATATTCATGTGTCAGTAGGATCAGATTAACACCATTGTAAAGGAACTATGAGTTATTGGTGCCTATTTTCAAACCTAAATTTTATGTATGTTCATATACATAAATTAGAATTTTTAAGTATTTTTCCACGATTTTAGAAACTCAAATATGGTCGAGAAAATTGTAGGTCAAAACTACCTAATTTTGGGTAACCGGCTGACCTAGAATGTCCCAAACTTGTAGTATAACTCAACCCTTGTACCTCTGATATTATTCTATGAAATAAATTATTTTATTGCTGTTTAAAATATATTTTTTGTTATTTTAGCAATTTTGAGTCATTAACTATGTTCCGGACGAGTTTCGGGTAGACTAGCTGACTTATTAATCAACTAGTCATAAAAGTCTTTAGAAATATTAATTCTGAAATTTCAGAAATAAATCTGTAGAAAATTAGTTTAAATATTATTTTTATGATTTTTATATGATTTTTAAGTATGTTATTGAAGTAAGGGCATAACCGACTAATTAAAAGTTAGAAACCCTAAAACTGTATTTCGATGTCTCGTGGAACCTGTGTGTGATTGTATGGATCTAAATGGTTCCACAAGATATTGAATATAATTTTAACACATTACTTTGACTAATTAAGTCGTATCGTAAGTTTCATAAGTAGTGACTTAATTTAGTTAATTAATTATCTAGGAGCGTCGGATTCCGGAGGCGTGGACGCGGGAGCGGCGTTTCATATTTACAGCACGGAATCAGGCAAGACACCTTGCCTTTACTGTTTAATTTCTTGCTCAATATCATGCATGCTTTTTCTTTATGTTGTTCTTTCAAAACTATATATAGATGCAAATTATTATACTTTATGCAATTGGCTTAGAGTTAATGGACCACCGTATGTTTAGTGCATCTCATAAACTATTACGATGTGCCACGAGTTGTGTGTGAGTTGTGAGTCGCATATAGCTTCGGTCTTGCGTATCGACCGTACAACGGTGCGTACATGTCGTGCATTAGGATATAACTGCCAATAGATTGTATAGAAGACTTGACGGTTATTAAGGATTAAACAGTATCGTGGAGTCGACACATGTATAGTATCATTAGGGGGAGGGGACAGTTACCGTACATCGATGCGTACAGGCCGTACGTTAGGATATAACTGCCAATAGATTGTATAGAAGACTTGGCAGTTATTAAGGATTAAACAGTGTCGTGGAGTCGACACATGTATAGTATCATTGGGGGGAGGGGACAGTTATTAGCGTAGGGGCTACATTTTATTTTTACACATATTTTGGGCCGAGGGTGACTCTTATGAGCACTACCTTCTGTCTAGGGCCGATAGTGACTCGGATGAGCGCTACTTACTGCCACTCTTTATGTCACAACCCGTACCCACCGTGAGGGTACGAGTACGTAATAACGTCCAGCCTACGCCACAGTGTCGGCGGTAGAACGCTATTCTAGGTCATGAACTATAACTAACATAATATGAATACTCTCCATAAGAAAGCCAACACAGAGGTACAACTCAATCACAATCTAAGGTAGAATGATAAAGATAGATAAACATGAAATCTAAAAGAGATACAAGAGATAGAAGTCTAAGTGTCTAAGATACATAATCCCAGAAATACATCTCAAAACTCAAATACAGTAATCCACAAGTAAATACAACTCCAGACAAAATGAAATAACTATGAACAAAACCCTAGCTATCTATACAACCACTACTGTGTCTCCTCTAGGCTAGCAGACAACCTCCAGGCTATCTGTAAAATTTATCAACAGGTCCAGTCAGGACAGGAGCGAGCACAATACATCTCACGCAGATCATAACAGGTTAGAAAATATAAACATGCAAGAGAGTACGATACATGAAACTGAAAGAAAGTACATGATGTAAACAGAGAGAGAACTATAATAGAAATATCTACTATAAGTAGAGAGCTACCAGTGACTAGTGATTAGAGTACAAAGTTGACATGTGAATGGCTGGATTTGCACATGACTATACTAAAGAGGTGCACATGGCTATACTACTTTGGAATTGTTCACATAACTATTTATACTCCCCCACACCCCAATCAATACACAAGGATCCAAACAAGTTATATTACGTACATGGTTTTCACATGAATCCCATAAAGGGTGCACATGAAGTATACATGAGAGCTCATACATGAGTGCACATGAAGGTCACATGGGGGGCCCAAAAATAGGTGCACATGAAATTCACATGAAGGCTCATAAATGAGTACACATGCAATATAGGTTATACATGAGATACATGGGAAACATGACCGATTCATGAGAGCACATGAGAGTACACGAGCATGCATGAACGATCATGAAGCACATGAGAAACATGAATAACATGAGAGCGAGGAATACATGATGTACACGAAACACATGACATAATGTATCCGATGCTCCCGAGGGAGATAACATCTCAATGTAGGGATCCATATAGTACCAATCCGTAATAATATCGTGACAGCATCAAATAAGGTAAACTAGAGCAGGAATATAATTCTAAACAAGTTATGAAATAATCAGAGAATGTACTTGCCTGCTATCTGAATGTCCAAGGTAAAGATACTGTCCGAGGAGAGGTGTCTGGCTCCTAATTAGAACATCATAAGTCACAATATGTCCAGAAGGGTAATATAAAGCACTACAATACATTCTACATGAATCTAGGTCAAACTAGGCCAAAGTCAACCCTTGATCAACTCTGGTCAACTGCACTAGTCAAACTAGGTCAAACTAGGTCATGTCCTAACCCAGCAAGTCTTACTAGGCCTAACCAAGACTATCCTAGCAAGAACACATCAATACAAGGCTATACAAGCCAACATACACCCAACTCTATATAGCATGCAATTATTTAATACTCAAATAGGCAAGAATTCACATTAGATATACACTAGGTAATCTATTACTTTAAGCTATACATGTCTACACATATATACACATGCATATATTGGTATTCAACATTAGGTCTATAATCATGGCATTTCAATGGCTATATAAACTTATATATTACAATACAATATGCTACTATATATATAATATACATACATAGCTAAGTTAACTATATTCATAAATACTTATTTAAGAGGCTATGTGTGTGTATGTGAACATGGCAAAGGGGCAAGTGAGGGTTAAATGGGCATACATAGTGTATACATATCAAAGAGTGTCAAAGTGTAAGTGAACAAAGTGTCAAGTGTGATAGTGTCAACATAGTGTAAGGGGTACATGAGGTAATATAGGATTTGTGTTAACATAGAATATTACATCTCATTAACTTATATATTACATACATTACATCTATCATTACATTACATTCATGCTCGCATTCATTCATCATTCATTTATTCTCTTGCACTACTATATGCACCATACATTACATACTATGGAACCTACATATTCATCACAAGCCATACTTATACATGCTTACATTAGATAGGATATTACACCTCATACATCATTTATTTAACTATTTACTCATGCTTGCATTCTCTATTTAGTTACATAATGTATATACATTAACATAGGTTAAAATCAAATAGAACATTATATTACACACAAGGGTGCACAAAATGCATATGCCGAATAGTAACTCCTGCTAATAATCAATACTGTACCAACTCAGCATGAATTAAATTCTAGGATTAAAGTATGTTATAGATCTATGTGTTAGCTTTTCGAAACTTCAAACGGATCGCATTTTCGTTTTCGAAAACTCCCGGAATCGCGAAAACACAGAGAACGCGTTTGTCTTTCGTACAGCTGACACTCAAATAATTCTCCAGAAAGTTACAGAAAGAATTAAGCCTAGTAATACATGTTTTTAGAAAGCTAACTTCAATACGCTTCTTTTAAAAAAAACGGGAGATTAAACCGAGCTTTGAGCTAGAAGTTATGACATTTCTAAGTTAGGGCTGAAATTAAAAACGTGGATAAAAATCATGACGGATTTAGATAGTTTGAGCCAAAAGAATACACAATATATATCATAATTATCCACAACAATAATAGCAATAATAATATGAGGAACTACACTCACAAACTTGATTATATAATCATCATGAACCATTTATTACATATATAAATATAGATACACTCCCATTAGAATATATATATATATATAAATCTATATATGTAACATGAACACATCCACAATACAAAGGACACTCCTATGACCTCCAAATGGACACAAAATGGACACAAATGGAGATACAACCATGGGGATTATTCCTATGGGTTCAAAATAGACCTATATGCATGAGGAAATGAAAAGGAGGAGGGATTTATACCTCCCGGTAGATCGAATCGAAGAAAAGCCTTCCCGGAGCGACACCGACACGTAGAGATTCCAAAAGGACACGAACGAGCTCCGAATCCTCCCAAACTTGGGTAGCTTCCTCCTTGGCTAGAATGGAGAAGGAAAGAAGAAGATTTGGTGGCGAAATGAAAGGATTTGGTGGAGAAATTGCTAGGGATTGCTCTCTAGAAATTTGGGAAAGAACAAGAGAGAGTGTGTGGATGAGAATAATGAAATGAACTTGAGCCTATCCTCTCCCAAAGTGGCTGGCCATATGGGGCTATTTGTCCTATTATGGTAAGGTCCAAAATGTTCCCACTAACCTATTCTATGAGTATTAGGAAAGGGCTAATTGGTTGGGGCTAAATTAGTCATTCTAAAGTCTCTAATCACACTAACCTTATCCATAATAATTAGTCTAACCTCTAACTAAAATATTTCTATAATGTGGACTAAAATTAATATCATTTGGGCCATGCCTAACTAGTGTGTGGGTCCCACTAGAGTCAAAACTACCCCGGGTCCCCGATACAAGTCGGAATGAGTTGAAATTCGAACCCGACTCAAATAACCCCAAAACAATATCATAAATAATAAAATAATATCAAAATAATTCAAAGAGGTCAAATGCAAAATATTCTTAGGCCAGAAATGACATTAAAATATCCTACTCACATGGTTAGGCTCTAGGTCAAACAGTCTCTAGGGTTTCACTAGCAAAACATCAAAATCACAAGTCATGATTTTAAATAGTTTTAAAATAATTTAAAAATTACCAAAAATCATATCATGATTTAAATGTCAAATCAATAAATGATTAAAATTACAAAATTTCAAAATTACCCTCATTTTAGAGAACTGGGTGTTACAAGTCTACCCACCTTAGAAAAATTTCGTCCTCGAAATTAAAATGTTCATACTCCTTCTAGGTCAAACCCCCCACAATTAAAATCTTAGAACTTAAACAATCATACGATTTAAAAGGATGACATACAGGATCATGGCATACGGTGGTAGTGAAAGTCTCATCTAGGTATACTAGTCATGCTAAACCAAAACAGTCATAGGATATCAAAACACACAAGTAATCTAGGGTGCTAAACTAGAAAAGATACAGAAATAACAATCATCAAGACTGTAAGGCAGTCTACCATCCTATATGAAAACTGGTACTTATCAAAATAAAATAAAGTTAACTACCATTTATCTAATAAGGGGTACTATTCAAGAAAATCAAAATCAAAAGTTAAAGAATGAAAGCCAATTGCATGAAAATCCAATCACAATATATTTATATATATAGCGTTAGAGAGGAAAAAGCTAACATTATGTACAAATTATGTAGTTAGTGTGTGTATAGGTGTATGTGGACATGTTCATATGGTTAGATAATAGGCGTGTGTGTATGTGAAATATACATGAAAGTGCATAGGAGGATTTGGGTTTCAAACAATAACTATCAAGTTATACTAATCATAGCATATTGGTTAAATAATCTACAATACACAACTCATTTGCTCATAACATGCATGGCTAACCATGTATATATGTATATATAAAGAGGTAGAGATTTAGTTATGTATGTCTATACATTATAACATGTATGCCTAAGCTCTATATATATCTATATAGATATATAATCATGACATAGAAAGGAAGAGTTAGGTTACAAGACAGTATACTAAGTTAGGGTGTGTGTGTGTCCTTGTACAGGGTTATAGCTTAGTATTGAAAGGTTAAACCCAGTTTTAGTTCAGCATTTACATACAAAATTTGAAAATAAGCTAACATTTAAACCAGTGCAATATTAACATAATGCAATTTCAAAATTTAGGAGTTTGAAACATCATAACTAATCTCAATGCTCCCAATACATCATATCATGATAGAAATAAAACCCTAATATACTATCAATACATTTATCTACGCATACAGTTCAATATTACATGTTAAATCTGAAATTTAACTAAACATGGAAATCAATGTAAAAATGTTAACATGTATTCAGTTTTCAGGATTTTGGAGAATTTGTACATCAAAACCAACTCAATGTTTATCACAACCTAACATGTAAGAATATGGAACCTAAATTTATATCCCTACAACAACAATGTACACAGATCTAAATATTACATTTAAAATAATCAATTTGAACTAACATTTAAAATCCCGTATCAAGGGTTAATATGCACACAGTCTCAGATTTGACAAATTTAAACACAAAACTCAACCAAACTTTTTTTTAATTGAAACCCTACGTATAACATACATGTGCAGTGATATAAATAAAACTATTATCATGAAATTTTATATTTAAATTACGAGTTAAGCTAGAAAAGTAGAGAATTGGAAATATTGGGGTTTTGAAAATTTAAACATTAACGACATATTAATATGTATTCAGATAGGTGGAAATCAAGTGTAGCATGCATAAGTGTCAGGAAAGTGTCCACTATATATATTTTCATGTCCCAATATAAAAATCAAATTCTATATCAAGAGCAACATTTAGATTACTACCAAGATTGCAAAGTAAGTGATTGGTGTAATCAAGACAGTTTTATTATTATTATTATTTAATACAAGAATAGTAGCAAGAAAGAAATAACGATAAAATCTGTTTGAAAGAAAAACCCATTTTGAAACCCAGAGCTAAATTTTCAAATCTAAGATAAAGTCTAGCAAAATCATCGATTCATTGTATTAAGAAGAATTTTATAGTAAGAAGTTACACAAAGTTTATAAAAACAGCTAAAGCTACTCCTAAGTTAAATAAATGAGAAACAAAACAAAACAAACAAATAATAATTCTCTCTTTTTTTTTTGAAGGACTGAAACAAAAGTAGAGAAAACATGTTCAAAAATATTTAAGGTACAATCTGATAATCATATGCGTCTTCTTGAAATTATGTTGTCAGAATTTTGCCACGCCAATAAGCATAGCTGCAATAAACGATTGAGTCCATAATAAGGCATACACCCTATAATCATGTTATCTAGAATTCTTACCACGCCACCCGGTATGGCTGCAAGAAAATCTAGATTTCATAACTAAGATAAGTATAGCTATATCAGGCTATACGTCCTTGTCATGCTAGCAAATATGACTGCAATAAATTCTAAATTCCATAATAAAGTAGACTTTTACATTTCTCATCGTCCTTATCAAGTATGTTATAAGGTTATACCTTAATTCCAAAAAAATGTACATATACATATAAATACAAACTCAAATTCAACAACTAACATCAAGATTCAAAATTCAACAATAATCCATCAAAAATCATAAAAATACAGACTCAAATTCAACCACTAACATCAAGATTCAAAATTCAACAATAATCCATCAAAATCAAGTTCAATAACAGGAAGTAAAGGTAAATCAAATCAGGGAAAAACAGATTTCAAATCGAAGTTAAAATAAGATTCTCAAGGGTCGTCCCAGGAATCTCTCAAGGAATCCTAATCCTACTGCAGGCTGTAGTGGTACTCTAGTTCGAATACCACTACACAAACTCGACCTGCATGGGCCACCACTAAAAACGTGTCACGACCCGCACCCACCGTGAGGGTACGAGTACGTAACAACGCCCAGCCTACGCCGCAGTGTCGGCGGTAGAACGCTGTTCTAGGTCATGAACTATAACTAACATAATATGAATACTCTCCATAAGGAGGCCAACACAGAGGTACAACTCAATCACAATCTAAGGTAGAATGATAAAGATAGATAAACATGAAATCCAAAAGAGATACAAGAGATATAAGTCTAAGTGTCTAAGATACATAATCCCAGAAATACATCTCAAAACTTAAATACAGTAATCCATAAGTAAATACAACTCCAGACAAAATGAAATAACTATGAACAAAACCCTAGCTATCTATACAACCTCTACTGTGTCTCCTCTAGGCTAGCAGACAACCTCCAGGCTATCTGTAAAATTTATCAACAGGTCCAGTCAGGACAGGAGCGAGCACAATACATCTCACGCAGATCATAACAGGTTAGAAAATATAAACATACAAGAGAGTACGATACATGAAACTGAAAGAAAGTACATGATGTAAACAGAGAGAGAACTGTAATAGAAATATCTACTATAAGTAGAGAGCTACCAGTGACTAGTGATTTAGAGTACAAAGTCGACATGTGAACGGCTGGATTTGCACATGACTATACTAAAGAGGTGCACATGGCTATACTACTTTGGAATTGTTCACATGACTATTTATACTCTCCCACACCCCAATCAATACACGAGGATCCAAACAAGTTATGTTACGTACATGGTTTTTATATGAAGCCCATAAAGGGTGCACATGAAGTATACATGAGAGCTCATACATGAGTGCACATGAAGTTTACATGGGGGGCCCAAAAATGGGTGCACATGAAATTCACATGAAGGCTCATAAATGAGTGCACATGTAATATAGGTTATACATGAGATACATGGGAAACATGACCGATTCATGAGAGCACATGAGAGTACACGAGCATGCATGAACGAGCATGAAGCACATGAGAAATATGAATAACATGAGAGCGAGGAATACATGATGTACACGAAACACATGACATAATGTATCCGATGCTTCCGAGGGGGATAACATCTCAATGTAGGGATCCATATAGTACCAATCCGTGATAATATCGTGACAGCATCAAATAAGGTAAACTAGAGCAGGAATATAATTCTAAACAAGTTATGAAATGATCAGAGAATGTACTTGCCTGCTATCTGAATGTCTAAGGTAAAGATACTGTCCAAAGAGAGGTGTCTGGCTCCTAATTAGAACATCACAAGTCACAACATGTCCAGAAGGGTAATATAAAGCACTACAATGCATTCTACATGAATCTAGGTCAAACTAGGCCAAAGTCAACCCTTGATCAACTCTGGTCAACTGCACTAGTCAAACTAGGTCAAACTAGGTCATGTCCTAACCCAGCAAGTCTTACTAGGCCTAACCAAGACTATCCTAGCAAAAACACATCAATACAAGGCTATACAAGCCAACATACACCCAACTCTATATAGCATGCAATTATTCAATACTCAAATAGGCAAGAATTCATATTAGATATACACTAGGTAATCTATTACTTTAAGCTATACATGTCTACACATATATACACATGCATATATTGGTATTCAACATTAGGTCTATAATCATGGCATTTCAATGGCTATATAAACTTATATATTACAATACAATATGCTACCATATATATAATATACATACATAGCTAAGTTAACTATATTCATAAATACTTATTTAAGAGGCTATGTGTGTGTATGTGAACATGGCAAAGGGGCAAGTGAGGGTTAAATGGGCATACATAGTGTATACATATCAAAGAGTGTCAAAGTGTAAGTGAACAAAGTGTCAAGTGTGATAGTGTCAACATAGTGTAAGGGGTACATGAGGTAATATAGGATTTGTGTTAACATAGAACATTACATCTCATTAACTTGTATATTACATACATTACATCTATCATTATATTACATTCATGCTTGCATTCATTCATCATTCATTTATTCTCTTGTACTACTATATGCACCATACATTACATACTATGGAACCTACATATTCATTACAAGCCATACTTATACATGCTTACATTAGATAGGATGTTACACCTCATACATCATTTATTTAACTATTTACTCATGCTTGTATTCTCTATTTAGTTACATAATGTATATACATTAACATAGGTTATAATAAAATAGAACATTATATTACACACAAGGGTGCACAAAATGCATATGCCGAATAGTAACTCCTACTAATAATCAATACTGTACCAACTCAGCATGAATTAAATTCTAGGATTAAAGTATGTTATAGATCTATGTGTTAGCTTTTCGAAACTTCAAACGGATCGCGTTTTCGTTTTCGAAAACTCCCGGAATCGCGAAAACACAGAGAACGCATTTGTCTTTCGTACAGCTGACACTCAAATAATTCTCCAGAAAGTTACAGAAAGAATTAGGCCTATTAATATATGTTTTTGGAAAGCTAACTTCAATACGCTTCTTTTAAAAAAAATGGAAGATTAAACCGAGCTTTGAGCTAGAAGTTATGATATTTATAACTTAGGGCTGAAATTAAAAACGTGGATAAAAATCATGACGGATTTAGTTAGTTTGAGCCAAAAGAATACACAATATATATCCTAATTATCCACAACAATAATAGCAATAATAATATGAGGAACCACACTCACAAACTTGATTATATAATCATCATGAACCATTTATTACATATATAAATATAGATACACTCTCATTAGAATATATATATATATATAAATCTATATATGTAACATGAACACATCCACAACACAAAGGACACTCCTATGACCTCCAAATGGACACAAAATGGACACAAATGGAGATACAACCATGGGGATCATTCCTATGGGTTCAAAATAGACCTATATGCATGAGGAAATGAAAAGGAGGAGGGATTTATACCTTCCGGTAGATCGAATCGAAGAAAAGTCTTCCCGGAGCGACACCGACACGTAAAGATTCCAAAAGGACACGAACGAGCTCCGAATCCTCCCAAACTTGGGTAGCTTCCTCCTTGGCTAGAATGGAGAAGGAAAGAAGAAGATTTGGTGGCAAAATAAAAGGATTTGGTGGAGAAATTGCTAGGGATTGCTCTCTAGAAATTTGGGGAAGAACAAGAGAGAGTGTGTGGATGAGAATAATGAAATGAACTTGAGCCTATCCTCTCCCAAAGTGGCTGGCCATATAGGGCTATTTGTCCTATTATGGTAAGGTCCAAAATGCCTCCACTAACCTATTCTATGAGTATTAGGAAAGGGCTAATTGGTTGGGGCTAAATTAGTCATTCTAAAGTCTCTAATCACACTAACCTTATCCATAATAATTAGTCTAACCTCTAACTAAAATATTTCTATAATGTGGACTAAAATTAATATCATGTGGGCCATGCCTAACTAGTGTGTGGGTCCCACTAGAGTCAAAACTACCCCGGGTCCCCGATACAAGTTGGAATGAGTTGAAATTCGAACCCGACTAAAATAACCCCAAAACAATATCATAAATAATAAAATAATATCAAAATAATTCAAAGAGGCCAAATGCAAAATATTCTTAGGCCAGAAATAACATTACAATATCCTACTCACATGGTTAGGCTCTATATCAAACAGTCTCTAGGGTTTCACTAGCAAAACATCAAAATTACAAGTCATGATTTTAAATAGTTTTAAAATGATTTAAAAATTACCAAAAATCAAATCATGATTTAAATGTCAAATTAATAAATAATTAAAATCACAAAATTTCAAAATTACCCTCATTTTAGAGAACTGGGTGTTATACTTTATTTACTCTGCTGAGCCTACAGCCCCTGCGTAGAACGTTGTCATCAAAGTGCATATCACATAGAATGGTTAGGAACCTTTACTTATGTATATTTTCTATTGATCTCTTATTATTCAGTTTATGGCATGATATTATGTGTCTTGTTACGTCCCTCTGAGGACCTAGTTATTTCTCCAGGTGTGTTTTTGTGATTTTCTGCAGGTGCTCTAGCTAAGGCCATGACTTGCGCTCTATTCCGTCGAGATGTTGCTTTTGTATCGTCATTTGCTTCGCTCGATCGATTCACTTTCTTTGTATATTTTTTTCCTATTTAAATTGGTTGGTAGTGGACTTTGTCTCCGCCCAACGTTTGTACAAATAACTTTAATAAGTTGATTTTATAATATATTGGTTTGTGGATGAGATTAGCTTCATGGTTACTACATTTTATAGCTTATGTGTACATACGCACTACAACAAAAAGACCTATTAATGACGCTCGACAAGGAGTTTTAATGACGGCTGATACATAAGCGTTATTAAGTTAAAAATACCTTTTTTTTATGACGGTTTGGGCTAATTCTGGGCTTTTTGTAACGTTTATAAAACAAAGCGTTATTAATAGTTTAGAGCGGTGGCAAACTTGTAATATTTTTTAACTTTAATTTTTGGCAAAATCCTTGCTGCTCTCCGAGTTTCAACAAAATTTTTCTCCACCAAAATCGTTATGGTGGATTTTCTTCTTCTCCTCCTTTCTTCTCCCTCCTCTCCCCCAACTCCAAAACCCTAACTCTAGCTAGTTCAGCAACACCCTCCTCTCCTCCTCTTCTTCTTCTTCTTTTCCCCCAACTCCAAAACCCTAACCCTAGATCCAAAACCCTAAACCTAGTTAGAAAGGGATCCGACGATCTCTCTCTCTCTCCGTCCACGGGTTCGAGACCGACGACATGGTGTGGAGGAAGGTCAAGTCGTACCCATGGTGGCCGGGCCACATCTTCAACGAGGCCTTAGCGTCACAGTCGGTCCGGAGGACCAGGCGCGAGGACCACGTCCTCGTTGCGTTCTTCGGCCACAGTAGCTACGGCTGGTTCGACCCCTTGGAGCTCATCCCCTTCGCCCCCACCTTCCTCGAGAAGTCCCGGCAGACCGCCTCGAGGAGCTTCGCCAAGGCCGTCGACGAGTCGCTCGACGAGTCCAGCCACAGGGCCGCGCTTGGCCTTTCCTACATGTGCAGGAACCCCTATAACTTCTGCGCTTGACATCTTCCCACATCCCCATCTACTCGTAGGCACCAACTGTTTGAGGAAATCCTGTGCAGAACAGGAAACCTTAATCACTAACAGGTAATACTCACCTATTTAAATTCTTTCGTATTTTGTTGAAAGTGCAATGGGCACCAACTGTTTGAGGAAATCCTCCAAAAGAATGTAGTAGTAATGTTAAAGGGCGGTTAATAGGTTTTGTGTAAAAATAATAATAGAATTCTTTATATTAGATGTTGTTTTAATACCTAAGGGTTAATTGGTTTCAGTATGGAAGGATACCTAGCAGGTGTCTTCATTCTTTAGGAATCTAACATGGGTTTTAATGTTTCTTCTTGTGAGTTCATCTGCTCGTAGGCACCAGTCCTGTCAACATGTGTTAGGAATACAGGTATATAGGGATTTCTATTTATACAATATTGGTACCAGGGTTTGGGGGTTCTGGGTCATAGTTCAGGGTGGTTAATGTACAGATACAAAGATCTGCACAATAGGGCACAAGAAAATTGATATGTGCACCCTGTGTGTGTTAATGTAATAGTGTGCATTGATGGGCAGTCTTGCACAATTACAGGCAAGCAGCACAAATGCAGCAGTATCCAAGTACGGCAAAACTTACACGAAGAAGGGGGGTTCTGGACTAATGTCAAGGACCACTTTGGCGAATAGCAGGTAGGCTTATCTTTGAATTTTTTTTTCCTTAGACGGAAGTTCACCATCCCAAAAACTAGTTATTCAACAAAATACAAACACAACATGAACACAGCAAAATACAAACACAGCATGAATGACATGTTACTTGGACCATGACTGGTTTGTTGTTCCTTGAGGAAATTTCCTTACCTATATGCTATTACGGTAATGGACATGTTAGCTTTGTTTGGTGAAGTAATGAATCAAATATCTATTCTTATTGGCTGAAAGAGGTCTAAAAGACACTGACTCTTATCTTAACTATAATATCTATCTATTTCAAAATTAAGTTCCTTTTCATTGTTTTCTTTCATTAATAACTTCATTTATTCTTTTTGGTTTAATGACATGAACATTTCATTTTCTTTTTGATGGATGACAGTCAGCTGGTAACAAATGGAACAAATAGGACATGTGTCAAGGAATGAATGGGTGATGGTTGGTACCATGCTTCTCGCTGTTTCGTTGTGGGTCTATGGATAAGAATCTTCACTCCTGCTGATATATTTTGAAATGGTAGCTCATTAAGCCAGCATTTGGTCAACTTTAACATTTTGGTTGTGGTAATATAAATCAATAATAACAAAGCCTTTTATATCATAGCTCGTTAATGAAAATTGTTGCTTTTACCCGAAATTTAGATTTATTAATTACTGTTATTGTTCTGTAAAGAGTCATTATGCCTTTTATATCATGGCTCGTTAATGAAAATTGTTGCTTTTACCCAAAATTTAGTTTTATTATTACTGTTATTGTTCTGTAAAGAGTCATTCTTCCAACAAATTAGTTTCAATATTATTGATGAGAAGATTAATTAAGAAGTGTGTTTATCCAATCATGATAGTTTTCTATAATACATGAAACGCCATGTGTTATCATGCGTTAAATCACAGGAAACAGGCATGGAAGTTGAAGCAGATCAAACTGAGATTGAGAGACTGGAAGAACGTGTTTCAATCCTTCGAAAGGTATAGAGTTTGAAACTGTGTTGCCTTCATTAATGCTTGTTCTTTCTAATCTGTTTCAATAGTTCTGTCGATGAGAAAGCTCCCACTTCTTACAAATTTAACAGTAGTAATTTTCTAACTAAAATAATTTTCTGAGGAATTGACGTGCTTGTATTTTTTTTGACTGAAATTTGGATCTCATTATTCTCATTATTTTATGCTGTCATCATTGATCGATTGTTAACCAAACCTTAAAGGACACTATTTGGTTATAGGTGGGGTGAGGATTTGGAACACGAGACCTCCATTTGGTTGGCATTTTAATATCATTCTATTTTTAGCAATTTTCCATTTGCGCCAAGTGCAGTCAGTCTAATAAGTGATGCTTTCTTAATTATGTATTTTCGATTTTGATTTCTAATATATAAATTTCTTATTAACTTTCTTTAATTTATTGACTTGGTAAATTCAGGTTGATTGCTAGGCTCACATTTCAGCGTTGATTACTAAAGTGCTAAGGTGACATTTCCGATTTTTTGCAAAAAGGGCACAACGTGACGCTGAGGTGCATGCAGGCGCTGGTGAGGGTTCAGGCGAGAGTAAGGGATCAGAGGATGAGGCTGTCCCACGACAGCGCCGACTGCAGCAGCACCAAGTCGTCGCTCAGCTGCTACACTACTTCTCTTTGGGACTCCCGATATCTTCAAGAGATGGCAGAGAGAAGATCCATGGTCAGAATCTACTTAAGTAAATATTTATAATAATTTGGTTAGCAAAATAGAGATTTATTCCTATATTTTGGGTACATTCTGTATTTGGATATTCAATGTAATAAAGATGTTGATATGTACTCTATTTTGTTAATTGTAATAAAGATGGTGATATATAATGTTAAGTTTTTGGAATGTAATATATACTGTGCAGTATAGAGCATTATAAATATGCTAATTTGAATAGTATAAAGTGTTATAAATGTGCTGCATTGAGCCTATACATATTATCTATTCATGACGTTTTAAAATTGTTCTGAATTGTGCACTATATATTAACTATTCATAACGCTTTTATAGAAACTATTCATGACGGTTATTTTATGACGCTTTTAAAAAATATTTATAACACCCATTTTCATAACGGTTGCTGTGAAAAAAAAGTGTCATGGTTCGTCATTAATGACGCTTTTTAGCCGTCATTAAAAGGGTTTTTTGTTGCAGTGACGAGATATCCATATATTGGAGTATACTTCGTATGTATACAGCTGGCATGATACGTATCTAGTCCCAAGTATTTTGGGACTGGGACGTTACATGTTTTTATGGTGGTCCATGCAGGTCGAGTTTGTCACATCGGTTATTCTACTGTACCGATGTGAACTTGCATATAGGATTAGGATATAGGAATCTCATCCACAAGCTTGACTTCCTCCCTCAATTCCAAATCTCGAACTCTCTTCCGATTATCTTGACTTCCTTCTGCTTGATTCCTTTCACTGCAAATCTTATCTTCTTTCGTGCTGAATAGGGAGGTTAGGAGATAACTCATACGAGTATATGTGTTATATTCCTCAATTACTCCATTAGTTGAGTTCATAAGTTGAGTAGTATGACTACAACCTACCACCCGTATCCTTTTAACCTAGTATTAAAGTATAACAGAGTGATAATGAATATATACTAGTGTAGGAGAGATGTTTACCTAGAATATAGAGATTTCGTAGCCCATACCCATTGGTCAACTAAGGCCTGATACAAGAACCAGTAGGACGACTGTATACGCAAGCGCACCGGATAAGACTTAGATCCTTGTGAAACTCGAACTATTTATTACTGCTTTCAACGTATTCTTCCGTACTTATACTTTAAACTACCATGAATAAGACGCTATTTATAGCCTAGTTTTGCAAGCTTATTCTTTGTCGAGCTTGTTCAGGACATATGTATACTGGGGACGCCCACAAGCATATCGTCTAATTAGAATCAATGTATTATGGTCTGATCAACCATAGTGCACTTGGTTCGCTCTTCATATGATTATCCTACATGGATCGAGATATAGAGGTATCTAGGATCTCATCCGCGACTGCATTGACAATTCCTCTTGAATTACACATTCGCCTTTGAATTACGTAATTGTGTTCAATGACATCTTTCTTGAACTCTTTATTGCTTTTGCTTTCATTGATTGGAAGGACGAACGCTCATATTTGATAGATAAATACAGAGTATCCCCATGGCCATGGTAGTTATATGCACAAGTATAGCAACCATCGGCCAAGCCATATAACTACAACCTTGCCTAAAGTTGCTCGTCCTTCCCTCGACCCTAATAGTAATTCGTGACCTTCTAGTCATTTGAGCTTGAAAGATGAGTAAGATCTTATCCTTGGGTAAACCACAAACCTATGAGACTATCTAATACCTAGGAATCATTTATTATGAGTCTCCAAATATTTATCTTGACTCTTGGCTTAACTAGCAACCCGTATGCCTTAACTCAAACCTTACTTGACTAGGCCCCCACAGTTTAGACAAAGAAGAATAGACCAAAATAAGGACATGCATTGCAAGGACCATGGTAGACACCCATTCCAAGATTAGAGATTCAGCAGGTGTTACTCTAGGTACAAAATTCTATTATCAAAGAAGTGACATAATATTAGAACAACACATTCACCAGCTTAGCCAAAATCTGTAGCATGATGCCCCGTCATTATGTTGTATTAGTAATCAACAAGTGATGCATGAGCACTATATTTAATACCTCTAGAATGCTTGTGATTATAATCTGGCAGATTTGACACAAATAAAAATTCACGACTTAGTAGTTAGGGATCTTTCCCATGACGTGCTTTAGAGTTCGTTATTCCACCGATAGACTCTCGTATACCATGGCCAAGCGGGTCATTCCATCTTATCGACTCAGGTACCACTGTACACGATCATTTCCATTTATTATAACTCGAGGTACAATCCTCGAAACTGATTCATAACTACCCTATCATGTTATCGATCACATCGTGACTTATTATTACCAAATGTCATGGTACAATATCGCGACTCAAATATTCCTAACCTCATTATTCCTAAAACCATATCCTAGTCTCTAGAGTGAATAGATTGTAAGCCATTCTTACTTTTAGGAATTTGGAGATCACCTATTGATTGAGGTAAATTTTTTCTCACTAGGATGATAAATTAGTGACTCGTGAACTCCCACTTTCTTTTAGATCTTTTGGTGTCCCTTACCGTGACTTTGATATTTGAAGTGTAATACTAGTTGTTACCTTCCAACAAAATTTACATACAAAACTTAAACGAGTCCACCTTCAAGTAGACATATCATGTCCCACACAAACACATCTCCTTGGACTCTATTATTATGATACGACCTTCAGGTCAAAAGGGACTAGCGATAACCCTTACCATAACACCGATGTACTTTCGGACTGCAGTTAGAGATCCAACCTTGACTCAAATCTTTTGGCCCAATATATGGTTGTGATCTACTCGAAGCCCTCTACGCACATGCCACTAGTGTGCCACTCAATAGAGGCCTTGCGTTCTACTTAAACACAAAAGTCATGGAATGCGCATCTCACGACTTATAAAACGTATTCTACAAACCCGACGAGAAATTTTCCCAACCACTTGAATTTGAACCTATTCTACATTATCCTAACCTATTAGGGATGGTTTAAAATTCCACAAAATTTTGTCCAATCACTATAGATTAAAATCTAAAGTTCATGCAATCAAAGATTAAAGTCCAATTAGGGAACCTATTGAGACTCAGTTAAATCCATCATAGCCCATCGCCATATTGGGACTATAAAACCAAACTTGATGAAATAGACGCTCACCCCTATTATGTAGGTCCCACCTCTTGGCTCACTAGTTCTCCTTCCATAGATTTCATAATTGCATCTCTTCGTAGCCTATGTTATGTATCTCTCGGTACCAAATTACTTCCGGATATACTTGACCAAGACATCTCATACCGTCTTGACCAAACATAATTAATATATGGGCCATATTAAATAGATAATACCTATACTTCCTATAGAGTCTGTGACTATGATTGGAAATACCTCATACTTCTTATACCTCCTTGAAATTTGACCTTCTTAGAAGCCCTATTACTGTGCTTTCCCCGATTAACCAACTTCTATAAGTTGGGTAGAACATTGAACTTATTATACACTACCTCTTAGAATGGGATTACAATCGTGGCCGTTCTTCCGTCTGTATGGAATTTATGAAACGATCTTTTATTTTGCATTTTATATCCCTTTGTTCGTGCGTTTAGATAACTACGGTAACAGATTGCAACCTAAATTTTTCAAGTCAATCATTAGAATCATTTTTGTTTAAATCAAAAGCAAAATTTTTTTGAGGCAAATAGATCGCAAGCCTCTCTAAGGAACATAAGATTTTGGAATTAACAAGTGGCTGGAAATGATTGATTCCAATTAGACTAATAATTCAATGGTTTATAACGTCGACCCATATTCATATCATGTGATACCCTCGACAGTGATTTTGATAACTGAAGCACAATGCTAGCCTTTTTATTTCGACCAAGTTCACACTCACGAACTAGACTTGTCATGCTACTCACATGACATACATGTCCCACGCAAACGAACTTTCCAGTGCTCCATTTAAAAATTACACCACGTGTATGACACATTGTTTCCTCAAAACAAACCATAGAGACCCAAATTCGACCTATTCGATTTCACCCATGCAAATATCGACCCATTTCCTTAACTAAACTGAATACTCAAGATCTATGCAAGACGCACACATATGACGTATGCCTTCCAACACGCAAGCACATGCCTCCTACACAACACCAAACATCAGCCCACACATATTAGTCATTTTGACTTAGAGTTTTCAAAACACATGCCTAATCATATTCTATAGCCTGGGTTCTTTAATTATCATCGATTCTCATCACTTGGACATAAATTTTTCTTTCCAAAGTTTTCAAGCTCACTTCTTAGTTTCCTATGTTAGACGTATAACGAATCCTTATGAACCGACACACCTTAGTATATTCCAACAAGAGGTCGCTACCAGCTTGTTAGAAGCATGACCCCTAGAGTGATAATGTTTGATTGTAGTAACTTTCTTATAGTTGTTATTGACCAAGAACATTATAGTGTTATCGAGGCTCACTTAGAATCCAAGACTGTGGTCAGAAGTGTCCATTATTCTCGTGCCCCTCCCTAGAAATTGTCCTCCTCAAGGTCTTGTAATGACGACGATCTTTACAGGTGGCCAACTTCTATAAGTTGGGTAGAGTCTGGAAGGAAGCATACCCCATCTTGTTTAATATGAGGTCAATTGGGATTTCTATGACAACCACCCCTCCATCCTTTCAAAAATTGAGCTAAGATTTGACGTACCTACTCTCCCTCCGTATAAAATCTCGCAATTCTTGATATTATGATTATTTTTAATTTCGAGGACAAAATTATTATAAGTTGGGTAGGATGTAAAATCTCTTATAATTTAAAGTAATAATTAAATTATTTTTGGATTTTATTTTATTCTAATTTATTTTTATCTTATTTATATTATATAAAAGGACTATAGCCATGGTTGAGTTTGAATATGCAAGACGACTAGAAAGTATGGCATGCCTAGCGTAGTCGGGTGTTTTAACTAGTATGCTAGCCATGTTAGAAATGCCATGGTCATATTGTAGTCTCTTGCATGTTAACCGTTCAAATTATGGCACAAGTTATATTTTTATTTAATTAATTAGTTAAGAAAGCCTTTATGATTTTTTTAGAAGATCCGGTTGTACCAAACCTTCCCAAACCTCTTCCAAGCTAAACTAAACCCTATGTAGGCATGTTAAGCATTAATAAATATTAATAATTAAATTTATTTGTATTTAATTCAGATTTTTTTAGTGTAATTACATAGATAGAATTAAATAGTTCTATATTAGGAAACCCCTTTTTAAATCCTCAATCCAATCAACTTGCCAACTCACCAAACAACCAAATCATGCCAAGTGGACCCCCACCATGATAATTTCGGCCAAGCAACCCCCCATGTCCAAATGCATCAAATTAAATAGGATTTAAATCCTAGATTGCTTAAAATTCATTTAAGGATATGTTTAAATATACCAACTTATCCCAAACCTTAACCAAATCCAAATTTTTCTCTCCCTCACCTTTGGCCGACCAAAACCCCTCTCCCTCTCCATAATTTCAGCAGCAACAAACTCCCCATAGCATCTATACATCATCTCCTCCATTGCACATCTCTTCATCCTTCACAAAAACTCATCTCCTCCACTATACATTCCCGAAACCCCTCAAAACAAACCCTAAAAACTCCATCTCCCCCATCCAATCCTCTATATCCATTATCAACTCTCTTATACTCACCAAAAAAGGATTTGCAAGCGAGGATAGCGGAAAAGATTGGAGCTTTGGTGAAGAGAAGTCATCATCACCCTTTCTAGCAAGGATCTTTGGTAAAATCTAAATCTTTTCTTCTAAAAACCTTTGCTAAAATTCTGTAGAAAATATGTTATTAATTCTGTAGAAATTATATTTTAATAGCTTTTTTAGGTATAATCATCCATAAAGGTTTCATGAAATATATGCGTAATATTCATGTGTCAGTAGGATCAGATTAACACCATTGTAAAGGAACTATGAGTTATTGGTACCTATTTTCAAACCTGAATTTTATGTATGTTCATATACATAAATTAGAATTTTTAAGTATTTTTCCACGATTTTAGAAACTCAAATATGGTCGAGAAAATTGTAGGCCAAAACTAGCTAATTTTGGGTAACCGGCTGACCTAGAATGTCCCAAACTTGTAGTATAACTCAACCCTTGTACCTCTGATATTATTCTATAAAATAAATTATTTTGTTGATGTTTAAAATATACTTTTGGTTATTTTAGCAATTTTTAGTCATTAACTATGTTCCGGACGAGTTTCGGGTAGACTAGCTGACTTATTAATTAACTAGTCATAAATGTCTTTAGAAATATTAATTCTAGAATTTCAGAGATAAATCTGTAGAAAATTAGTTTAAATATTATTTTTATGATTTTTATATGATTTTTAAGTATGTTATTGAAGTAGGGGCATAACCGACTAATTAAAAGTTAGAAACCCTAAAACTGTGTTTCGATGTCTCGTGGAACCTGTGTGTGATTGTATGGATCTAAATGGTTCCACGAGATATTAAATATAATTTTAACACATTACTTTGACTAATTAAGTCGTATCGTAAGTTTCATAAGTAGTGACTTAATTTAGTTAATTAATTATCTAGGAGCGTCGAATTCCGGAGGCGTGGACGCGGGAGCGGCGTTTCATATTTACAGCATGGAATTAGGCAAGACACCTTGCCTTTACTGTTTAATTTCTTGCTCAATATCATGCATGCTTTTTCTTTATGTTGTTCTTTCAAAACTATATATAGATGCAAATTATTATACTTTATGCAATTGGCTTAGAGTTAAGGGACCACCGTATGTTTAGTGCATCTCATAAACTATCACGATGTGCCACGAGTTGTGTATGAGTTGTGAGTCGCATATAGCTTCGGTCTTGCGTATCGACCGTACATCGGTGCGTACAGGCCGTGCGTTAGGATATAACTGCCAATAGATTGTATAGAAGACTTGGCGGTTATTAAGGATTAAACAGTGTCGTGGAGTCGACACATGTATATTATCATTGGGAGGAGGGGACAGTTATTAGCGTAGGGGCTACATTTTATTTTTACACACATTTTGGACCGAGGGTGACTCTTATGAGCACTACCTTCTGTCCAGGACCGATAGTGACTCGGATGAGCACTACGTACTGCCACTCTTTATTTACTCTGCTGAGCCTACAGCCCCTGCGTAGAACGTTGTCCTCAAAGTGCATATCACATAGAATGGTTAGGAACCTTTACTCATGTATATTTTCTATTGAGCTCTTATTATTCAGTTTATGGCATGATATTATGTGTCTTGTTACGTCCCTCTGAGGACCTGGTTATTTCTCCAGGTGTGTTTTTGTGATTTCCTGCAGGTGCTCTAGCTAAGGCCATGACTTGCGCTCTATTCAGTCGAGATGTTGCTTTTGTATCGTCATTTGCTTCGCTCGATCGATTCACTTTCTTTGTATATTTTTTTCCTATTTAAATTGGTTGGTAGTGGACTTTGTCTCCGCCCAACGTTTGTACAAATGACTTTAATAAGTTGATTTTATAATATATTAGTTTGTGGATGAGATTAGCTTCATGGTTACTACATTTTATAGCTTATGTGTACATACGAGATATCCATATATTGGAGTATACTTCGTATGTATACATCTGGCATGATACGTATCTAGTCCCAAGTATTTTGGGACTGGGGCGTTACACCTCAACATAAATTTTCTGCAAGAGATCTTCAAGGCTGATCTCAAGCTTCTTCCTATGCATGTTTGCATAGAACTTACTCTACCCAGCGGGGAGTTTTGAGACAATCCCTCCAACAAAAAACTTGTCGGGGAGGGGCATCGCCTCATCTTCCAACTTCTGTCGCAGCTTCAGAAATTCTTTTACCTGCGGCAACATGGACTTTTCGTCCTTAAAGAGCCATTTGTGATATTTTTCAACCACATATATTTTGCTCCTGTTCTTGTCTTCTTCGTACAGTTTCTCCAGAGACTCCCATATGTCTCTGGCAATTGGTTTTTTACTGTAAGATTCTGCTAGAGAATCCTCCATAGCATTCAGGATTAGCAGCCTGCAAATGCAAATTTTCCTTCTCTACTTGGTCTGAAGTTTAGTAGCCGCAACAATTGCAGCAGCAGACTCAGTATCTGGAACAGTAGGTTCCTCTTCAAGAAGCACGTGATCAATATCTCTGAGTTGAAGAGTGAGATAAACCTTCCTCTTCCAGACTTGATAATGCTCTCCATCAAACTTTTCTAACTTACAAAAGTCAGTATTGAGGAGTGAAGCATTAAAGTTTTCTATTATAGCAATATAGCTTTGAGATTGTTAGCGCTGGGGCACAATTTTTCGCTAAAAAACTGACAATATGAAACAATTATAAGAATAATGTTCCAACACACACTTCTAGGAAGATTGCACAAGTATAACAAAGATCTAAGAAGATCTTGTTATTATAGCAACGAAGAAGATGCCAGGCGAAAGATGGAAGATGGCCTGCTGGGGTGAATGATCACCGTTGCTCAAAGCTATATTCGTCCCACACGAATAGCTTCCAGGAACCAGCAAGTTCATCGAAGAAATTTTGAATACTTCTGCGCTTTTGACTCCTCGGATCGTACACGGACTTCCGTACAAAAAACAATACTGGTGTAAAGCTTTCCTTCTCTCTGACAGGCTCTGTTTACTTGTGTTAAAAAACACTTGTAAACTTTTGTAACTCTCTGAATATGTTCTGTATACTGTGCCTGTAAGAGAAAAGACCTTATACAGGCTCGAGTAGCAAATGTCCGGTTAGCACAACATTCGGGACGTGATCATAACTGTAGCACCCACTTTTTGAAATAAGGATATTTAAGTCATTTTAGTCATTTTTAGTCATTTTAGTCATTTTGTAATTTTCTAGATATTTTTGGCTTGTGTTTGTTTTAGCATTTGGTTTAGCCTTAGAAAATCCATATTAGAGGCTAACCATGGCATATGAGGATTATTTAGCTAATTAGAATTTATATTATGCTTTGGTTCAATTTAGAAGGCCATTTGACCATTTTTAGGCTATTTAATGAATTGGCCTTTTAAGCCTTTCTGTTAATGGGCTTAAACTCAACTTAGATAGAGAAGAGGGGCCCATGAACCAACCCTAACCCTAGGAGGACTAGTATGGCCGGCCAAACATGAAACCCCCTCCCTATATAAGCATTTGCATTGGTTTTGACACCCCCTTTACAAAATCCTAGTTTCCAGCTCTCCAAAACCCTAACTTTTTCATCCGACCTCCGTTTCACCCCAAACGAAGTACATTGTGATTGTGGGAAGGAGGAGAACTTGCTGGAGCATTGCTAGCAAGGAGTTGGAGGCGTTTGCTCAGTAGAAACTGGTCGTCTCATTGATCAAAGAGTCAGTTTCATTGATATTTCAACTCTCAATAGGTAAACACCTAAACACAACAGTTTTTCCTGATTTTTCTTCATGGTAGCATGAATCTAGGTACCCTCAACCCACCCATGTAGTTTGGTAAAATTTTGTGTTTGTTTGATAGGCGTGTCGGATACGTATCGGATTAGGGTTTAATGTGTTCAATGATTTGTCACTTAGAATTCAATACTATTATTATTGCAAACTAATTTCGTGATTTGACAGGCCTAGATGTAGAGATTCCTAAACCCTAGGTTTGTGCAAGAGTTAACACGTATTCGTGTCTAAAACTGGATACGATGCGCTGCACAGAGGACTGTGCACGTGTCCTGCTACTGTTGTGTCCGTTCTCGCTGGATACAGCACTTTGACATGAAATATTTTGTGAGTGGGTAGGGGCCATGTCTGACATGGTGCCCATAAAATTTTGTTGGGTCTCGTGGAGAGTCGAGAGAGAAATCGACGTGGCACTGGATTTGGCCTATCGTACGCGCGCCAGTTTTTGGCGTCCGATACGCGTGTCGTACGACTCGGACACGCATCGTGTGGTCAGTACAGACACGTGGGCTTGTAGCCCTATATGTGGGCTACACGTATGAGCGACCACGTGTCGTAGTTGGGTCTGTGTCGAGCCCTAGGTCGCGTGGCACGTGTGCACGAGAACTGGATTCCAGTTTTGATACGCACGTATCCTGGACACTTCGTGTCATATTTTCTTGGACACAACTGCACCTGAACTTCATGTTCATACACGAGACACTTTACCAACCATTGGTTTCGATTATCATTAAATTTTCGAAGGGTTTTAGGTCATGTTAGACATTGTGTTGAGTATCGGGTTACTAGGTTCCAGTTTACCCTGTTTCAGTTTTTTTAGTTCTGTGCCATCAGATTTCGAGGTGAAATTCTGTATAACTGTAACACCCTGTTTTCAGAATTTGGGGATTTTTGAAAAATTATTATTTTTATTATTTAATAATGGTGATTAGGGCATGATATGGTTTATAGTGATTATTAGTGTAATTAGAACCATCTTCTAAGTCATGCTAAGTCATGACTTATGACTTTGTGACTTTGTTAGTAAACCTTAGTGTAAACCCTAGTTTCTCTAAACTAGAAGTTGCCATGACCATGGGAACTTGACCATAGGCTTAGAATATCATTTTAGTGATTTTTGGCCATAGGGGTATTTTGGTAATTTTTAGGAATTTATTTGGAATTTAGTGGGATTAGTAAGATTTTACTATTCATGGACTTTTAGATTAGTGACTTGCTAATCCCTAACCTAATTACCCTAATCTATAGGTTAAACCCTAACCTAGAATAACTAAGGGGATTAGATATTCATGGTAGTCAAGCTATATAAATATCTAGATATTACTTATTGATATTTTGCTTAAATTATGCAAAATATCTAAACCCCTTTACAAAGTCTTTCCCTTAGCTTGCAAGCAAGCCAAGGACAACCTCCCCCCATGCCTTGGCCATGTTTGGCCGGCCAAGACCTCCCCCCCCTTGGCATGACCCCCTTTCCTATATATTTTGATTAATTCATTGCATTTGCATTGAATTAAATTCATGAAAAATTGCCCTTTACTTCAAAAATCCATAACTCTCAACCTAGTGATCCAAATCACTTCAAACCTCTTGCATTGGGTTCCTACAACCTAGAGGGTGCTAAGGGAGGCTAGCAAGTTGGACACAAGGACTTGGACACACCCACAAGTGGACTTGGACACCCCCCCTCATTATTTGAATTTTCAAGGATTTTGCACATAGAGGTAAATATATTTAACCTAGTTATTTTACTAGTTTTTCTTCATTATTGCATGCATATAGTCATAATATGGTTGTGGGTAGAGTTTGGTGATTTCAGGGTTTGATTTGGTGTCGTGTCAGACACGTATCCCAATTTAATTACATTGTATTTTACTCACTGTTGCACACTGTCACATTGATGAGTACACACTGATTTGTAAAACTTTTTGAACCAAAACCTAGTCCTAGGTTTCCTAACCCTAACCCTGTGTCACTGTGCACATTTTGAGCTTGTGTCGTGTCCAAAACTGGACACAAAGCTCACTGGACACAACACTGTTTAGACACTGCAGTACACTGTAAATCCCCTGCTACCACCCCCTTAGTTCTCCCTCTACACGCCACTTGGACACGCCAAAATTGGCATAGAGCACGGGGCACTGACTGACAGGTCATCCCCAAAGTTTGGGATGACCTCGTGTCGTGTCGGACACGGAATCGTCCCCGCAAGGGTCGTGCACTGCACTGCACAGCCGAGTTTTTGGCTCTGACACGGGTCTCGTGTCCCACGTACACGAGTCGTGGACACGTGTCAGGGTGACACGTGTGTAGTAGACCCTAGGGCGAACCCCAGGACACGAGCACGAGGTGTGTCGTGTCCTGTGTTGCGTACACGAGACGCGTGCATCACTGCACGACGCGGTCTGAAACCACGTATTTCCCTCTCTGATACGCGTGTCGTGTCCTCTCTACACGACACGTGGACACAGTGCAGGGTGTTGGACACGTACCCTACCCCTAGGTGAACATTCGTGCACGTGCACGAGATACGAGAGTGTCTGTGTCGTGTCCTAGGGTGAGTTGCACGCGTGCACGATACTGTGTGTGTGCGTGTGTATCAGGTTTACCCGAGTGGTTGTTTTGTGAGTTGGACACGTCGTGTCGTGTCTATACTCTGTGTCAGGCTCCTAGGACACTAGTATATGTGTGGGGCTAGTGTTACCAACCTAGGGATACGAGTCTTAGCTCGTTTTAGTGTGAGAATTTGGGATTACCTATATTTCGAGTAAACAGTGCAAATATTCCAGTTTTTGTGTTTCCTTTCCAGTTTTTGACTTCGAGTTTCAAATCTATTTTTGATGTGATTAGTACATTGTATATATATGTATTTTAGTGTATATATATATGTAGTACATATGTTATGTGTGTGTGTGTGAGTTTTTAGGGTGTTTGGATGTGTGTGTATAGTTATGTATATATATACATATCTATGTATATATGTTATGTGTGTGTGTGTTTGGGGGTTTGATTGTGGGTTCCAGGTTCTGGAATTTCCCCCCCCTGTCCTGATCTCTCACTCTCTCTCTCATTTCAGTCTCTCTCTCATCTCCTAGTCTCTCTCTCTCTCTCTCTCTTAACTATATATATATGTAATATATATAGGTTGATATATATATATATATATATATATATATATATATATATATATATATGTATATATATAAAATACATTGTTTTAGGTCTCTTGTGTGTTATATATATATATAAATATGTGAGTGGGGAGTTTGGGTATTGTATATATGGTATTCCATATAGGTATATAGATAATAGATTGTGTATATATATAGATATATATATATATATGTATAACCTCTAGTTATAGGTTTATGAGAAAACCTAGACTATTGGCCTATGGCCAGGATCACTAGCCTATGGTTTGGACTAGCCCTAATGACCCAAAACCCTGCTAGAAAACCCTTGTTGACTAAGGGTTGACCAAGTCAACATTTGGTCAAAAGTGACCTAGTTAACCTAGAAATGACTAGGAATGACCTAAATCAACTAGTTTGACTAGTTTGACTAAAACCCTAACTAGTTTGACTAGTATTGACTTAACTTTGACTAGTTTGACCAGAGTTGACCAAGAGTTGACTTTTGACCAGATTGACCTAGAATCATGTAGTTTGCATAGTAGACTTCATATTTACTATTTAGAATACATTGTGACTTGTATTGCTCTGATTAGGAGCCAGACACCTCTCCTCAGACAGTATATCCTCTTCAGACATTCAGTTATCAGGCGAGTACATTCTCTGACCGTTTTATACTTGTTCAGGCTTTACTTCTTGCTCTAGATTACTTTACTTGTTGCTGTCACGTTGGTAACACGGATTGGTACTATATGGATCTCTACATGAGATGTTATCCTCCTCGGGAGCATCGGGTACTTCATGTTATGTGTGTTTCACTATCATCATGTACTCCCATGCTTCTATTATTCATGTGCACTCATGTGATCATGTACTCTCATGTTTACTGAGCCCTCATGTATACTATTATGTGCACCCTTTCATGGGCCCCATGTGATATCATGTACAATAACGTAACCTGTATAGATCCTTGTGTATTGATTGGGGTACGGGGGAGTAGAAGTGGTCATGTGAATAATTCCAAAGTAGTGTAATCATGTGCAAACTCAGTAGTGTAATCATGTGCAAATTCTAGCCATTCACATGCCTATCTTGTGCTCTACATCACTAGTCACTTACAGTTCTCTATATACAGTAGATATTTTATTACAGCTATCTCTTTTACAGCGTATATTTCCTTTCAGCAGTTCATGTATCTTACTCTATTGCCTGTATCGTATTTCCTAACATGATATGCACTGTGTGAGATGTTTTGTGCTCGTTCCCGTCCTGATTGGACCTGTTGAAAATATTACAGAGGATGAGGATGAGGCCCTGGTGACTACCTATTATGGAGCAGGACTAGATGATACTTATGTTGTGGACCCTCAGCAGGATCCACCTGCAGCTGAGGATGTTGTTCCAGTAGTCTAGACCAGTTTAGTCTAGGCAGTCTTTCTATATTTACATTTTGTCTCACATTCTGTGTTGTATTTTGAGATGTGGAGATGTATAGACACTTAGACTTTTTGTATTATGAGTTGTCAGTTCTGGATATTGTGTTGTACTAGACACTTAGACTTATTCATCTATGATACTGTTCTCTTGAGTTACTATCTATCTATCTATCTGTCTGTCTTTCGTTCTTCTACCCTAGATGTGATTGAGATGTATATTGTTATGTCACCTCCGTTCGGAGAGTATAAACTGTACAGGTACTTGATATTGATAGATGATTGACCTAGGACAGCGTTCTACCGCCGACACTGCGGCATAGGCTGGGCGTTGTTACGTTCTCGTATCCTAACAGTGGGTGCGGGTCGTGACACGTTTTTAGTGGTGGCCCATGCAGGTCGAGTTTATGTAGTGGTATTCGAACTAGAGTATCACTACAGCCTGCGATAGGATTAGAGGAATAGGCTTAGAGAGAATGGATACTCAATCACTGCTAGGATACTTTGAGAGATTCCTGGGATGACCCTTGAGAATCTCATTTGAAATTACGATTTAAACTCCTTTTCCCTTGATTGAATTTGGTTTTGGAGGATTCACCGTAGAACTTTGAATCCTGGTATTAGTTGATGATTTTGAAATTTTGTAGTTGTTGATTTTAATTTCTTAGTGTTAGATTAATATCTTTTATTTTTTGGGGTACTCAATCACAATTATGAGAAAACTCTTATTTATTTATTGCCATCTAATCCTCTTGCTAATTGCTTCTCATTAAAATGAACTGTCCTCTCTATTTTGCACCTTGCTTAAACTCTTTCTACCAAACTATATGACTGTATCCCAAACCTGACTTACTCGACATTTCCCTCAAATAAAGACTTATTGAGACCTTCTAACCTTGACCCTTGATTGGTCGAACCCTAACTATATTCATCTAGTAGCCTATCTATCCCTAGGACTGTGTTCCTAAATTATTTACTGGATTCCTAATAAATTTTATTCCATAAGTTAAATTGATCCTCTTCAATTTTTGCATCAATTTGTCACGTCTCGAACTACCACTTTCTATTCTAGATCATTGGACGTCCTTTACCGTGACTTAGATATTCAGAGTATAAACACTAGCTGTTACCCCCCAACAAACTTCACATATAAAACCTAGACTAGCCTACCTTCATGTAGGTATTCCATGTCCTACTAAAATCCGTCTCCCTGTACTCTATTTTTGCTTGATATGATTTTCTGGTCAAATGGCTAAACTATAACCTCTGCCATGATACTAAATTAATTCTTATTTCAATTAGAGATCCACCTTGGCTCAATTCTTTCGATCTGGCATGTGATGGTGTTCTGCTTGAATCCTTAAATACTTAACCTCGTACCGTATCTTGATTGCTTGACCCGATTGGTTAAGGATCTTGGACTATGTATCTTCTTTTATCATTTCCACCCTTACTTATATCTTATGCTATAAATTTATCCTTAAGTTTTACAAGCTTATCCTTTCGAGCTTGATCATGATATATTTTATTGGGTGTACACCCACTAACATATTGTCTAATCAGAACCGGCACATGATGGTCTGATCAACCTATTGCGTTTTGGTTCGCTTTTCGTATATTAATCTACGTGGATGAAGATATAATTTAACTTGCCCTAAAATCTTATCCGCAACAGCCTTGACAATTCTCCTTGAAATTATTTTTATCGTCTATGAACCTCGTATTCATATCCAGTTGAATTAAAATTTATCATGACCTGGATTTTCATCATTGGATGCTCGTACTTGATTTCATTGATTTTTCATCTTGCCCAAATCTCTATTTTTTTCTGAAATTGATCAACTTAGATCGCGTCAAGACTAAAATCTATTGTGATTGTTTGTACCTAAATTTTCAATTTTCTTTTTTATGAAAGGATAACTTTAATGATTTCTTAGTTACTTGTTAAATAACCAATTTTCATATAGGATGGTAGACGGCCCTACAGCCTTGATGATTGTTGTTTTCCTTACCTTCCCAATTACCTTAGATTGCTTGTACATTTTGATACCATAGGACAGTATTGATCTAGAATGACTAGTGCACCTAGATGAGACCACAGACTGTTCCATTTAACCTGCCCCCTGGTACCACTATTTCATCACGATTTTGGTTCAATTTAGGCCATAGACCTTCCCACTCTAAATTATGATCCCCGTAGACACATTACCGTGACTTTTAAATTTGGAGCACAAGATTAGTTGTTTTCTAAAAACTGACTTCACATACATGACCTAGACATGACATACTACTCCCATGACCTTAGTGTCCCACCCAGGCATACCATTGTGTGCTTCATTTGCTTAGTACGATTTTCCTGACCCGAGACTACATCCTGAATTACCCCATGGAGTTACTTTTGGCTTCGATTTAAATTAAGGACACCTTATGACCTAAAACTGCCAGCCAATTCTTGGACATGACCCAGTATAGGTCTACTACCCCTACTTTGCTTATTGACCTTGTATGTTGCCTAGGTAGTGGCTTTGTCCTTGAGTATTGGAGGTTTGACCTAGAAGGAGTACGACCATCTAAATTTCGAGGACGAAATTATTTTAAGGTGGGTAGACTTGTAACACCCTGTTTTCAGAATTTGGGGATTTTTGAAAAATTATTATTTTTATTATTTAATAATGGTGATTAGGGCATGATATGGTTTATAGTGATTATTAGTGTAATTAGAACCATCTTCTAAGTCATGCTAAGTCATGACTTATGACTTTATGACTTTGTTAGTAAACCTTAGTGTAAACCCTAGTTTCTCTAAACTAGAAGTTGCCATGACCATGGGAACTTGACCATAGGCTTAGAATATCATTTTAGTGATTTTTGGCCATAGGGGTATTTTGGTAATTTTTAGGAATTTATTTGGAATTTAGTGGGATTAGTAAGATTTTACTATTCATGGACTTTTAGATTAGTGACTTGCTAATCCCTAACCTAATTACCCTAATCTATAGGTTAAACCCTAACCTAGAATAACTAAGGGGATTAGATATTCATGGTAGTCAAGCTATATAAATATCTAGATATTACTTATTGATATTTTGCTTAAATTATGCAAAATATCTAAACCCCTTTACAAAGTCTTTCCCTTAGCTTGCAAGCAAGCCAAGGACAACCTCCCCCCATGCCTTGGCCATGTTTGGCCGGCCAAGACCTCCCCCCCCCTTGGCATGACCCCCTTTCCTATATATTTTGATTAATTCATTGCATTTGCATTGAATTAAATTCATGAAAAATTGCCCTTTACTTCAAAAATCCATAACTCTCAACCTAGTGATCCAAATCACTTCAAACCTCTTGCATTGGGTTCCTACAACCTAGAGGGTGCTAAGGGAGGCTAGCAAGTTGGACACAAGGACTTGGACACACCCACAAGTGGACTTGGACACCCCCCCTCATTATTTGAATTTTCAAGGATTTTGCACATAGAGGTAAATATATTTAACCTAGTTATTTTACTAGTTTTTCTTCATTATTGCATGCATATAGTCATAATATGGTTGTGGGTAGAGTTTGGTGATTTCAGGGTTTGATTTGGTGTCGTGTCAGACACGTATCCCAATTTAATTACATTGTATTTTACTCACTGTTGCACACTGTCACATTGATGAGTACACACTGATTTGTAAAACTTTTTGAACCAAAACCTAGTCCTAGGTTTCCTAACCCTAACCCTGTGTCACTGTGCACATTTTGAGCTTGTGTCGTGTCCAAAACTGGACACAAAGCTCACTGGACACAACACTGTTTAGACACTGCAGTACACTGTAAATCCCCTGCTACCACCCCCTTAGTTCTCCCTCTACACGCCACTTGGACACGCCAAAATTGGCATAGAGCACGGGGCACTGACTGACAGGTCATCCCCAAAGTTTGGGATGACCTCGTGTCGTGTCGGACACGGAATCGTCCCCGCAAGGGTCGTGCACTGCACTGCACAGCCGAGTTTTTGGCTCTGACACGGGTCTCGTGTCCCACGTACACGAGTCGTAGACACGTGTCAGGGTGACACGTGTGTAGTAGACCCTAGGGCGAACCCCAGGACACGAGCACGAGGTGTGTCGTGTCCTGTATTGCGTATACGAGACGCGTGCATCACTGCACGACGCGGTCTGAAACCACGTATTTCCCTCTCTGATACGCGTGTCGTGTCCTCTCTACACGACACGTGGACACAGTGCAGGGTGTTGGACACGTACCCTACCCCTAGGTGAACATTCGTGCACGTGCACGAGATACGAGAGTGTCTGTGTCGTGTCCTAGGGTGAGTTGTACGCGTGCACGATACTGTGTGTGTGCGTGTGTATCAGGTTTACCCGAGTGGTTGTTTTGTGAGTTGGACACGTCGTGTCGTGTCTATACTCTGTGTCAGGCTCCTAGGACACTAGTATATGTGTGGGGCTAGTGTTACCAACCTAGGGATACGAGTCTTAGCTCGTTTTAGTGTGAGAATTTGGGATTACCTATATTTCGAGTAAACAGTGCAAATATTCCAGTTTTTGTGTTTCCTTTCCAGTTTTTGACTTCGAGTTTCAAATCTATTTTTGATGTGATTAGTACATTGTATATATATGTATTTTAGTGTATATATATATGTAGTACATATGTTATGTGTGTGTGTGTGAGTTTTTAGGGTGTTTGGATGTGTGTGTATAGTTATGTATATATATACATATCTATGTATATATGTTATGTGTGTGTGTGTTTGGGGGTTTGATTGTGGGTTCCATGTTCTGGAATTTCCCCCCCCTGTCCTGATCTCTCACTCTCTCTCTCATTTCAGTCTCTCTCTCATCTCCTAGTCTCTCTCTCTCTCTCTCTTAACTATATATATATGTAATATATATAGGTTGATATATATATATAGATATATATATATATATATATATATATATATATATATATATGTATATATATAAAATACATTGTTTTAGGTCTCTTGTGTGTTATATATATATAAATATGTGAGTGGGGAGTTTGGGTATTGTATATATGGTATTCCATATAGGTATATAGATAATAGATTGTGTATATATATATATAGATATATATATATGTATAACCTCTAGTTATAGGTTTATGAGAAAACCTAGACTATTGGCCTATGGCCAGGATCACTAGCCTATGGTTTGGACTAGCCCTAATGACCCAAAACCCTGCTAGAAAACCCTTGTTGACTAAGGGTTGACCAAGTCAACATTTGGTCAAAAGTGACCTAGTTAACCTAGAAATGACTAGGAATGACCTAAATCAACTAGTTTGACTAGTTTGACTAAAACCCTAACTAGTTTGACTAGTATTGACTTAACTTTGACAAGTTTGACCAGAGTTGACCAAGAGTTGACTTTTGACCAGATTGACCTAGAATCATGTAGTTTGCATAGTAGACTTCATATTTACTATTTAGAATACATTGTGACTTGTATTGCTCTGATTAGGAGCCAGACACCTCTCCTCAGACAGTATATCCTCTTCAGACATTCAGTTATCAGGCGAGTACATTCTCTGACCGTTTCATACTTGTTCAGGCTTTACTTCTTGCTCTAGATTACTTTACTTGTTGCTGTCACGTTGGTAACACGGATTGGTACTATATGGATCTCTACATGAGATGTTATCCCCCTCGGGAGCATCGGGTACTTCATGTTATGTGTGTTTCACTATCATCATGTACTCCCATGCTTCTATTATTCATGTGCACTCATGTGATCATGTACTCTCATGTTTACTGAGCCCTCATGTATACTATTATGTGCACCCTTTCATGGGCCCCATGTGATATCATGTACAATAACGTAACCTGTATAGATCCTTGTGTATTGATTGGGGTACGGGGGAGTAGAAGTGGTCATGTGAATAATTCCAAAGTAGTGTAATCATGTGCAAACTCAGTAGTATAATCATGTGCAAATTCTAGCCATTCACATGCCTATCTTGTGCTCTACATCACTAGTCACTTACAGTTCTCTATATACAGTAGATATTTTATTACAGCTATCTCTTTTACAGCGTATATTTCCTTTCAGCAGTTCATGTATCTTACTCTATTGCCTGTATCGTATTTCCTAACATGATATGCACTGTGTGAGATGTTTTGTGCTCGTTCCCGTCCTGATTGGACCTGTTGAAAATATTACAGAGGATGAGGATGAGGCCCTGGTGACTACCTATTATGGAGCAGGACTAGATGATACTTATGTTGTGGACCCTCAGCAGGATCCACCTGCAGCTGAGGATGTTGTTCCAGTAGTCTAGACCAGTTTAGTCTAGGCAGTCTTTCTATATTTACATTTTGTCTCACATTCTGTGTTGTATTTTGAGATGTGGAGATGTATAGACACTTAGACTTTTTGTATTATGAGTTGTCAGTTCTGGATATTGTGTTGTACTAGACACTTAGACTTATTCATCTATGATACTGTTCTCTTGAGTTACTATCTATCTATCTATCTGTCTGTCTTTCGTTCTTCTACCCTAGATGTGATTGAGATGTATATTGTTATGTCACCTCCGTTCGGAGAGTATAAACTGTACAGGTACTTGATATTGATAGATGATTGACCTAGGACAGCGTTCTACCGCCGACACTGCGGCGTAGGCTGGGCGTTGTTACGTTCTCGTATCCTAACAGTGGGTGCGGGTCGTGACACGTTTTTAGTGGTGGCCCATGCAGGTCGAGTTTATGTAGTGGTATTCGAACTAGAGTATCACTACAGCCTGCGATAGGATTAGAGGAATAGGCTTAGAGAGAATGGATACTCAATCACTGCTAGGATACTTTGAGAGATTCCTGGGATGACCCTTGAGAATCTCATTTGAAATTACGATTTAAACTCCTTTTCCCTTGATTGAATTTGGTTTTGGAGGATTCACCGTAGAACTTTGAATCCTGGTATTAGTTGATGATTTTGAAATTTTGTAGTTGTTGATTTTAATTTCTTAGTGTTAGATTAATATCTTTTATTTTTTGGGGTACTCAATCACAATTATGAGAAAACTCTTATTTATTTATTGCCATCTAATCCTCTTGCTAATTGCTTCTCATTAAAATGAACTATCCTCTCTATTTTGCACCTTGCTTAAACTCTTTCTACCAAACTATATGACTGTATCCCAAACCTGACTTACTCGACATTTCCCTCAAATAAAGACTTATTGAGACCTTCTAACCTTGACCCTTGATTGGTCGAACCCTAACTATATTCATCTAGTAGCCTATCTATCCCTAGGACTGTGTTCCTAAATTATTTACTGGATTCCTAATAAATTTTATTCCATAAGTTAAATTGATCCTCTTCAATTTTTGCATCAATTTGTCACGTCTCGAACTACCACTTTCTATTCTAGATCATTGGACGTCCTTTACCGTGACTTAGATATTCAGAGTATAAACACTAGCTGTTACCCCCCAACAAACTTCACATATAAAACCTAGACTAGCCTACCTTCATGTAGGTATTCCATGTCCTACTAAAATCCGTCTCCCTGTACTCTATTTTTGCTTGATATGATTTTCTGGTCAAATGGCTAAACTATAACCTCTGCCATGATACTAAATTAATTCTTATTTCAATTAGAGATCCACCTTGGCTCAATTCTTTCGATCTGGCATGTGATGGTGTTCTGCTTGAATCCTTAAATACTTAACCTCGTACCGTATCTTGATTGCTTGACCCGATTGGTTAAGGATCTTGGACTATGTATCTTCTTTTATCATTTCCACCCTTACTTATATCTTATGCTATAAATTTATCCTTAAGTTTTACAAGCTTATCCTTTCGAGCTTGATCATGATATATTTTATTGGGTGTACACCCACTAACATATTGTCTAATCAGAACCGGCACATGATGGTCTGATCAACCTATTGCGTTTTGGTTCGCTTTTCGTATATTAATCTACGTGGATGAAGATATAATTTAACTTGCCCTAAAATCTTATCCGCAACAGCCTTGACAATTCTCCTTGAAATTATTTTTATCGTCTATGAACCTCGTATTCATATCCAGTTGAATTAAAATTTATCATGACCTGGATTTTCATCATTGGATGCTCGTACTTGATTTCATTGATTTTTCATCTTGCCCAAATCTCTATTTTTTTCTGAAATTGATCAACTTAGATCGCGTCAAGACTAAAATCTATTGTGATTGTTTGTACCTAAATTTTCAATTTTCTTTTTTATGGAAGGATAACTTTAATGATTTCTTAGTTACTTGTTAAATAACCAATTTTCATATAGGATGGTAGACGGCCCTACAGCCTTGATGATTGTTGTTTTCCTTACCTTCCCAATTACCTTAGATTGCTTGTACATTTTGATACCATAGGACAGTATTGATCTAGAATGACTAGTGCACCTAGATGAGACCACAGACTGTTCCATTTAACCTGCCCCCTGGTACCACTATTTCATCACGATTTTGGTTCAATTTAGGCCATAGACCTTCCCACTCTAAATTATGATCCCCGTAGACACATTACCGTGACTTTTAAATTTGGAGCACAAGATTAGTTGTTTTCTAAAAACTGACTTCACATACATGACCTAGACATGACATACTACTCCCATGACCTTAGTGTCCCACCCAGGCATACCATTGTGTGCTTCATTTGCTTAGTACGATTTTCCTGACCCGAGACTACATCTTGAATTACCCCATGGAGTTACTTTTGGCTTCGATTTAAATTAAGGACACCTTATGACCTAAAACTGCCAGCCAATTCTTGGACATGACCCAGTATAGGTCTACTACCCCTACTTTGCTTATTGATCTTGTATGTTGCCTAGGTAGTGGCTTTGTCCTTGAGTATTGGAGGTTTGACCTAGAAGGAGTACGACCATCTAAATTTCGAGGACGAAATTATTTTAAGGTGGGTAGACTTGTAACACCCTGTTTTCAGAATTTGGGGATTTTTGAAAAATTATTATTTTTATTATTTAATAATGGTGATTAGGGCATGATATGGTTTATAGTGATTATTAGTGTAATTAGAACCATCTTCTAAGTCATGCTAAGTCATGACTTATGACTTTGTGACTTTGTTAGTAAACCTTAGTGTAAACCCTAGTTTCTCTAAACTAGAAGTTGCCATGACCATGGGAACTTGACCATAGGCTTAGAATATCATTTTAGTGATTTTTGGCCATAGGGGTATTTTGGTAATTTTTAGGAATTTATTTGGAATTTATTGGGATTAGTAAGATTTTACTATTCATGGACTTTTAGATTAGTGACTTGCTAATCCCTAACCTAATTACCCTAATCTATAGGTTAAACCCTAACCTAGAATAACTAAGGGGATTAGATATTCATGGTAGTCAAGCTATATAAATATCTAGATATTACTTATTGATATTTTGCTTAAATTATGCAAAATATCTAAACCCCTTTACAAAGTCTTTCCCTTAGCTTGCAAGCAAGCCAAGGACAACCTTCCCCCATGCCTTGGCCATGTTTGGCCGGCCAAGACCTCCCCCCCCTTGGCATGACCCCCTTTCCTATATATTTTGATTAATTCATTGCATTTGCATTGAATTAAATTCATGAAAAATTGCCCTTTACTTCAAAAATCCATAACTCTCAACCTAGTGATCCAAATCACTTCAAACCTCTTGCATTGGGTTCCTACAACCTAGAGGGTGCTAAGGGAGGCTAGCAAGTTGGACACAAGGACTTGGACACACCCAGAAGTGGACTTGGACACCCCCCCTCATTATTTGAATTTTCAAGGATTTTGCACATAGAGGTAAATATATTTAACCTAGTTATTTTACTAGTTTTTCTTCATTATTGCATGCATATAGTCATAATATGGTTGTGGGTAGAGTTTGGTGATTTCAGGGTTTGATTTGGTGTCGTGTCAGACACGTATCCCAATTTAATTATATTGTATTTTACTCACTGTTGCACACTGTCACATTGATGAGTACACACTGATTTGTAAAACTTTTTGAACCAAAACCTAGTCCTAGGTTTCCTAACCCTAACCCTGTGTCATTGTGCACATTTTGAGCTTGTTTCGTGTCCAAAACTGGACACAAAGCTCACTGGACACAACACTGTTTAGACACTGCAGTACACTGTAAATCCCCTGCTACCACCCCCTTAGTTCTCCCTCTACACGCCACTTGGACACGCCAAAATTGGCATAGAGCACGGGGCACTGACTGACAGGTCATTCCCAAAGTTTGGGATGACCTCGTGTCGTGTCGGACACGGAATCGTCCCCGCAAGGGTCGTGCACTGCACTGCACAGCCGAGTTTTTGGCTCTGACACGGGTCTCGTGTCCCACGTACACGAGTCGTGGATACGTGTCAGGGTGACACGTGTGTAGTAGACCCTAGGGCGAACCCCAGGACACGAGCACGAGGTGTGTCGTGTCCTGTGTTGCGTACACGAGACGCGTGCATCATTGCACGACGCGGTCTGAAACCACGTATTTCTCTCTCTGATACGCGTGTCGTGTCCTCTCTACACGACACGTGGACACAGTGCAGGGTGTTGGACACGTACCCTACCCCTAGGTGAACATTCGTGCACGTGCACGAGACACGAGAGTGTCTGTGTCGTGTCCTAGGGTGAGTTGCACGCGTGCACGATACTGTGTGTGTACGTGTGTATCAGGTTTACCCGAGTGGTTGTTTTGTGAGTTGGACACGTCGTATCGTGTCTATACTCTGTGTCAGGCACCTAGGACACTAGTATATGTGTGGGGCTAGTGTTACCAACCTAGGGATACGAGTCTTAGCTCGTTTTAGTGTGAGAATTTGGGATTACCTATATTTCGAGTAAACAGTGCAAATATTCCAGTTTTTGTGTTTCCTTTCCAGTTTTTGACTTCGAGTTTCAAATCTATTTTTGATGTGATTAGTACATTGTATATATATGTATTTTAGTGTATATATATATGTAGTACATATGTTATGTGTGTGTGTGTGAGTTTTTAGGGTGTTTGGATGTGTGTGTATAGTTATGTATATATATACATATCTATGTATATATGTTATGTGTGTGTGTGTTTGGGGGTTTGATTGTGGGTTCCAGGTTCTGGAATTTCCCTCCCCCCCTGTCCTGATCTCTCACTCTCTCTCTCATTTCAGTCTCTCTCTCATCTCCTAGTCTCTCTCTCTCTCTCTCTCTCTTAACTATATATATATGTAATATATATAGGTTGATATATATATATAGATATATATATATATATATATATATATATATATATATATATATATATATATGTATATATATAAAATACATTGTTTTAGGTCTCTTGTGTGTTATATATATATAAATATGTGAGTGGGGAGTTTGGGTATTGTATATATGGTATTCCATATAGGTATATAGATAATAGATTGTGTATATATATATAGATATATATATATGTATAACCTCTAGTTATAGGTTTATGAGAAAACCTAGACTATTGGCCTATGGCCAGGATCACTAGCCTATGGTTTGGACTAGCCCTAATGACCCAAAACCCTGCTAGAAAACCCTTGTTGACTAAGGGTTGACCAAGTCAACATTTGGTCAAAAGTGACCTAGTTAACCTAGAAATGACTAGGAATGACCTAAATCAACTAGTTTGACTAGTTTGACTAAAACCCTAACTAGTTTGACTAATATTGACTTAACTTTGACTAGTTTGACCAGAGTTGACCAAGAGTTGACTTTTGACCAGATTGACCTAGAATCATGTAGTTTGCATAGTAGACTTCATATTTACTATTTAGAATACATTGTGACTTGTATTGCTCTGATTAGGAGCCAGACACCTCTCCTCAGACAGTATATCCTCTTCAGACATTCAGTTATCAGGCGAGTACATTCTCTGACCGTTTCATACTTGTTCAGGCTTTACTTCTTGCTCTAGATTACTTTACTTGTTGCTGTCACGTTGGTAACACGGATTGGTACTATATGGATCTCTACATGAGATGTTATCCCCCTCGGGAGCATCGGGTACTTCATGTTATGTGTGTTTCACTATCATCATGTACTCCCATGCTTCTATTATTCATGTGCACTCATGTGATCATGTACTCTCATGTTTACTGAGCCCTCATGTATACTATCATGTGCACCCTTTCATGGGCCCCATGTGATATCATGTACAATAACGTAACCTGTATAGATCCTTGTGTATTGATTGGGGTACGGAGGAGTAGAAGTGGTCATGTAAATAATTCCAAAGTAGTGTAATCATGTGCAAACTCAGTAGTGTAATCATGTGCAAATTCTAGCCATTCACATGCCTATCTTGTGCTCTACATCACTAGTCACTTACAGTTCTCTATATACAGTAGATATTTCATTACAGCTATCTCTTTTACAGCGTATATTTCCTTTCAGCAGTTCATGTATCTTACTCTATTGCCTGTATCGTATTTCCTAACATGATATGCACTGTGTGAGATGTTTTGTGCTCGTTCCCGTCCTGATTGGACCTGTTGAAAATATTACAGAGGATGAGGATGAGGCCCTGGTGACTACCTATTATGGAGCAGGACTAGATGATACTTATGTTGTGGACCCTCAGCAGGATCCACCTGCAGCTGAGGATGTTGTTCCAGTAGTCTAGACCAGTTTAGTCTAGGCAGTCTTTCTATATTTACATTTTGTCTCACATTCTGTGTTATATTTTGAGATGTGGAGATGTATAGACACTTAGACTTTTTGTATTATGAGTTGTCAGTTCTGGATATTGTGTTGTACTAGACACTTAGACTTATTCATCTATGATACTGTTCTCTTGAGTTACTATCTATCTATCTATCTGTCTGTCTTTCGTTCTTCTACCCTAGATGTGATTGAGATGTATATTGTTATGTCACCTCCGTTCGGAGAGTATAAACTGTACAGGTACTTGATATTGATAGATGATTGACCTAGGACAGCGTTCTACCGCCGACACTGCGGCGTAGGCTGGGCGTTGTTACGTTCTCGTACCCTAACAGTGGGTGCGGGTCGTGACAATAACCAAACATACAGATCCTATATAACCTACCTAGAGGATACCTACTAGTTTGCATAATCGAGAGGGTTGTGTTCGAGTTTTGGTCTTAGCATAGGGTTTTCGAGTAGGTATCAATATAGGATATCAAGAAATAGGTAATTTCCTATATCAGATGATTGAATGGGTGTGTTGATCTTGATTGGGATTGATTCAATTAATGCCAATTCAGTTTACTTGATTAGTTGAGAATTGTTAATGCCAAGTTTAGTTCGATAGATTAGTTAAGGATTGTTTGTTGAAGTTATGATAGAAATTGGTTTTGGAGAAGTATATGTATGTGTATTGGTTGGGATAGGTTGAACTGATATGGGGTGTTGGTGATAAAAAATTCAGGAAATAGGCAGGTAATAGGCAAACTGCAATGGCAGTAGCAGTAGGCATGCCAAGTACATAAGCCCAAGTATGAAGGTGCATTGGTTGAGTGTGAGGGTGCATTGGTTGAGTGTGAGGGTGCATTGGTTGAGTGTGAGGGTGCATTCGTTGAGTATGAGGATTCAAGAATTGAGATTACCCTATTTTTACTAGAAAATTTCTAAAAAGATACCCTAGCCTAGAGTTTAGTAGTTATTAGTCTAAGTATGGATACTAGACATAGGGTATTGTGAGTTAAGGTATTTTGTGAATTACATTGGTAGTTAGGATTAGGCTTCTTGGACGTAAGATAACACCAACTCAATACCCAAAATCAACTCTAAGACTAGTAGTGCCCTAAAATCTGACTTATAGGCTAGTTGACCCAACTTTGACGTAGTTGACTAGTCTGGTTGACCAAAGTTGACCCAAGGTTGACTTTGACTTAGATTGACCCAAATTATGTAGAATTTACATTGAAGGCTTTCCTTATGATATTTTAGACTGTATTATGACATGTGGTTGTTTTAAATAGGATCTTATTACTCCAGTCCAGTCACTCTTCATCATCAGCAGTTCGGATTGCCAGGCGAGTACATTCTCTGATCTTTTTATGCTTCTTTGGATATGTACTCTTGTTATAGACTAGTATACTTGATGCTGACATGATGTTCACACGGATTAGTACCCTCTGGATCTTTTCATGCGATATTATCCCATCAGATACATCGAGTATGTCATGTTCATGTACTTTATCTTGGTCATCATGTACTCCATGTATTCCTATTTGTCCATGTGCACTCATATGTTATTCATGCACACTCATGACCATATGAGTTCCATGTATACAGTAGTTGTTATCCATGTGCAATAACATAACATGCTTTGATCCTTGTGTATTGGTTGGGGGCAGGGAGAGTGTAGTTGGTTCTGTGATAATTATCCCTAGTAGGTATCCATGTGCATTCCATAGCTGTATCCTTGTGCAACCCCAGCTGTTTACATAACCAATTCATGCTCTGATTCACGTAGAAGGTTACATTCTTTATTTATCATATTATATCTCAGCTTATATCTTCTCTCTTGTTGATTTCTCTTTATCGCGATTCATGTATAGTTTTCTATAGCTTGCTTTATATGTCCATTCTTGATTTGAACAGTTGTGAGAGATATGGGCTCGTTCCGTCCTGACCGGGCATGTTAAAAATTTTACAGGTGATGATGAGGAGTACTGTCCTACTTATTATGGTATTGGCTTAGATGACACTGGCGACGTGGACCCACAGGAGGATCCCACAGTCGCTGAGGACTTGCCCATAGTTTAGCCGAGACTTAGTACTTATTTGTATTTTCTGTTTGAGACTTCATGAGTTGTACTTGAGATTATTTCTGGTGGTTTACACCTAGACTTTTATTGTGACTCTCTTGAGATTCTTCTTCTATTCCATCTTAGTATTGTGATTGAGTTACGTATTATTTTACTCTCTATTCGTAGCTTATTTAGATTGTGTTAGATATGGTGACTCAGGACAGCGTTCTACCGCCGACACTGCGACGTAGGCTGGGCGTTCGTTACTTCTCGTGCCCTTACACTGGGTGTGGGTCGTGACACATTTTTAGTGGTGGCCCATGCAGGTCCCCAATCACAACTAGTATAATTCGTAGTGGTACTCGAACTAGAGTATCATTACCACCTGCAGTAGGATATAGGAATAAATTAAGGTAGTCAATCACATTAGGAAAAACTCTTATCAGTTCTTACTATTAATTCTCCTCTTTTGAAAACAACTGTCCTCCTTTGATGATTTTGCTTCTTTTTTAGTATTTGATTTCTTGTTTGATCCGTCTTCAGGATGGTGGAGATACGATCGCAGCGCTCTGGATCCAAGAATGCCACTAAGAGGTCGGCTACTTCTCGTTCGACCCAGCCGACTCTAGGGACCACAGTGCCTCTTTTTCCAGCTCAGGTGAACCCATCTACTCTTGGGGGTGCTCCTCCACCAGAGGACTACCCTAGGAGTGCAGGGGATGCTACCACTACCACCCCAGGGGACAATTGATGCGGCACAATGTTTCGCTCTCATTCAGCAGATGATAGAGATGCAGCAACGTCAGTCAGATGACATGAGGCAGGGCATTGATAATGCCCACCAGTTAGCGATGGTGGCAGTGGAGAGGGCAACTGCCCCACCCCAATAGGGCAGATTCAGCCATACCAGTCAAGGACTCCAGGTATTCAGGAGTTCCAGAAGATGAGGCCGCAGGACTTCAAGGGTACAGAGGGTGTCCTTTACGCGGACGACTGGATCGAGCACATAGAGGAGATTTTTCGTCTCGCAGAGATACCGGCTAGACTCCAGGTGGAAGCAGCAGGCAGTATGATGCAGGAACTTGCCCGCACTTGGTACCAGACCGACCCCAGGGTTGGTACTAGGGGGCAACCTTGGAAGGAATTTAAGAAGCTCTTCAAGGAGAAGTTCTTCCCCGATACTGTACTTGGCGCGTTGGAGACGCAGTTTGAGAACCTGGTTCAGGGGAACCAGACTGTAGAGGAGTACGCCAGAGAGTTCTGCATCCTGGGCAGATTTGTGGAGGGCCTTAGTGAGACAGCGAAGGCTAGGAGATTCAGGAAGGGTTTAGTTAAGGAAGTCAAGTCCTTAACTAAGAGCAACAGAAATGCTACATTTGAGGAGATTTTGATGGGAGCCATGGCAGCAGAAGATGATCTGAAGCTGAAGAGAGGCCGTGATTTCCATGCAGCCAGTAGCAGTGGAGGACCAGCCAAAAAGCCCCATTTTCAGCAACAGCATCAGCATCAGCAAAAGTCTTTCCAGCAGCAGAGGCCATTCCAGCAGGCACAACAGAGACAGGGTCAGTAGGCACCGAGACAGCAGCAGGCTGCCACTTGTGACTTATGTAAGAAGCCAGGACACAAGTGGAGTGAGTGCAAGAAGAGGATAGGCAAGTGACTACTCTGTGGTTCATCAGAGCATCAGTTGAGGGACTGTCCTGAGGGTTTCGGGCGTAAAGGACAGTGAGCAGGAACCAAGGCACCAGTGGAGCAACAGAGAGGACCTTTACCGACTCAGCAGCAGAAGTTTGTTCAGCATCAGCAGCAGGCCAGAGGAGGCTAGCTGGGGTGAGCTTTCACCATAACAACAGAGGATACCGAGGCAGTAGGCGATCTGATAGCAGGTTCTGTTCTTATCGATTCTTTTCCCGTATTCGTATTATTTGATTCGGGTGCTTCCCATAGCTTCGTGTCTGTATCTTTTGCCATTAGACACCATCTTTCTTCTGAACCTTCGCCTAGGACTTGCAAGATCATGACTGGGGGTGGTATTATCCTCGTCAGTGATATTTGCAAGGATCGGAGAATAGTTTTGGGAGGCCGAGAACTGGATGTGAGTCTGCTCGTGATGCCACTACTGAACTACGATATTGTACTCGATATGGATTGGTTGAGCAGGCACCATGCCAGTATAGATTGCCGCAGGGGTAGAGTTCTTTTCAGCATACCAGGAGAGCCAGAGTTCGAGTTCACCAGACGGAAGTCAGAGCAGAGCAGCAAAGTTTTCTGCGGAGCTTCAGTAGAGGAGCAGAGTGTGCCACATCCACTAATAGCCGAGTTTATGGATATGTTTCTGGAGGAGTTGCCAAGGTTTTCTCCGAACATGGATGTAGAGTTCTCTATAGACTTGATACCCGGCGCAGAGCCGATATCTCAGCATGTCTATAGAGTGAACAATAGCGAGCTTGTGGAGATGAAGAAGCAGGTGGATGAGTTGCAGGACAAAGGCTTCATCCTATCGAGTTCTTCACCATGGGGTGCGCTAGTACTCTTTATACCGAAGAAGGATGGGTCGGTACGGATGTGTATCGACTACAGGGCACTCAACAGCCTCACGATCAAGAACAAGTACCCGCTACCGATGATCGATGACCTGTTCGACCAGCTGAGCAGAGCGAAGGTATTTTCCAAGATTTGTCTGAGGTCAGGATATCATCAAGTGAAGGTGAAGAAGGAGGATATTTCGAAGACAGCTTTCAGGACTCGGTACGGCCAGTTTGAGTTCATGGTGATGTCGTTTGGGTTAACTAACGCCCCGACGGTGTTCATGAACTTGATGAACAAGGTGTTCCACCAGTACTTGGACAAGTTCATGGTGGTGTTCATCGATGACATTTTAGTGTATTCGAAGACCCCAAAAGAGCATGCGGAGCATTTGAGAGTGGTTCTGGAGATTCTCAGGAAGGAGCAGCTGTACGACAAGCTCTCGAAGTGTGAGTTCTTTTTGGATCGAGTTGATTTCTTAGGTCATGTGGTGACCGGAGATAGGATCTCAATCGACCCGAAGAAGATCAAAGCAGTTGAGGCATGGACAACACCGAGTTCAGTTGTAGAGATCAGGAACTTTCTAGGATTTGCGGGGTACTACAGGAGGTTTGTTCAGGATTTCTCTCGGATTGCAGAGCCATTAACTAGGCTGACCCGCAAGGACGCATAGTTTGTCTGGTCAGAGGAGTGTTAGGTTGCTTTTGATGAGCTGAAGAAGTGACTGACGACAGCCCCGATTTTGACGTTGCCATCAGGATCATACGGGTTCACTTTCTACAGTGACGCCTCAGGGAAGGGTTTGGGTTATGTTTTACAGCAGCATGGAAAGGTGATTGCCTATGCATCCAGGCAGTTACGTCCGCATGAGAAGAACTACCCTATCCATGACTTGGAGTTGGCGGCGGTTATCTTTGCTCTGAAGCTGTGGAAGCACTATCTATACGGAGAGCGTATGGAGATCTTCACAGACCACAAGAGCTTGAAATATGTGTTTACACAGAAAGAGCTCAACATGAGACAGCGCAGATGGTTGGAGTTGATGAAGGACTTCGATATTTTATTGCAGTACCATCCAGGGAAGGACAATGTGGTTGCCGATGCCTTGAGTAGGTATCCGATAGCTATGTGCTTGACGATGGATCGTCATCTATTAGCAGATTTAGAGAGTTTGGGGATCGAGGTGATCATGCCAGGAGTTCAGATGTAGATGTGGGGCTTGCAGATTCAGTCAGACTTGATGGAGAGGATCAAGTCATCTTAATTCGATGATGTTACTCTGCGGTGTATCCGAGAGCAGGTTCGAGCATGATTGGCAGATGTGGAGTTCATCATTGCGGAGGACGGCACATTGAGGCACGGTTCTAGACTGTGTGTGCCTAACGGAGAGCTTCGGGAGCAGGTTATACAGGAGGCCCATCGCTCTAAGTACACTATGCATCCAGGTGCCAACAAGATGTATAGAGACTTGAAGGAGCATGCATGGTGGTATGGGATGAAGCGGGAGGTAGCACGCTTCGTAGCCTGGTGCCTAGTCTGCCAGCAGGTTAAGATGGAGAGACAGAGGCCAGGAGGACTATTGCAGCCATTGTCCATTCCGGAGTGGAAGTGGGAGCACATCACGATGGATTTTGTTTCAGGATTGTCGCGTACACCAGGAGGAAAAGATGCGATTTGGGTCATCGTGGACAAGTTGACCAAATCGGCCCACTTTTTTGCCATTCAAAGTGGAGACGTCTACTGAGAAGTTAGCGGAGATGTATATGCGGCAGATTGTCAGGATACATGGAGTTTCGGTGAGTATTGTCTTGCATCGGGATAGTCGCTTTACTTTCCATTTCTGGAGGACTTTGCAGACTAGTTTGGGTACTCAGCTCAAATTCAGTACTGCCTACCACCTCAGACGGACGGACAGTCGGAGAGGACTATTCAGACTCTCGAGGATATGCTGCAGACTTGTGTCCTAGATTTTGGAGGTTCTTGGGAGGACCATTAATTTGCATTTGGTAGAGTTTGCATACAATAACAGCTTCCAAGCCAGTATTGAGATGTCACCATTCGAGGCCTTGTACGGACGTAGATGTCGTAGCCCCTTGTCTTGGGATAACATTGGAGAGCGAGCTTTATTGGGACCGGAGATGGTTGTTGACGCAGCCGAGAAGGTGAAGCTAATCAGGGATCGACTTCGCGTGGCGCAGGACAGACAGCGGCATTGGGCCGACAGCCACCGAAGACCTTTACAGTTTGAGGTATAACTTAGACTTAGGATTAGAATTTTATTGTTTGTGTTTTATTGATTGTGTGTTTTTTTTGTTAATTGAGACCATGCTTGTGCTAGGTTGGAGATATGGTATTCTTGAGGATTTCACCGACTCGAGGCACTATTCGTTTTGGTGGAGGAGGGAAGCTTAGCCCACGCTATGTCGGACCTTTCGTTATCAGCGAAAGGGTCGGCAATGTGTCATACAGACTAGACTTACCTCCTTCCTTAGTGGGAGTCCATAATGTATTCCATGTATCGCAGTTGAGACGGTATGTGGCAGATCCTAGCCATGTACTGGACCATTTGGAGATTGAGGTGGGACCTACTCTCCGTTATCCAGAACAGCTGTAGAGATTCTGGATCGACGAAAGAAGGTGATGAGGAACCAGACAATACCATTAGTTCGCGTAGCATGGATGCATCACTCCCCCGGTGAGTCTACTTGGGAGAGGGAGGATGAGATACGCGAGCAGTACCCTTATCTTTTTCAGCAGTGAGGTATAATTTTTATTTTTCATACTTATGCAACTTGCCTTTAATTTCGAGGACGAAATTATTTTTAAGGAGGGTAGACTTGTAGCACCCACTTTTTGAAATAAGGGTATTTAAGTCAATTTAGTCATTTTTAGTCATTTTAGTCATTTTAGTCATTTTGTGATTTTTTTAGATATTTTTGGCTTGTGTTTGTTTTAGTATTTGGTTTAGCCTTAGAAAATCTATATTAAAGGCTAACCATGACATATGAGGATTATTTAGCTAATTAGAATTTATATCATGCTTTGGTTCAATTTAGAAGGCCATTTGACCATTTTTAGGCTATTTAATGAATTGGCCTTTTAAGCCTTTCTGTTAATGGGCTTAAACTCAACTTAGATAGAGAAGAGGGGCCCATGAACCAACCCTAACCCTAGGAGGACTAGTATGGCCGGCCAAACAGGAAACCTCTTCCCTATATAAGCATTTGCATTGGTTTTGACATCCCCTTTACAAAACCCTAGTTTCCAGCTCTCCAAAACCCTAACTTTTTCATCCGACCTCCGTTTCCCCCCAAACAAAGTGCGTTGTGATCGTGTGAAAGAGGAGAACTTGCTGGAGCATTGCTAGCAAGGAGTTGGAGGCATTTGCTCAGTGGAAACTGGTCGTCTCATTGATCGAAGAGTCAGTTTCATTGATATTTCAACTCTCAATTGGTAACACCTAAACACTATAGTTTTTCCTGATTTTTCTTCATGGTAGAATGCATCTAGGTACCCTTGACCCACCCATGTAGTTTGGTAGAATTTTGTGTCTGTTTGATAGGCGTGTCAGACACGTATCGGATTAGGGTTTAATGTGTTCGATGATTTGTCAATTAGAATTCAATACTATTATTATTGCAAACTAATTTTGTGATTTGATAGGCCTAGATGTAGGGATTCCTAAACCCTAGGTTAGTGCAAGAGTTGACACGTATTCGTGTCTAAAACTGGATACGATGTGCTGCACAGAGGACTGTACGCGTGTCCTGCTACTGTTGTGTCCGTTCTTGCTGGACACAGCACTTCGACACGAAATATTTGGTGAGTGGGTAGGGACCATGTCTGACATGGTGCCCATAAAATTTGGTTGGTTCGGTCACGTGGAGAGTCAAGAGAGAAATCGACGTGGCACTGGATTTGGCCTGTCGCGCGCGCGCCAGTTTTTGGCGTCCGATATGCGTGTCGTACGACTCGAATACTCGTCGTGTGGCCAGTGCAGACATGTGGGCTTGTAGCCCTATATGTGGGCTACATGTACGAGCGACCACGTGTCGTAGTTGGATCTGTGTCGAGCCCTAGGTCGCGTGGCACGTGTGTACGAGAACTGGATTCCAGTTTTGATACGCACGTATCCTGGACACTTCGTGTCATATTTTCTTGGACACAACTGCACCTGAACTTCATGTTCATACATGAAACACTTTACCAACCATTGGTTTCGATTATCATTAGATTTTCGAAGGGTTTTAGGTCATGTTAGACATTGTGTTGAGTATCGGGTTACTAGGTTCCAGTTTTCCCTGTTTTATTTATTTTAGTTCTATGCCATCAGATTTCGAGGGGAAATTCTGTATAACCAAACATACAGATCCTATATAACCTATATAGAGGATACCTACTAGTTCGCATAATCGAGAGGGTTGTGTTCGAGTTTTGGTCTTAGCATAGGGTTTTCGAGTAGGTATCAATATAGGATATCAAGAAATAGGTAATTTTCTATATCAGATGATTGAATGGGTAGGTTGATCTTGATTGGGATTGATTCAATTAATGCCAGTTCAGTTTACTTGATTAGTTGAGAATTGTTAATGCCAAGTTTAGTTCGATAGATTAGTTAAGGATTGTTTGTTGAAGTTAGGATAGAAATTGGTTTTGGAGAAGTATATGTATGTGTATTGGTTAGGATAGGTTGAACTGATATGGGTTGTTGGTGATGAAAAATTCAGGAAATAGGCAGGTACTAGGCAAACTGCAATGGCAGTAGCAGTAGGCATGCCAAATGCATAAGCCCAAGTGTGAGGGTGCATTGGTTGAGTGTGAGGGTGCATTGGTTGAGTGTGAGGATTCAAGAATTGCGATTACCCTATTTTTACTAGAAAATTCCTAAAAAGATACCCTAGCCTAGAGTTTAGTAGTTATTAGTCTAAGTATGGATACTAGACATAGGGTATTGTGAGTTAAGGTATTTTGTGAATTATATTGGTTGTTAGGATTAGGCTTCTTGGACGTAAGATAACACCAACTCAATACCCAAAATCAACTCTAAGACTAGTAGCGCCCTAAAATCTGACTTATAGGCTAGTTGACCCAACTTTGACCTAGTTGACTAGTCTGGTTGACCAAAGTTGACCCAAGGTTGACTTTGACTTAGATTGACCCAAATCATGTAGAATTTGCATTGAAGGCTTTCCTTATGATATTTTAGACTGTATTATGACATGTGGTTGTTTTAAATAGGATCTTATTACTCCAGTCCAGTCACTTTTCATCACTAGCAGTTCGGATTGCCAGGCGAGTACATTCTCTGATCTTTTCATGCTTCTTTGGATATGTACTCTTGTTATAGACTAGTATACTTGATGCTGACACGATGTTCACAAGAATTAGTACCCTCTGGATCTTTTTATGCGATGTTATCCCCTCGGATACATTGAGTATGTCATGTTCATGTACTTTATCATGGTCATCATGTACTCCATGTATTCCTATTTGTCCATGTGCACTCATATGTTATTCATGTACACTCACGACCATATGAGTTCCATGTATACAGTAGTTGTTATCCATGTACAATAACATAACATGCTTTGATCCTTATGTATTGGTTGGGGGTAGGGAGAGTGTAGTTGGTTATGCGATAATTATCCCTAGTAGGTATCCATGTGCATTCCATAGCTGTATCCATGTGCAACCCAAGCTGTTTACATAAACAATTCATGTTCTGATTCACGTAGAAGGTTACATTCTTTATTTATCATATTATATCTCAGCTTATATCTTCTCTCTTGTTGATTTCTCTTTACAGCTATTCATGTATAGTTTTCTATAGCTTGCTTTATATGTCCATTCCTGATATGAACTGTTGTGAGAGATATGTGCTCGTTCCGTCCTGACTGGGCATGTTGAAAATTTTACAGGTGATGATGAGGAGTACTGTCCTACTTATTATGACATTAGCTTAGATGACACTGGCGACGTGGACCCACAGGAGGATCCCACAGTCGCTGAGGACTTGCCCATAGTCTAGCTGAGACTTAGTACTTATTTGTATTTTCTGTTTGAGACTTCACGAGTTGTACTTGAGATTATTTCTGGTGGTTTACACCTAGACTTTTATTGTGACTCTCTTGAGATTCTTCTTCTATTCCATCTTAGTATTGTGATTGAGTTACGTATTATTTTATTTTCTATTCATAGCTTATTTAGATTGTGTTAGATATGGTGACTCAGGCTAGCGTTCTACCGCCGACACTGCGGCGTAGGCTGGCCGTTCATTACTTCTCATGCCCTTACACTGGGTGCGGGTCGTGACAATAACCACTCCGAATGTGCAGTAATCGCTCAGATCATGTACATGAACGATCTAAAGCAAGTTGTGCCACTCTAGCAACCCGCGCACCTTGTACCTTGCGTACAGAGCCACTTGCGCCACACTACGCCACACGCCTTGTGCACCTTGCACATGATGCGCCACACGTACAACGCGTATATTGCGCCACTTGTGCAACCTGGCACAACCTGTGCGCAACCTGCACGCAAACTGGCGCAACCTGTGTGCAGCCTGGCGCAACCTGTGCGCAACCTGGTGCAACCTGTTTGCAGCTTGGTACAACCTACACGCAACCTGACGCACAACCTGGCGCGCACCCTGGTCGCGCAAAGTGGCACGCAACTTGGCCGCGCAAGTGGCTCGCGCAACGAGCACAACTAAAGCGCACTATACGCCTAGCGACGATGCTGACGTGCTAAGTGCAAAGTGCGCCAACAAAATGCCACATTACGCCTCATGAGCCCATGAGCTCGAGTCCGAGTCGCTAAGCCCCTACGGGGCTTAGCCCCCATGGAAATAAATTTTCCAGGAGCAAAAAGCATTAATGCTTTTAATTGTTGATTTAGCCTTTTTGCCATTAGAAACATAACCCATATGGCACACCCATGTGCACCTCCATACCACATGTGCATCTCTAAACTAGCATAGCTAATATATAGAGATACAACTTCTTTCACTAAAATTTTTTGTCAGATTAGCGACGTTACAATACGTCGCTAAACTCGACGAAAACGTCGCTAAGTGAATTTAGCGACGTTTTGGGCGACGTTTTGGAAACGACAAAAAAAACGTGTTGCTAAACGAGAAAAGTCGCAAAACGTCGCTAGAGCGACGTTCTTTGGCGACGTCATTAGCGGCGTTATGTGCAACGTTTAATTGTTGATTAGCGACGTATAAGGCGACATTATTGTGTTGTCGCCGTTTAGCGACACTGTTGCGACATTTTGGCGACGACGAGCTGACATCAGATTATTGTGCCACGTGTTGCCACATCAGCATTTAGCGACGCTTTTAGCGACATTTATTAACGTCGCTAATATTTAGCGACTAATGGTAACGTCGCTAAAAATATCGCTAAGTTAAAAAATATAAAAAAATGTTCCAGTATGCAAATGGAGCTGGAACCTGTGCCAAAATACAGAATACAAAATATAAAATACAGAATCCAATCCCTGGGTTTGTCGACCCCCTCGGTGGAACACTCAACATCGGTAAGCACAATACATTCAAGAATATACAAAAATATAAAGAAGAAAATACTATCTGCAACGAACAATGTCAATATATAATATCCTCAACAAACCAAATCAATATCTGCAAATACGTACAAACTCAGTATCCTCAACGAAAAAATTGAGTATCTCCAAATACGTACAAAGTCAAAATACAAAATACAGAATCCAATCCCTGGGTTCGCCGAAAATAAAGAAACAAAGATTGACACACAGTACTAATTCATATGTGTTTTAAGTGTGATAACGGATGGCTCAGAACACAACCCAAAATTCATTCTAGTATACATTAGTGTGAATCATCTATGTTCTGTACATATGGTGTAGCATACATTCTTATCGAATATAGTATCTAGTATCTGAAGAATGTAACAGAATCAAGATGAACTCACGTAATGTAATACTAAAATATTATCTACTACTATATAAGATATAGTGATAGGTTGTCGTATCATCATTGCCGAGGGATGAGGGTCGGAGGACAGTCAACTTCATCTACGGCTACATAGTTACATGAGCTAGTCGTCGCAAAAGGTCGCTTTTAGCGACGTTAGTATGAACGTCGCTAAATTCTAATTATATTCCCCTACCAATTTATTTTTCCCCATTTTACTCTCTCACTCTTTCTCCTCCCCCCCTCCGGCACTCTCATAGTACTAATTCATATCTATTTAACTGTGAGAATGGATGGCTCAGAACACAACCCAAGATTCTTTCTAGCATACATTAGTGTGGATCATTATGTTCTGTACATATGGTGTAGTATATGTTCTTATCGTATCTAGTATCTGAAGAATGTAACAGAATTAAGATGAACTCACATAATGTAATACTAAGACATCATCTACTACTATATAAGATATAGTGATACGTTGTCATATCATCATTGCCGAGGGATGAGGGTCAGAGGACAGTCAACTTTATCTACAGCTACATAGTTTCTGCCTCGCCAGTCGAATGGCTGCAGGGACTATGTCCTGATCACCATGTCGTACCGTAGATTAATGCAAATAGAGCTGGAGCCAAAATACAGAATCCAATCCCTGGGTTTGCCGACCCCCTCGGTGGAACACTCAACACCGGCACGAACAATACATTCTAAAATATACAAAAAATATAAAGAAAAAAACTATCCGCAACGAACAATGTCAATATATAATTTCCTCAACAAACCAAATCAATATCCGCAAATACGTACAAACTCAGTGTCCTCAACGAAAAAACTAAATATCCCCAAATACGTACAAAGTCAAAAATATAGTACAGTCCAAAAATACAAAAATGAAACTATTGATCGCCTGGAGCTGGACCCGGAGCGGAAGGAGCGCCACCAGATGATGCACAAATACCGCTAGAGTGAGCCAAAGGCATGCAGCCACTTCCCTCCCTCCATTCTCCCTCTTCCTCTCTCATGCTATCGACGTCACAACTTTTCCAGTGCTGCTCCCTCTAATGATGTTGAATGCAAAAATCAAAGACCCCCTCTCCTTTCTCACTCTTCACAGTTCTCACAGTAGGAAGGATCAGTGCTTTCTAGTTCTCTTCCATCCATCCATTCCTCTGTTCTGATCAAGCATCTTCTTTCTCCTCTTCTCTACCATGGCACTGGACCCATCTGCTCCTCTCTACTTTCCTTCTTCTTATTTGACTCTCTCAGCCACATATGATATCCAGCTCAAGTGTAGAGTCGGGGAAGAAGAAGTGGATAGAAAGAGGAGGGGGAAGCAGCACAGCCGACGGCATGACCCGAAGGAAGTACAGAGATTTTCTTCGACATCCGTAGGAGAACTATAAGGATATATCTTTTTACAACATGTCACCTTGTCAAAGACCCTTAATGTGACAACCATGTTACCACGGTGTCGGAAGACTAACATGTCATAAATTTCTAAGCCGTACGTTTTGACATAATCCTCCCAACTCTTTTCTCCTGTGTAGTAATCTTGCATTTCTTTATGAAGTTCAAGACGACATATTTTTCTATTACGAGTCACTATATGTCGGAAAACAAATAATTATTATTAAATTATCAGATATTTTTGGCACTACCAGTGCCCCTGACCAAGCCCTCTTACACCACCCCTAACCCGAACCCTAACCCTCCACTCCCCCTGCTCCCCTCCCCCAGCCGCCCCCACCCCCCTGCTCTCCTTCTCTAGCCGGCCACACATACCCACCCCTAACCAAAACCCTAACCCAAGCTCCCTCCCCCAGCCGCCCTCGTCCCCCCCTGCCCCACCCCCAGCCACCCCCACTCACCCCCGAACTACCCGCATCCCCCCTGCCCCTCCCCCCCGAGCCACGTGCACCCCCCAACCACCAACAACCAAAACAGCTGGAGAGAGAGAGAGAGAGAGAGAGAGAGAGACAGAAAGAGAGAGAGAGAGAGAGGGAGGGGAAGAGTACCACGTACCGGAGAGGAAGAAAAGTCGTTGGAGAGAGCGAGAGTCGCCGGAGAGAGTGAGAGCGCTGGAGGAGGGGGAGGAGAGAGAGTGAGAGAGTAAAATGGAAGAAAATGGACCCTAATTCGAACCCTAACCCTAGCTCCCCTCCCCCAGCCGCCCTCGTCCTCCCTGTCCTACCCCCAGCCGCCCCCCACTCACCTCCCAACCACCCGTATCCCCCTGCACCTCCCTCAGAGCCACCCGCAACCCCAACCACCAACAACCAAAATAGCCGAAGAGAGAGAGAGAGAGAGAGGGAGGGGGAGAGTCACGTACCGAAGAGGGAGGAGAGTCACCGGAGAGAGTGAGAGAGTAAAATGGAGAGAAAATGAATCGGTGGGGGAATATAATTAGAATTTAGCGACGCTATCATTACCGTCGCTAAGTTAGTCGCTATTAGCGACGATGTATTGATGTTTCGCGACGACTAGATCACGTAACTAATATACTTCGTTGTCATGTTGCTATTTGCGTCGCTAGTAGCGACGGTTTCCGACGTTTTATTTATGCATCGCTAATGTACACAATTTAGCGATGTTTTGCTAACGTCGCTAAATTTACTTCGCCAATTAAGCAGATTTTAGTAGTGTTTGGCCTATCTGATGTGGGACTAAAGTTTCTAAAGAAAAGGCCAAAAAACTCCAACAATGTTTAATGTAATTCAAGGCATGTCCGAAAATTTAGTGTAGCACCCAGTTTCTAAAATGAGGGAAATTTTGAAATTTTGAAATTATAATTATTAATTAATGATATTTATTTCATATTAGAATTTTTAGTGATTTTTAATTAATTTTAAACTATTTAAATTTATGACTTGTGATATTGGTGTTGTGCTAGTGATTAGTAGATACTGCCTATCCTAGAGTCTAGCCATGTGATTAGGATATTTTTTGACATTGTAGGGTTATTTTGATTTATTATAATTTATTAGAATTTATGGGAATTTTTAGGATTTATTTGGACTAGTTTGATTTTGGACTAGTTTTGACTCATGTAGACCAAACTAGGAACTAACCATAGTTAGTTGGGCTTGGTTAGGTCAAGTGGACCCTAGTCTAACCTAGTATGACTCAAGTTAGTGGTTAGTGATTCATTAGAACTTGAATTAGGAATTTAGGAATCAAGTTATTTGTTAAATGGCTTGTGTTTACACAAGTCATTTTGTGACTAAACTAGATAGGACTAGCCAAACCTAGCTCAACCCTAACCCAAAGCCAAGTGGCCAGCCACCCTAGCTGAACCTAGGGATTCCCCCATTATAAATATTCTCCTAAATTTTAGGGCTAGCCTCTTTTTAGGTTTCTTCAAAAGTTCTAAGGAAAGAGGCGAGTCCCATCTTCCTAAAATCCTCAAAAATCCATTTCAAATTCTTTTTCCTTCAAACCAATTCCATTAGGACCTAAATTTCTTCCTCTTGCTGCTGGAATTAATTTGGATCCAGGAAGAAACAATTTGTGGGACTTGGAGGCTTGAGGAGTTTATTGCTTTTGGGGACTTTTTCATTGGAAGTTCACAAAGAGGTATCTCCTTCATTTCTCCATGAAACTTCATGTAGTCTTTACCAATAGGAAGCCCTAAGAGTCCCCGTAATGCCTGGATAAGTTTCGTGTCCTGTGTCAGTGGTTTCGTGTCCGTTCTGGACGCGTATCAGTCTTGTGTCATAGGTGTTCGACCAAATGCCAATGAGGAGTTGTGTTTGATATTTTCAAATAATTTTTAAATGGAAAATAATGTTTTTATGTTGCTTACATGTTTCCAGTAGACTGAGGTGGATTTGGTGTCGTGTCGTATCGAATCGGACACGTGCACATGCGGGTGACACGCGCGCGCGTGGGAACAGTAATCCCCTGCATCTCGGGGTCTATTCTGGACATGACACGAATCGTCTCGACACAAAATTTTGGGAGATTGTTTGGGCATGTTCTGTCATCCCTCTCCCCAAATTTTGTGTCAATTCGTGGTCGAGTTTGGGAGGAATTCGACGTGCACTGGGATTGCACAGTTCTGTGCACTGTCATTTTTTTGCCACTGATACGCTGTTATAACTTGGACACGGGGACACTTTGGCTTTGTGCAGGCACCTAGACACGAGGACACATCCTAGGCGAACCTACATTGGTGACCACGAGTCCCCATTCCTGTCGTGTCGTGTGCACGACACGCGTGCATACGTGCACGAGCCTGTGCACACTGCACAGTGTATCAGTGCACTGTTTTCATGTTTTTATCTGTTGGACATGTTTGTGTCCTATTGCAGGGACACAAACACTTCCAGGGACACATGTATATGTTATATGTTCATTACCAACCACTAATTACTCATATTAGTTTGATTTGTGCATCAATTTCCCATTACCCATTTTTTCTGAAACTTATGTATTCTCAGTTTTTCCAGTTTTTAAAAATATAAACTTTGGCATCATTTTCACCCATTAATTACTGTTATCTACATAATATTAAATCCCTAACATGTTCCCCTATATGAATTCTACTAGTGTGTCAATTTTGGGTTGTTTTGGGTGTGGGGTTGACTCAAAATCTGAGTCCTTAGTTGAGGACTGTCTTGACAGTCCTAGTTTCAACTGAACCTATTATTTTTCCTGCTTTGAACCTTTCTAGATAACTGAGTTTAATTGCTGTGTTAAACCTGGGGTTGTTTGAACTGAAACTGTGAAGGTTGAACCTGGGAATGAAGAGTGTAGGACTATTAGATGGTTTTGAGTTCAAATGTTAGTTGGTTTGATTATACACTGTTTTTATGTACTCACTGATTTCCTCCCCTCTATTTTCCTGTCACTCACACCACAGCCCCCCCATACATGGTAATTTCTGTCCCCTTCACTCACTCATGCATACACACTCTATTTTGTTTTCCTTTCACTGTTTTAGTATTTTCCTGCATATTGTTCTCTCACACAACACTACAGCCCTATCACTCTATGACACTCATTCACTCTATCTTTCACACACACACACACACACAGCTCACTGTCACATAGACACGGACACACCCCTTCCACACTTGTCATTGCTTGCATATATTGTTTCCTGCACACATTTCTTCCTTGTTTTAGGTTCCTGTCACACATCCACACATACACACTCTCTATATTCCTATCTTTCTAATGTAGGAATATGTATACATGAAATGTATAGATATGTAAAATGTGTATCTAATGTATAGGTTATACTATGTATATATATTTAAGTATCATATAATATGTGTATGTGTGTGTACTATGATTTATATATAATTTATGTATGTGTGGTATACATATAGTTAGCCTATGTGTATGGTTTGAATACACCAATGATTGTGTGTTGGTAGTCTAGTATGAGTTGTGAATGGTGTGAGGTTGCTATGCTAGGCTTGGTTAGGCCTAGTGAGACTTATTAGACTTCTTGGGCTAGGACTTGACCTAGTTGACCTAGTTTGACTAGTCTAGTTGACTGGTGTTGACCAAGTGTTGACTTTAGTCTAGTTTGACCTAGATTCATGTAGAATGCATTGTAGAGCTTCATTTTACCATTCTGGACTTGTTGTGACTTGTGCTGTTCTGAATAGGAGCCAGACACCACTCCTCGGACAGTACTTTTCAGTTGGACACTCAGATACAGGCGAGTACATTTTCTGATCATTTCATATCCTGCTTAGAATTATTTTCCTGCTTTAAATTACTTTACTTGATACTGTCACGTTGGTCACACGGATTGGTACTATATGGATCTTTTCATGAGATGTTATCCCCCTCGGGAGCATCGGATACTGCATGTTTTGTGCGTTTCACGAATCATCACGTATCTCTATGCTTTCTCTGATTCACGAATCGCTTGTGACACATGTACTCTCATGTTCACAGAGCCATCATGAATCACCTTCACGTATCACTCATTTTATGACCCATATAAAGTTTCACGAATCTTAACATAGTTTGAACAGATCTTTGTGTATCGTTTAGGGATGGGGGAGTGGAAATAGACATGTAAATATTATCCCAGTAGCTGTAGTCATGAATCACTCTCTTAGCTGTAGTCATGAATCTCCTATGCCATTCACATGTTTATATTTTACTCTGACTCACTAGTCACTATTAGCTCTCTATGTATAGTAGATATTTCCATTACAGTTTCTCTCTCTGTTTACATACTGCATTTCTTCAGTATCTATATCTTACTTTACTGCATGATTATATTTTCTAACCTGCTATGAACTGTTGAGATGTACTATACTCGCTCCTGTCCTGACTGGACCTGTTGAAAATATTACAGAGGATGAGGAGGAGGCCCTTTGTACCACCTATTATGGAGCAGGATTAGACGACACCTGCGACCTGGTTCCTCTGGAGGACCCAGCTGCAGCACAGGATGCTATTCCCAGAGTCTAGACTAAATAGCTAGGCTTTAGTTTTCTTTCAGTATTGTGTTATTTGATTTTCAGTTGTTCTTCTGAGATGTTGTTATATTTAGAGACATGTATTGAGCAGGATGTTCTTTAGTTGTTATCTTATACACTTAGATTTTCTCTCTCTTAATAGTATTACATTGTGCTTCTGATCTCTCTATCTACCTTTACTATTCTGTATCTGCCTTAGATGTGATTGAGACTGTTCTGTTATGTCACCTCCATTCGGAGTGTATATTCTGTACAGGTACCTTTTAATTGTTAGATGATTAACCTAGAACAGCGTTCTACCGCCGACACTGCGGCGTAGGCTGGGCGTTGTTATGTTCTCGTACCCTCACAGTGGGTGCGGGTCGTGACACGTTTTTAGTGGTGGCCCATGCAGGTCGAGTTTATGTAGTAGTATTCGAACTAGAGTATCACTACAGCCTGCAGTAGGATTAGGATATTTTTGAAGGTACTCAATCACAAATAGGAAAAACTCTCATTCAGCTTCCGTATATCTACATTTGCCGCTTATTGTCTTCCTTGAATTTAAACTGTCCTCCTTTGGTATTTCGTCTCATTCTCAGCAATTGTTTCCTTTTGATCTATGTCTCCAGGATGGTTGAGACGCGATCGCATCATCAGGGCCAGGGGGACGTCGATGAGAGGTCTGCCACCTCTTATGCTCAGCAGTCAGCCCCTGGTGCCGCAGCCCCAGTCATGCCAGCTGGGGTAGGCGTTTCAGCAGCTTTTGGAGGAGCCCCACCAGCAGTGAGGCATGAGCCGAGTCCGGTGATTCCGGATGTACTTCTTCAGCAGCAGCAGCCACCTGCAGGGACGATTGATGCCGTTCAGCTGTTAGCCTTCTTCCGGCAGTACATGGAGGGTCAGCAGACTCAGCAGCATGGGCAGACAGCAGAGCTCGCACGAGGCATTGAGCTGGCGATGACTGCGGTAGAGAGAGTCATAGCTCAGCTAGCGACAGTCCCGCAGCCGTACCAGCCACGGGAGAAGGGCATCCAAGATTTCCAGAAGATACACCCGAGAGACTTCCGAGGGACAGAGGGAATCTTGTATGCGGAATCTTGTATGCCGATGAGTGGATCGAGCATATGGAGGAGATTTTCAGGTTGGCTGAGATCCCGACGAGGCTCTAGATAGAGGCATCGGCCAGCATGATGCAGGATCTGGCCCGTACATGGTACCAGACCGACCCGAGGGTCGGTACAGCAGGACAGACTTAGGCAGCATTCAAGAAGCTGTTCAAGGAGAAGTTCTTTCCAGACGCAGCACCGGGAGCCCTCGAGACCCAGTTCGAGGCCCTAGTCCAAGGGAACCAGTCTGTGGAGGAGTACGCAGGAAAGTTCTGCCGCCTGAGCAAATTTATGGATAACTTGTCCGAGACGACGAAGGCCCGGAGGTTCCGGAAGGGCTTGGTAAAGGAGGTCAAGTCCTACACCAAGAATGCCCGTAACACTATATTTGAGAAGATCCTGGTGGACGCTTTTGCTGCAGAGGATGATCTTGAGCTTAGGCTCAAGAGGGGGCGAGACTCCCAGGGAGGCAGCAGTAGCGGAGGACCGGCCAAGAGGCCGCACGTTCAGCAGCAGTTTCAGCAGCAGTTCCAGGGTCACGGCCATCAGCAGGGACAGCAGCAGCCCAGACAGTATCAGGCACCCAGACAGCAGGCAGTCAGTTGCCCCTACTGCAAGAAGCCGGGGCATGGATGGGGTGAGTTCAGGAAGAGGCTGGACAGGTGCCTACTATGTGGAGCAGCGGACCACCAGCTAAGGGAGTGTTCCCAGTACATAGGCACAGCACCAGGAGGAGGAGCCAAGGCTCCGGTAGGTCAGCAGCGGGGACCGTTACCGACACAGCAGCAGAGGTTTGTGCAGTATCAGCATCAGGCTGGAGGAGGCCAGCAGGGGCAAGCTTACACCATGACTGTCGAGGATGCTCAGGCAGTAGAAGAGGTGCTTGCAGGTTCTGTTCTTTTCGATTCCATTCCTACCTTGCCTCAATATATCTATATTGAAATCCAATTCCATCTGTTCTTATCTGCTTCCTTATCTGTTGATAAGTTTTGATCTGGCATTCTTTTCGATTTGATTTTTCTTCCGAGATGAATCATATGGGCTAGGTCACCCAGTTATGGAATCTAGAATCTTCGGCAGTCGTGTTTAGCTGGCTTAGTGAGGACATATAGTCAGATTTAGGACGTATTTCTCGGGTGTGGGAATTTAAGGTTTTCGCTGCCAAGCATGCGGCAATGCGAAAATTTTAAATACCATAATTCTAGATGTATGTACCTTAGTCAAGGACTCTGTGATTATCGTAGCCTTGCTCACTAGCACGATAAAGATTCTAAGTGTCATGATTTTGGACAGACGCATATGATTATCTGACGGTATGTTTGGGACTTTGATTGTGGGGTGTTTGACCTAGGAGACTGCTACCATCTTAATTTCGAGGACGAAATTTTTATAAGGTGGGTAGGATTGTAGCACCCAGTTTCTAAAATAAGGGTAATTTTGAAATTTTGTAATTATAATTATTAATTAATGATATTTATTTTATATTAGAATTTTTAGTGATTTTTAATTAATTTTAAACTATTTAAATTTATGACTTGTGATATTGGTGTTGTGCTAGTGATTAGTAGATACTGCCTACCCTAGAGCCTAGCCATGTGATTAGGGTATTTTTTTGACATTTTTAGGGTTATTTGGATTTATTATAATTTATTAGAATTTATGGGAATTTTTAGGATTTATTTTGGATTTATTTGGACTAGTTTGATTTTGGACTAGTTTTGACACATGTAGACCAAACTAGGAACTAACCATAGTTAGTTGGGCTTGGTTAGGTCAAGTGGACCCTAGTCTAACCTAGTGTGACTCAAGTTAGTGGTTAGTGATTCATTAGAACTTGAATTAGGAATTTAGGAATCAAGTTATTTGTTAAATGTCTTGTGTTTACACAAGTCATTTTGTGACTAAACTAGATAGGACTAGCCAAACCTAGCTCAACCCTAACCCAAAGCCAAGTAGCCAGCCACCCTAGCTGAACCTAGGGATTCCCCCATTATAAATATTCTCCTAGATTTTAGGGCTAGCCTCTTTTTAGGTTTTTTTAAAAGTTCTAAGGAAAGAGGTGAGTCCCATCTTCCTAAAATCCTCAAAAATCCATTTCAAATCCTTTTTCCTTCAAACTAATTCCATTAGGACCTAAATTTCTTCCTCTTACTGCTGGAATTAATTTGGATGCAGGAATAAACAATTTGTGGGACTTGGAGGCTTGAGGAGTTCATTGCTTTTGGGGACTTTTTCATTGGAAGTTCACAAAGAGGTATCTCCTTCATTTCTCCATGAAACTTCAAGTAGTCTTCACCAATAGGAAGCCCTAAGAGTCCCCCTAATGCCTGGATAAGTTTCGTGTCCTGTGTCAGTGGTTTCGTGTCCGTTCTGGACACGTATCAGTCTTGTGTCATAGGTGTTCGACCAAATGCCAATAAGGAGTTGTGTTTGATATTTTCGAATAATTTTTGAATGGAAAATAATGTTTTTATGTTGCTTACATATTTCCAGTAGACTGAGATGGATTTGGTGTCGTGTCGTGTCGAATCGGACACGTGCACATGCGGGTGACACGCGCGCGCGTTGGAACAGTAATCCCCTGCATCTCGGGGTCTATTCTGGACACGACACGAATCATCTCGACACGAAATTTTAGAAGATTGTTGGGGCATGTTCTGTCATCCCTCTCCCCAAATTTCGTGTCAATTCGTGGTCGGGTTTGGGAGGAATTCGACGTGCACTGGGATTGCACAGTTCTGTGCACTGTCATTTTTTTGCCACTGATACGCTGTTATAACTTGGATACGGGGACACTTTGGCTTTGTGCAGGCACTTAGACATGAGGACACACCCTAGGCGAACCTACATTGGTGACCACGAGTCCCCATTCCTGTCGTGTCGTGTGCACGAGCCTGTGCACACTGCACAGTGTATCAGTGCACTGTTTTCATGTTTTTATTTGTTGGACACGTTTGTGTCCTATTGCAGGGACACAAACACTTCCAGGGACACGTGTATATTTTATATGTTCATTACCAACCACTAATTACACATATTAGTTTGATTTGTGCATCAATTTCCCATTACCCATTTTTTTTTCTGAAACTTATGTATTCTCAGTTTTTTCAGTTTTTAAAAATATGAACTTTGGCATCATTTTCACCCATTAATTACTGTTATCTACATAATATTAAATCCCTAACATGTTCCCCTATATGAATTCTACTAGTGTGTTAATTTTGGGTTGTTTTGGGTGTGGGGTTGACTCAAAATCTGAGTCCTTAGTTGAGGACTGTCTTGACAGTCCTAGTTTCAACTGAACCTATTATTTTTCCTGCTTTGAACCTTTCTAGATAACTGAGTTTAATTGCTGTGTTAAACCTGGGGTTGTTTGAACTGAAACTGTGAAGGTTGAACCTGGGAATGAAGAGTGTAGGACTATTAGATGGTTTTGAGTTCAAATGTTAGTTGGTTTGATTATACACTGTTTTTATGTACTCACTGATTTCCTCCCCTCTATTTTCCTGTCACTCACACCACAGCCCTCACACACATGGTAATTTCTGTCCCCCTCACTCACTCATGTATACACACTCTATTTTGTTTTCCTTTCATTGTTTTAGTATTTTCCTGCACATTGTTCTCTCACACAATACCACAGCCCTATCACTCTATGACACTCATTCACTCTATCTTTCACACACATACACACAGCTTACTGTCACATACACATGGACACACCCCTTCCACACTTGTCATTGCTTGCATATATTGTTTCCTGCACACATTTCTTCCTTGTTTTAGGTTCCTGTCACACATCCACACATCCACACATACACATTTCTTTCTAATGTAGGTATATGTATACATGAAATGTATAGATATGTAAAATGTGTATCTAATGTATAGGTTATACTATGTATATATATTTAAGTATCATATAATATGTGTATGTGTGTGTACTATGATTTATATATAATTTATGTATGTGTGGTATACATATAGTTAGCCTATGTGTATGGTTTGAATACACCAATGATTGTGTGTTGGTAGTCTAGTATGAGTTGTGAATGGTGTGAGTTTGCTAGGCTAGGCTTGGTTAGGCCTAGTGAGACTTATTAGACTTCTTGGGCTAGGACTTGACCTAGTTGACCTAGTTTGACTAGTCTAGTTGACTGGAGTTGACCAAGTGTCGACTTTAGTCTAGTTTGACCTAGATTCATGTAGAATGCATTGTAGAGCTTCATTTTACCATTCTGGACTTGTTGTGACTTGTGCTGTTCTGAATAGGAGCCAGACACCACTCCTCGGACAGTACTTTTCAGTTGGACACTCAGATGCAGGCGAGTACATTCTTTGATCATTTCATATCCTGTTTAGAATTATTTTCCTGCTTTAAATTACTTTACTTGATACTGTCACATTGGTCACACGGATTGGTACTATATGGATCTTTTCATGAGATGTTATTCCCCTCGAGAGTATCGGATACTGCATGTTTTGTACGTTTCATGAATCATCACGTATCTCTATGCTTTCTCTGATTCACGAATCGCTTGTGACACATGTACTCTCATGTTCACAGAGCCATCATGAATCACCTTCACGTATCACTCATTTTATGAGCCATGTGAAGTTTCACGAATCTTAACATAACTTGAACAGATCTTTGTGTATCGATTGGGGATGGGGGAGTGGAAATAGACATGTGAATATTATCCCAGTAGCTGTAGTCATGAATCACTCTCTTAGCTGTAGTCATGAATCTCCTATGCCATTCACATGTTTATATTTTACTCTGACTCACTAGTCACTATTAGCTCTCTATGTATAGTAGATATTTCCATTACAGTTTCTCTCTCTGTTTACATACTGTATTTCTTCAGTATCTATATCTTACTTTACTGCATGATTATATTTTCTAACCTGCTATGAACTGTTGAGATGTACTGTACTCGCTCCTGTCCTGACTGGACCTGTTGAAAATATTACAGAGGATGAGGAGGAGGCCCTATGTACCACCTATTACGGAGTAGGATTAGACGACACCTGCGACCTGGTTCCTCTGGAGGACCCAGCTGCAGCACATGATGCTATTCCCAGAGTCTAGACTAGATAGCTAGGCTTTAGTTTTCTTTCAGTATTGTGTTATTTGATTTTCAGTTGTTCTTCTGAGATGTTGTTATATTTAGAGACATGTATTGAGCTGGATGTTCTTTAGTTGTTATCTTATACACTTAGATTTTCTCTCTCTTAATAGTATTACATTGTGCTTCTGATCTCTCTATCTACCTTTACTATTCTGTATCTGCCTTAGATGTGATTGAGACTATTCTATTATGTCACCTCCATTCGGAGTGTATATACTGTACATGTACCTTTTAATTGTTAGATGATTGACCTAGGACAGCGTTCTACCGCCGACACTGCGGCGTGGGCTGGGCGTTGTTACGTTTTCGTACCCTCACAGTGGGTGCGGGTCGTGACATTTAGATTTTTTTATTTTTAATTTTTTGAAAAGAACTTCATAAAGTCATTTAAGAGTAAACAAATTTTATGTCATGAAGGACATGAGATACAATACAATTCGGAGCCTCTTCATATAAGGATATGAAGTTTGAGGGATTAAAAAGCAGAGCATAGGAAGCTAATGAACGTGCATATTGATTGGCATTCCTATGAAGAAAAGAGAGTGACAGATTGATATGAGATTTGGAGGCATGTCTTCCATCTTCGAAGATGTGTCGACCTCGCCAAACAGGAAGTGAGTCATTGATATTGATTGAATCAATTAGGACCTTGCAATCTTCTTCAATTGAGACATCATAAAGTTGTTTTTTGTTGCAGATATCAAGTGCAAGACGGATGCCCATAGCTTCTGCTTCAATCGGAGAGCCGCCGTCCACAGTCTTCGACAGAGCTAACTTGAAGTGTCCATTTGAGTCACGTAAGATTGCACTTGTAGACATTTTGTCATCGAAAAAAGCTTCGTTAAAGTTGATTTTTCAGGTATTCAGTTGTGGTGGATTCAAATTAACTTCCTGTTGATACCTGGGCAGAGAAGCGGCGACATAGGAATTCTATATTTCCGAAAATTAAATTCTAAGTAATTAAATTTTCTGAAAAATTATATTTTCATGTTTGGTGACTATATAAATATTCCCCCCCCCAAAAAAAATGAAATGATAAAAAAATGAAGACTTATCTTAACTCTGGCCTAGTTGACGAATCCACAACCGTCAAGAAAACTTTTTCTTGACGGAAAAAATGTTAAAAAAAACCCTTTTTTTCTTCTTGTAGTGACAAGGCTGAATATAGAAGATTTACACGAGATTCTATAAGGCTAGAAATAGAAGGTGTATTAATACAATGATTCTATAAGGCTAAAGATAGAAGGTGTATTAATACAATTAATACACAAGGAGGCTAAAGATAGAAGGCTTGTTAATGCACAAGCTGTATCCTTATTAGCTGTGATTCAACTGGATGTTGCTTGGATATAGAAGACATGATATATGGAACGACGAGATCCTTTGTGAGCAAGAGAGATCATGAGTGTTGTAAGAAAACTTGGCATATTCCTGGGCTATTGAGAGTTCCCTTTGTAATTAGTTATTTTATCATTGTTTCGTATATTTTGTATGACTAATATTTTTTCCACTGCAAATGTTGTCGTTTTGATATAACCATGTACTATTTTATCTTCTTGTATTATATAAGTAAAAAACTACTTGTATAGCATCACTTCCGATGGCTAACTTCCAATTGAGCGGAGTCGGGATGTGATAGTGCCACTTACACTTGCTACGCACACTTTGGGGTCTTCGCAAGTGCAACTTGTTCAGGTTTCTTGAACTGTGTCATCAGTGACTTTCATGTAGAGTAATGGGTTTTGTTAACATGTTCCCTAAGGGAACATGTTAGTACATTGATAAATGTACGTATATTTTATATGAATATTTCTACATGCATATTTATCAATACACATTTTATATTTATCAATACATATTTTATGTGAAAGATGTATTGATAAATGTGTTGGTGAGAGTAGTACCAATATAAGTTATGCATTTATCGATGTATTAACATATGTCCTTAGGTCGGAAACATATTAACAAAACCCATCAAAATATAAGTGCCTATAATATGTAAGCTATATTCATTACTTATACACACTAGATGTATTAACTCAAAGTGATTAGTATGGAAAATTTAAAAAAGAAAATACAACTAGACCAGGTTCAAAATTTCATTACGATCATTTGTCACCATTTTTGTTGTTGTAAAATTTGAGCTAGGTCCCAAAGGACTCCAAGAAACACTTTGATGGTGTAGGGGTTGTGAAAGGCACGTTGTTGCGACTCTGGCTTTGGTAGCTGAGCGGTAGCCTAGCGACCAGCCCATGCATGGTTGTTTTGTGGATTAAGTTGCAGAAAATTTACTTCAAAAGTACCTAATTTTGACAAAATTATGGTAAAGATAACATGTTTGGAAAAATTACCAATAGGGATACTTTCCTCTTGACGGACTGGCAAAAATTGGACATGACATGTCCAATTTCTGCCAATCAGTCTGACAAAAATCTTACAGAGTGTGGGTTTTTACACATGTGAAGTTGGAATTTGTTGCTTGATGTGGATCTTTTTTTTCCCACGAAATCAAAGATGTACTATTTCCATCAGATTGACTGGCAGAAATTGGACGTGTCAAATTTCCACCAGTCGGTCTGACAGAATGTTTTTTTACTTGTAATTTTGCAAAATTTGTTACTCTCAACATAATTTAGCTAAAATTTGGTACTCTGGAGCAAATTTTCTGATTAAGTTATTGTATAGCCTTTTGCAAGACTATTTGTAACGACCGTGGTTCGTATTACATATTTTGGTATACGTATACGTATATTACATGTTTTCTGGCATGGTTTATCTTGGTATTTCTGTTGCTTGGTTCGACTTGGTTGGCTTGGTTCAGTTTGGATTGGTTTTCTTCATGTGGACCAAACCCCCACCTACCCCCACTCTTCTCCTTTATACCCACCCACTCATTCTCTCTCTTCATTACTTCTTCTTCATTTACTTCTCCTTCTTCACCATTACTCACTTCACCTACCAGAGAGAGAGAGAGAGGAGAGAGAGAGAGAGAGAGAGCCTAGGCAAGTGCAGCTTTCTTCATGGAGGAACTCAGTCTTTATTGTTCCATTCTCTTCCTCACGAGATTCTAACACACTTTAATACTTAGCATTTCTAATTTTCATGGTTCAATTTGTGTAGATCTAAGTTTATTATATTTTTGGATTTCTTCGGTTTTGATCTATTTAACCTTGTTATTATCTAGTTTTGATGGTTTCATGTTGTAGAAAATTTGATTCTGCCCCATTTTGACCTATGGAAGTCTGGATTCTGACCTCGGATGAAGGATTTAGGAAGCAATGAAGCCATGGATTTTATGGCTCTTTTTCTCGGACAAGTGGAGAAGAAGCACAGTACTTGACCACATGGATTTTCATGTGGCAAGTTTTTCTTAGCCGTATGGCAGACTTTGTCGCTGTAATGCCTGTGTTCGTATTACGTATTATTGGAATACGTGTACGTATTTTATTCTTGTAATGCATGATTCCCTGCTTAGCTCTTCCTTCATGGCTTGGTTATTCTTGGTTTGGATTGGCTTGGTTCGGTTTGGGATTGCTATTGGTTCATTATGAACCAAGGGTGAACCCCCTACCTATCACCACCACTACTATTTATTAACCCATTCTTCTTTCTCTCTTTTCATTACTCATCTTCTTCTTCCATTTACTCCTTCACCTACCAAGAGAGGGAGAGAGAGGTCTAGACAAGTACAACTTGCTTCATGGAGGAACTCCAATTTTATTACTTCATTCTCTTCCTTACAGTATTTTAATTTACTTTAGTACTTGGCATTTTTGCTTTCCATGACTAGATTCTTGTAGATCTATGTTTACATTATTTTTAGATTTTTTGGGTTTTGATCTACTTAATCTTGCTATTTTCGAGTTTTGATGCTTCCATGTTATAGAGAATTTCGTTCTACCCTATTTTGACCTATGGAAGTTCGGAATTGGGCTCCGGATGATAGAGTTATGCAGCTTGGAAGCCATGGCTTATGGTGTACTTCTTCTCAGAAATTTGGAGAAGAAGCAGAGTCCCGAGCCGCATGGTAGCACTTGACCGCATGAACATTCATGCGGCAAGTCAGTTCCAACCGCATGCACTATTGCCTTGACTTGACCGCATGCCAAGTTCATGCGGCAAGTATTCCTTCTAGCCGCATGAGGTCCTTCTTGACCGCATGACTGAGGCCCAGTCCTTCCTGGCTGCATAGATTTTCCAGCAACCCTGAGCCGTATGAACTCAACACTTACGAGCCGCATAGACCGCAGTCTCCCAGCCGCATGAGTTTGCTTCCCTTGACCGCATAGTCATTGCTCCCCGCAACCGCATTGGTTGCTCCTCTCCGGCCGCATGCACCTGATTGGTCAGCCAGCCGCATGGACCTATCCCCTGCCAGCCGCATGAGTTCCCTATCCTCCTGACCGTATATGTCTTGCCTTTCTCAGCCGCATGACTGACTGGATCTTCGAGCCGCATATGACTGATACCCCCTTTGACCGCATAAGCCTTTCCCTTTTAGCCACATGCGCCTGACCCTATTCAGCCGCATGGGCTGTTCTCTTCCCAGCCGCATGAGATCATTCCTGGCCGTATATGCCTTAGCCGCATGGCTCTCCTATAGCCCTGAGTATTGATATTTTATTAGATATTTTATGTCCATTTTATATCCTTACGCCTTTTGTTCTGAACTTGATAAATCACGATTTGATTGACATGATTGAAATAGTAATTGAACTTGACATGACAGTGACCCGTTGTGGTACACTCCTGACATGACTAACCTAACATGACATGATAGTGGCCCGTCGTGGCGCACTCTTGACAAGTACACCTGACATTATTTATCTTGAACATTTGTTGCGACGGCTACCTGACATGACATGACCTTTATAAATTACCTGGATACCGTGGGCGATTGTGCTTGTGTAAATAAACCAGTCTTGTCTTACATCATGTCTAGGACAGGGATTCCTGAGTACCACGGTCAGGAGTACCTGCTAAAATTGGATTAAGGCTAATAACTAGAATAACACAGTAGTCATGAAGAGATTTTCCAGCTACAGGCAATCCCGTTACCTGGGCGCTCCTGGGATCTGTAGCCTGTCGTCGAGTAGGGCACATTTCCAGCACACTGTCATGTGTTGCACCCTTCAAGCTACTTAAGGGTACATGCGTTTCCTGGACGATGTACCCACCTGAATTCAACTCTAATTTTTCGTCCTGGGTAACCTGGATGGTCTGCAGGGCTTGTGGCTGTGGAATAATCTCGTTGCATCTTGTTAGTAATTAGGCTTGTGACAACCCTAGTTAGTTAAAGTATCAAGCCGTAATTCTTACTTGGCCGTGAAATGTTTGGATGGAGTCTAACTAGTCTAGTCTTGCCCTGATCCTGTTCTAGATTACTGCATGACCAGAATGCTTATATTTATTTTACCGATAAATGGTGAGAATTCCAAGTTTCGTTCAGACGAAGGGTTACAACCCCGGTCCTTGTTTGGTTTACGGGTTGTAACCTGGTTATCTCGTCGTATATCATCCTGATGTATTTCTTATTTCCAGTTCTTACTTTTATTTATACTCATGTGCTGAATGCTGGTTTTAGTTCCTAAGTGAAGCTTCCTTTGTGGCACTTGCTCTTTCTGGGATTTGACCCAGCTGGTTTTGTATGGCCAGATTTTAGGGCAGTTCCAGAGGATCTACCGACCTTCCAGCCAAATGGTGGCCACTAGACGGAACCCTAGCAACGAGTGGATTTATTTTTGCTCTCCCACTTTATTGTAAAAATATTCTTTTGAGGCGTTTAGCCGACGAGCACCTGTTTAGCTCGATTGCACTTTACTTACTGTCTGCCTACGGGCTGTAACATGATTGACAGATCCTAGGGTTGATCATGTATGACTAAACTCTTGCTAGTTCGGACATTTTGTAACGACTAGCTTCATGATCAGCTGAATATGTAATGTTTGGGACGCCTTACTATTGTATATTTCCTTTTCTCGAGGCGAGGTCGAGCCTTTTCCTCCGATATTACGGATGGCAGTAGCAGCAGTTCAGTTGCCCAGGGTACTGATGAGTTCCCAGATGTTTTCTCAGGAGAGCTTCCAGGTATGCCGCCAGAGCGGAAGATCGAGTTCACTATAGACTTGATTCCCGGGACAGCCCCAGTGTCAGAGAGAGTCTACAGGATGGCGCCGTCAGAGTTAGAGATATTGTACAAGATGATTGAGGAACTCAGGACCAATGGATTCATTCGTGCTAGTAGATCGCCTTGGGGAGCCCCGATGCTTCTCGTAAAAAAGAAGGATGGTACGTCCAGGTTATGTGTTGATTATCGTACCTTAAACTCAGTGACGATCAAGAATAGATACCCTCTCCCGAGGATAGATGACTTGTTTGATCAACTCAAAGGGGAAACAGTATTTTCGAAGATTGATTTGCGGTCAGGATATCATCAGATCAGAGTCAGAGAGCAGGACATCCCGAAGACAGCTTTTAGATCGAGGTATGGGCATTGGGAGTTCCTTGTTATGCCTTTTGGAGCGACCAATGTGCCGGCAGTATTCATGGACCTCATGAATCGTATCTTCATGCCTTACTTAGATCAGTTTGTGATCGTGTTTCTGGATGACATCCTGGTCTACAGCAAAAGTGAGACGGAGCATGAGCAGCATCTCCGTGTGGTTCTTCAGACTCTCAGGGAGTATCGGTTGTATGCCAAGTTCAGTAAATACGAGTTCTGGCTCGATCGTATTTCATACTTGGGTCACATCATTACCCGAGGAGGAGTAGAAGTTGATCCCCAGAAGATTGTAGCTATTGAGTCATGGCCAGTGCCCAGTACAGTTGCAGAAGTTCGTAGTTTTCTTGGATTGGCTGGCTACTACCGGCGGTTTGTTTTGGATTTTGCTCGGATATCAGCGCCATTGACCTAGTTGACCCGCAAGGATGCGCAGTTTGCTTGGACAGCAGAGTGTCAGAGTTCTTTTGAGCAGTTGAAGCGAGGATTGATAACAGCTCCTATTCTCACGCTTCCAGATGGGACCGGAGGATTCTCAGTGTATTGTGATGCTTCAGGCAGTGGTTTAGGATGTGTTCTGATGCAGCATGGGAAGGTAATAGCTTATGCGTCATGACAACTTCGTGATCATGAGAGGAATTACCCCACCCATGACTTGGAGCTAGCAGCAGTAGTGTTTGCACTTAAGTTATGGAGGCACTATTTGTATGGAGATAGGGTGGAGATTTTCACCAACCACAAGAGCCTGAAGTATGTTTTCACCCAGAAGGATCTTAACATGCGTCAGAGAAGGTGGCTGGAGCTTCTTGTGGATTATGATGTCAACTTGTAATATCATCCTGGGAAGGCCAACGTCGTTTCAGATGCCTTGAGCAGGAGAGCCGGAGTTCATTTCCTAATAGCGCAACCAGAGCAGTTAGCAGATCTTCAGAAGATGGGTATAGAAGTTGTTCTCCCTTCCAGTGTGGCATTGATGGCCAGCATGCAGGTTCAGTCAACTATAGTCGAGAGGATCCGGATGGCACAGTCAACAGATTCCAAGCTTCAATGACTCAGAGCAGAGTGTGAGACAGGACGAAGACCAGAGTTATGCATTCATGAGGATGGTACACTTCGATATGGTAAGCATCTTTGTGTACCCAGAGAAATATCAGGCAGAAGATCATGTCAGAGGCACACAGTTCTCAGTATTCCATCCATCCTGGCAGCACGAAAATGTACCGTGATATCCGTCAGCACTGGAATGGCATGAAGCAGGAGATAGCTCGATTTGTCTTTCGGTGTTTGGTTTGCCAACAAGTTAAGGCCGAACATCAGAGACCGGCTGGACTTCTTCAGCCCTTGCCCATTCCAGAGTGGAAGTGGGAGCATGTGACCATGGATTTCGTGACTGGATTACCTAGATCCCCAGCTGGTAGAGATGCTATCTGGGTTATAGTTGATCGGCTCACGAAGGTGGCTCACTTTTTTCCATTCAGAGTTGGTCAGCCGACAGCTCAGTTAGCAAAGATGTACCTCAGGCAGATTGTCAGGTTATACGGTGATCTAGTCAGTATCACCTCGGACTGAGATTCCAGATTTACGTCGCACTTTTAGCGTAGCTTGCAAGAGAGTTTAGGACTCGCCTCCAGTTCAGTTCAGCTTATCACCCGCAGACAGATGGCCAGCGGAGCGCACGATCCAGACCCTTGAAGACATGATGAGATCTTGCACACTCGACTTCGGTGGTTCATGGGAAGATCACTTGCACCTGGTAGAATTCTCGTACAACAACAGTTTCCAGGCCAGTATCCATATGGCACCGTTCGAGGCACTGTATGGCAGAAAGTGCAGATCTTCGTTAGCTTGGGATGATGTTGGAGAGAGGCAGATGCTCGGTCCAGAAATGATTGCTCAGGCCGTTGAAGTGGTCTGAAGAGTCAGAGATCATCTTAGAGTTGCCCAAGATCGCCAGCGTCATTAGGCCGATTCTCATCGGCGCCCTCTAGAGTTTTCGGTCGGCGATCATGTATTCCTAAGGATTTCGCCTAACCGTGGCGTCATTCGTTTCAGCGTACGGGGAAAGCTTAGTCCTAGGTATATAGGACCGTTCGATATTCTGGAGCGAGTAGGAGATGTATCCTATCGTCTCGCTCTTCCGTCGTCGCTAAGCGAGGTGCATGACGTATTCCATGTATTCCAACTACGACGGTATATCCCAGACCCGAGCCACATCCTGGATCATTCGGAATTGGTTGTTGGTACCAACCTTTCGTATGAGGAGAGGCCCGTGTCTATATTAGACCGGAGAGAGAAGATCCTCAAGAATAAGACTATCAAGTTAATCCAAGTTGCTTGGGGTCATCACTCTTTGGATGATTCAACGTGGGAGCGTGAGGATGATATCCGATCGCGATATCCTGACTTGTTTGACTCGTGAGGTATAATGTCTTCCTTATGCCTCATGCCTTCGATTCCTTGCTTGCATGATTGATTGATTGCCTAGTATAGCTCGCTTGTTTTTAGTATAGCTTGTCATTGCCCCTCTAGCTTCTTGATTAAATTTCGAGGCCGAAATTTTTTTAAGGTAGGTAGAGTTGTAATACCTGTGTTCGTATTACGTATTATTGGAATACGTGTACGTATTTTATTCTTGTATTGCATGATTCCTTGCTTAGCTTTTTCTTCATGGCTTGGTTATTCTTGGTTCGGGTTGGCTTGGTTCGGTTTGGGATTGCTATTGGTTCATTATGAACCAAGGGTGAACCCCCTACCTACCACCATCACTACCATTTATTAACCCATTCTTCTTTCTCTCTCTTCATTACTCATCTTCTTCTTCCATTTACTCCCTCACCTACCAAGAGAGGGAGAGAGATCTAGGCAAGTGCAACTTGCTTCATGGAGGAACTCTAATTTTATTACTTCATTCTCTTTCTTACAACATTTTAACTTACTTTAGTACTTGGCATTTTCGCTTTCCATGGCTAGATTCTTGTAGATCTATGTTTACATTATTTTTGGATTTCTTGGGTTATGATCTACTTAATCTTGCTATTTTTGAGTTTTGATGCTTCCATGTTATAGAGAATTTTGTTCTACCCCATTTTGACCTATGGAAGTTCGGATTTGGGCTCCGGATGATAGAGTTATGCTGCTTGGAAGCCATGGCTTATGGTGTACTTCTTCTTGGAAATTTGGAGAAGAAGCACAGTCCCGAGCCGCATGGTAGCACTTGACCGCATGAACATTCATACGACAAGTCAGTTCCAACCGCATGCACTATTGCCTTGACTTGACCGCATGCCAAGTTCATGCGGCAAGTATTCCTTCTAGCCGCATGAGGTCCTTCTTAACCGCATGACTGAGGCCCAGTCCTTCCTGGCCGCATGGATTTTCCAGCAACCCTGAGCCGCATGAACTCAACACTTACGAGCCGCATAGACCGCAGTCTCCCAGCCGCATGAGTTTGCTTCCCTTGACCGCATAGTCATTGCTCCCCGCAGCCGCAAGGGTTGCTCCTCCCCGGCCGCATGCACCTGATTGGTCAGCTAGCCGCATGGACCCATCCCCCGCCAGCCGCATGAGTTCCCTATCCTCCTGACCGCATATGACTTGCCTTTCTCAGCCGCATGACTGACTGGATCTCCGAGCCGCATATGACTGATACCCCCTTTGACCGCATAAGCCTTTCCCTTTTAGCCGCATGCGCCTAACCCTATTCAGCCGCATGGGCTATTCTCTTCCCAGCCACATGAGATCATTCTTGGCCGCATATGCCTTAGCCGCATGGCTCTCCTATAGCCCTGAGTATTGATATTTTATTAGATATTTTACGTCCATTTTATATCCGGTAGGTTACTCAGTATTCCATCCATCCTGGGTAACCTGGATGGTCTGCAGGGCTTACGGCTGTGGAATAATCTCGCTACATCTTGTTAGTAATTAGGCTTGTGACAACCCTAGTTAGTTAAAGTATCAAGCCGTAATTCTTGCTTGGTCGTGAAATGTTTGGATGGAGTCTAACTAGTCTAGTCTTGCCCTGATCCTGTTCCAGATTACTGCATGACCAGAATGCTTATATTTATTTTACCGATAAATGGTAAGAATTCCAAGTTTCGTTCTGACGAAGGGTTACAACCCCGGTCCTTGTTTGGTTTACGGGTTGTAACCTGGTTATCTGAATAGTTCCATGGTTATCTCGTCGTATATCATCCTGATGTATTTCTTATTTCCAGTTCTTACTTTTATTTATACTCCTGTGCTGATTGCTGGTTTTAGTTCCTAAGTGAAGCTTCCTTTGTGGCACTTGCTCTTTCTGGGATTTGACCCAGCTGGTTTTGTGTGGCTAGATTTCGGGACAGCTCCAGAGGATCTACCGACCTTCCAGCCAGATGGTGGCCACTAGACGGAACCCTGGCAACGAGTAGGTTTATTTTTGCTCTCCCACTTTATTATAAAAATATTCTTTTGAGGCGTTTAGCCGACGAGCACCTGTTTAGCTCGATTGTACTTTACTTACTGTCTGCCTACAGGCTGTAACATGATTGACAGATCCTAGGGTTGATCATGTATGACTAAACTCTTGCTAGTTCGGACATTTTGTAACGACTAGCTTCATGATCAGCTGAATATGTAATGTTTGGGACGCCTTACTATTGTATATTTCCTTCTCTCGAGGTGAGGTCGAGCCTTCTCTTCCGATATTGCGGATGGCAGTAGCAGCAGTTCAGTTGCCCAGGGTAGTGATGAGTTCCCAGATGTTTTCCCAGGAGAGCTTCCAGGTATGCCGCCAGAGCGGGAGATCGAGTTCACTATAGACTTGATTCCCGGGACAGCCCCAGTGTCAGAGAGAGTCTACAGGATAGCGCCGTCAGAGTTTGAGATATTGTAAAAGATGATTGAGGAACTCAGGACCAAGGGATTCATTCGTGCTAGTGGATCGCCTTGGGGAGCCCCGATGCTTCTCGTAAAAAAGAAGGATGGTACGTCCAGGTTATGTGTTGATTATCGTACCTTAAACTCAGTGACAATCAAGAATAGATACCCTCTCCCGAGGATAGATGACTTGTTTGATCAACTCAAGGAGGAAACAGTATTTTCGAAGATTGATTTGCGGTCAGGATATCATCAGATCAGAGTCAGAGAGCAGGACATCCCGAAGACAGCTTTTAGATCGAGGTATGGGCATTGGGAGTTCCTTGTTATGCCTTTTGGAGCGACCAATGCGCCGGCAGTATTCATGGACCTCATGAATCGCATCTTCATGCCTTACTTAGATCAGTTTGTGATAGTGTTTCTGGATGACATCCTGGTCTACAGCAAGAGTGAGACGGAGCATGAGCAGCATCTCCGTGTGGTTCTTCAGACTCTCAGGGAGCACTGGTTGTATGCCAAGTTCAGTAAATACGAGTTCTGGCTCGATCGTCTTTCGTGCTTGGGTCACATCATTACCCGAGGAGGAGTAGAAGTGGATCTCCAGAAGATTGTAGCTATTGAGTCATGGCCAGTGCCCAGCACAGTTGCAGAAGTTCGTAGTTTCCTTGGATTGGCCGGCTACTACCGGCGGTTTGTTTCGGATTTTGCTCGAATATCAGCGCCATTGACCCAGTTGATCCGCAAGGATGCGCAGTTTGCTTGGACAACAGAGTATCAGAGTTCTTTTGAGCAGTTGAAGCGAGGATTGATAACAGCTCCTATACTCACGCTTCCAGATGGGGCCGGAGGATTCTCAGTGTATTGTGATGCTTCAGGCAGTGGTTTAGGATGTGTTCTGATGCAGCATGGGAAGGTAATAGCTTATGCGTCATGACAACTTCGTGATCATGAGAGGAATTACCCCACCCATGACTTGGAGCTAGCAGCAGTAGTGTTTGTACTTAAGTTGTGGAGGCACTATTTGTATGGAGATAGGGTGGAGATTTTTACCAACCACAAGAGCCTAAAGTATGTTTTCACCCAGAAGGATCTTAACATGCGTCAGAGAAGGTGGCTGGAGCTTCTTGTGGATTATGATGTCAACTTACAATATCATCCAGGGAAGGCCAACGTCGTTGCAGATGCCTTGAGCAGGAGAGCCGGAGTTTATTTCCTAATAGCGCAACCAGAGCAGTTAGCAGATCTTCAGAAGATGGGTATAGAAGTTGTTCTCCCTTCCAGTGTGGCATTGATGGCCAGTATGTAGGTTCAGTCTACTATAGTCGAGAGGATCCGGATGGCACAGTCAACAGATTCCAAGCTTCAGCGACTCAGAGCAGAGTGTGAGGCAGGACGAAGACCAGAGTTATACATTCATGAGGATGGTACACTTCGATATGGTAAGCGTCTTTGTATATCCAGTAGAAATATCAGGTAGGAGATCATGTCAGGGGCACACAGTTCTCAGTATTCCATCCATCCTGGCAGCACGAAGATGTACCGTGATTTCCGTCAACACTTTTGGTGGAATGGCATGAAGCGGAAGATAGCTCGATTTGTCTCTCGGTGTTTGGTTTGCCAACAAGTTAAGGCCGAACATCAGAGACCGGCTGGACTTCATCAGCCATTGCCCATTCCAGAGTGGAAGTGGGAGCATGTGACCATGGATTTCGTGACTGGATTACCTAGATCCCCAGCTGGTAGAGATGTTATCTGGGTTATAGTTGATCGGCTCACGAAGGTGGCTCACTTTCTTCCATTCAGAGTTGGTCAGTCGACAGCTCAGTTAGCAGAGATGTACCTCAGGCAGATTGTCAGGTTGTACGGTGTTCCAGTCAGTATCACCTCGGACCGAGATTCCAGATTTACGTTGCACTTTTAGCGTAGCTTGCAAGAGAGTTTAGGGACTCATCTCCAGTTCAGTTCAGCTTATCACACGCAGACAGATGGCCAGTCGGAGCGTACGATCCAGACCCTTGAAGACATGATGAGATCTTGCACACTCGACTTCGGTGGTTCATGGGAAGATCACTTGCACCTGGTAGAATTCTCGTACAACAACAGTTTCCAGGCCAGTATCCAGATGGCACCGTTCGAGGCACTGTATGGCAGGAAGTACAGATCTCCGTTAGCTTGGGATGATATTGGAGAGAGGTAGATGCTCGGTCCAGAAATGATTGCTCATGCCGTTGAAGTGGTCCGAAGAGTCAGAGATCATCTTAGAGTTGCCCAAGATCGCCAGCGTCATTGGGCCGATTCTCATCGACGCCCTCTAGAGTTTTCGGTCGACGATCATGTATTCCTAAGGATTTCGCCTAACCGTGGCATCATTCGTTTCGGCGAACAGGAAAAGCTCAGTCCTGGGTATATAGGACCGTTCGATATTCTAGAGCGAGTAGGAGATGTATCCTATCGTCTCGCTCTTCCGTCGTTGCTAAGCGAGGTGCATGACGTATTCCATGTATCCCAACTACGATGGTATATCCCGGACCCGAGCCACATCCTAGATCATTCATAATTGGTTGTTGGTACCAACCTTTCGTATGAGGAGAGGCCCGTGTCTATATTAGACCGGAAAGAGAAGATCCTCAAGAATAAGACTATCAAGTTAGTCGGAGTTGCTTGGGGTCATCACTCTTTGGGTGAGTCAACGTGGGAGCGTGAGGATGATATCCGATCGCGATATCCTGACTTGTTTGACTCGTGAGGTATAATGTCTTCCTTATGCCTCATGCCTTCGATTCCTTGCTTGCATGATTGATTGATTGTCTAGTATAGCTCGCTTGTTATTAGTATAGCTTGTCATTGCCCCTCTAGCCTCTTGATTAAATTCCGAGGACGGAATTCTTTTAAGGTAGGTAGAGTTGTAATGCCTGTGTTCGTATTACATATTATTGGAATACGTGTACGTATTTTATTCCTGTATTGTATGATTCCTTGCTTAGCTCTTCCTTCATGGCTTTGTTATTCTTGGTTCGGGTTGGCTTGGTTCGGTTTGGGATTGCTATTGGTTCATTATGAACCAAGGGTGAACCCCCTACCTACCACCACCACTACCATTTATTAACCCATTCTTCTTTCTCTCTCTTCATTACTCATCTTCTTCTTCCATTTACTCCCTCACCTACCAAGAGAGGGAGAGAGAGGTCTAGGCAAGTACAACTTGCTTCATGGAGGAACTCCAATTTTATTACTTCATTCTCTTCCTTACAACATTTTAACTTACTTTAGTATTTGGCATTTTTGCTTTCCATGGCTAGATTCTTGTAGATCTATGTTTACATTATTTTCAAATTTTTGGGTTATGATCTACTTAATCTTGCTATTTCCGAGTTTTGATGCTTCCATGTTATAGAGAATTTCGTTCTACCCTATTTTGACCTATGGAAGTTCGGATTTGGGCTCCGGATGATAGAGTTATGCAGCTTGGAAGCCATGGCTTATGGTGTACTTCTTCTCGGAAATTTGGAGAAGAAGCACAGTCCCGAGCCGCATGGTAGCACTTGACCGCATGAACATTCATGCGGCAAGTCAGTTCCAACCGCATGTACTATTGCCTTGACTTGACCGCATGCCAAGTTCATGCGGCAAGTATTCCTTCTAGCCGCATGAGGTCCTTCTTAACCGCATGACTGAGGCCCAGTCCTTCCTGACCGCATGAATTTTCCAGCAACCCTGAGCCGCATGAACTCAACACTTACGAGCCGCATAGACCGCAGTCTCCCAGCCGCATGAGTTTGCTTTCCTTGACCGCATAGTCATTGCTCCCCGCAGCCGCAAGGGTTGCTCCTCCCCGGCCGCATGCACCTGATTGGTCAGCCAGCCGTATGGACCCATCCTCCGCCAGCCGCATGAGTTCCCTATCCTCCTGACCGCATATGTCTTGCCTTTCTCAGCCGCATGACTGACTGGATCTCCGAGCCGCATATGACTGATACCCCCTTTGACCGCATAAGCCTTTCCCTTTTAGCCGCATGCGCCTGACCCTATTCAGCCGCATGGGCTGTTCTCTTCCCAGCCGCGTGAGATCATTCTTGGCCGCATATGCCTTAGCCGCATGGCTCTCCTATAGCCCTGAGTATTGATATTTTATTAGATATTTTACGTCCATTTTATATCCGGTAGGTTACTCAGTATTTCATCCATCCTGGGTAACCTGGATGGTCTGCAGGGCTTGTGGCTGTAGAATAATCTCGCTGCATCTTGTTAGTAATTAGGCTTGTGACAACCCTAGTTAGTTAAAGTATCAAGCCGTAATTCTTGCTTGGCCGTGAAATGTTTGGATGGAGTCTAACTAGTCTAGTCTTGTCCTGATCCTGTTCCAGATTACTGCATGACCAGAATGCTTATATTTATTTTACCGATAAACGGTAAGAATTCCAAGTTCCGTTCAGACGAAGGGTTACAACCCCGGTCCTTGTTTGGTTTACGGGTTGTAACCTGGTTATCTGAATAGTTCCATGGTTATCTCGTCGTATATCATCCTGATGTATTTCTTATTTCCAGTTCTTACTTTTATTTATACTCCTGTGCTGATTGCTGGTTTTAGTTCCTAAGTGAAGCTTCCTTTGTGGCACTTGCTCTTTCTGGGATTTGACCCAGCTGGTTTTGTGTGGCCAGATTTCGGGGCAGCTCCAGAGGATCTACCGACCTTCCAGCCAGATGGTGGCCACTAGACGGAACCCTGGCAACGAGTGGGTTTATTTTTGCTCTCCCACTTTATTGTAAAAATATTTTTTTGAGGCGTTTAGCCGACGAGCACCTGTTTAGCTCGATTGTACTTTACTGTCTGCCTACGGGCTGTAACATGATTGACAGATCCTAGGGTTGATCATGTATGACTAAACTCTTGCTAGTTCGGACATTTTGTAACGACTAGCTTCATGATCAGCTGAATATGTAATGTTTGGGATGCCTTACTATTGTATATTTACTTCTCTCGAGGCGAGGTCGAGCCTTCTCCTCCGATATTGGGGATGGCAGTAGCAGCAGTTCAGTTGCCCAGGGTAGTGATGAGTTCCCAGATGTTTTCCCAGGAGAGCCTCCAGGTATGCCGCCAGAGCGGAAGATCGAGTTCACTATAGACTTGATTCCCGGGACAGCCCCAGTGTCAGAGAGAGACTACAGGATGGCGCCGTCAGAGTTGGAGATATTGTACAAGATGATTGAGGAACTCAGGACCAAGGGATTCATTCGTGCTAGTGGATCGCCTTGGGGAGCCCCGATGCTTCTCGTAAAAAAAAAGGATGGTACGTCCAGGTTATGTGTTGATTATCGTACCTTAAACTCAGTGACAATCAAGAATAGATATCCTCTCCCGAGGATAGATGACTTGTTTGATCAACTCAAGGGGGAAACAGTATTTTCGAAGATTGATTTACGGTCAGGATATCATCAGATCAGAGTCAGAGAGCAGGACATCCCGAAGACAGCTTTTAGATCGAGGTATGGGTATTGGGAGTTCCTTGTTATGCCTTTTGGAGCGACCAATGCGCCTGCAGTATTCATGGACCTCATGAATCGCATCTGCATGCCTTACTTAGATCAGTTTATGATCATGTTTCTGGATGACATCCTGGTCTACAGCAAGAGTGAGACGGAGCATGAGCAGCATCTCCGTGTGGTTCTTCAGACTCTCAGGGAGCACCGGTTGTATGCCAAGTTCAGTAAATGCGAGTTCTGGCTCGATCGTATTTCGTACTTGGGTCACATCATTACCCGAGGAGGAGTAGAAGTGGATCCCCAGAAGATTGTAGCTATTGAGTCATGGCCAGTGCCCGGCGTAGTTGCAGAAGTTCGTAGTTTCCTTGGATTGGCCGGCAACTACCGGCAGTTTGTTTAGGATTTTGCTCGGATATCAGCGCCATTGACCCAGTTGACCCGCAAGGATGCGCAGTTTGCTTGGACAACAGAGTGTCAGAGTTCTTTTGAGCAGTTGAAGCGAGGATTGATAACAGCTCCTATTCTCACGCTTCCAGATGGGACCGGAGGATTCTCAGTGTATTGTGATGCTTCAGGCAGTAGTTTAGGATGTGTTCTGATGCAGCATGGAAAGGTAATAGCTTATGCGTCATGACAACTTCGTGATCATGAGAGGAATTACCCCACCCATGACTTGGAGCTAGCAGCAGTAGTATTTGCACTTAAGTTGTGGAGGCACTACTTGTATGGAGATAGGATGGAGATTTTCACCAACCACAAGAGCCTGAAGTACGTTTTCACCCAGAAGGATCTTAACATGCGTCAGAGAAGGTGGCTGGAGCTTCTTGTGGATTATGATGTCAACTTGCACTATCATCCTGGGAAGGCCAACGTCGTTGCAGATGCCTTGAGCAGGAGAGCCGAAGTTTATTTCCTAATAGCGCAACCAGAGCAGTTAGCAGATCTTCAGAAGATGGGTATAGAAGTTGTTCTCCCTTCCAGTGTGGCATTGATGGCCAGCATGCAGGTTCAGTCTACTATAGTCGAGAGGATCCGGATGGCACAGTCAACAGATTCCAAGCTTCAGCGACTCAGAGCAGAGTGTGAGGCAGGACGAAGACCAGAGTTATGCATTCATGAGGATGGTACACTTCGATATGGTAAGCGTCTTTGTGTACCCAGTAGAAATATCAGGCAGGAGATCATGTCAGAGGCACACAGTTCTCAGTATTCCATCCATCCTGGTAGCACGAAGATGTACCGTGATATCCGTCAGCACTTTTGGTGGAATGGCATGAAGCGGAAGATAGCTCGATTTGTCTCTCGGTGTTTGGTTTGCCAACAAGTTAAGGCCGAACATCAGAGACCGGCTGGACTTCTTCAGCCCTTGCCCATTCCAGAGTAGAAGTAGGAGCATGTGACCATGGATTTCGTGACTGGATTACCTAGATCCCCAGCTGGTAGAGATGCTATCTGGGTTATAGTTGATCGGCTCACGAAGGTGGCTCACTTTCTTCCATTCAGAGTTGGTCAGCCGACAGCTCAGTTAGAAGAGATGTACCTCAGGCAGATTGTCAGGTTGTACGGTATTCCAGTCAGTATCAACTCGGACCGAGATTCCAGATTTACGTCGCACTTTTAGCGTAGCTTGCAAGAAAGTTTAGGGACTCGTCTCCAGTTCAGTTCAGCTTATCACCCGCAGACAGATGGCCAGTCGGAGCGCACGATCCAGACCCTTGAAGACATGATGAGATCTTGCACACTCGACTTTGGTGGTTCATGGGAAGATCACTTGCACCTGGTAGACTTCTCATACAATAACAGTTTCCAGGCCAGTATCCAGATGGCACCGTTCGAGGTACTGTATGGCAGAAAGTGCAGATCTCCGTTAGCTTGGGATGATGTTGGAGAGAGGCAGATGCTCGGTCCAGAAATGATTGCTCAGGCCGTTGAAGTGGTCCGAAGAGTCAGAGATCATCTTAAAGTTGCCCAAGATCGCCAGCGTCATTGGGCCGATTCTCATCGGTGCCCTCTAGAGTTTTCGATCGGCGATCATGTATTCCTAAGGATTTTGCCTAACCGTGGCGTCATTCATTTCGGCGTATGGGGAAAGCTTAGTCCCAGGTATATAGGACCGTTCAATATTCTGGAGCGAGTAGGAGATGTATCCTATCGTCTCGCTCTTCCGCCGTCGCTAAGCGAGGTGCATGACGTATTCCATGTATCCCAACTACGACGGTATATCCCGGACCCGAGCCATATCCTGGATCATTCGGAATTGGTTGTTGGTACCAACCTTTCGTATGAGGAGAGGCCCGTGTCTATATTAGATCGGAGAGAGAAGATCCTCAAGAATAAGACTATCAAGTTAGTCCGAGTTGCTTGGGGTCATAACTCTTTGGGTGAGTCAACGTGGGAGCGTGAGGATGATATCCGGTCGCGATATCCTGACTTGTTTGACTCGTGAGGTATAATGTCTTCCTTATGCCTCATGCCTTCGATTCCTTGCTTGCATGATTGATTGATTGCCTAGTATAGCTCGTTTGTTATTAGTATAGCTTGTCATTGCCCCTCTAGCCCCTTGATTAAATTTTGAGGACAGAATTCTTTTAAGGTAGGTAGAGTTGTAATGCCTGTGTTCGTATTACGTATTATTGGAATACGTGTACGTATTTTATTCTTGTATTGCATGATTCCTTGCTTAGCTCTTCCTTCATGGCTTGGTTATTCTTGGTTCGGATTGGCTTGGTTTGGTTTGGGATTGCTATTGGTTCATTATGAACCAAGGATGAACCCCCTACCTACCACCACCACTAACATTTATTAACCCATTCTTCTTTCTCTCTCTTCATTACTCATCTTCTTCTTCCATTTACTCCCTCACCTACCAAGAGAGGGAGAGAGAGGTCTAGGCAAGTGCAACTTGCTTATGGAGGAACTCCAATTTTATTACTTCATTCTCTTCCTTACAACATTTTAACTTACTTTAGTACTTGGCATTTTCACTTTCCATGGCTAGATTCTTGTAGATCTATGTTTACATTATTTTCGGATTTTTTGGGTTATGATATACTTAATCTTGCAATTTCCGAGTTTTGATGCTTCTATGTTATAGAGAATTTCGTTCTACCCCATTTTGACCTATGGAAGTTCGGATTTGGGCTCCGGATGATAGAGTTATGCAGCTTGGAAGCCATGGCTTATGGTGTACTTCTTCTCGGAAATTTGGAGAAGAAGCACAGTCCCGAGCCGCATGGTAGCACTTGACCGTATGAACATTCATACGGCAAGTCAGCTCCAACCGCATGCACTATTGCCTTGACATGACCGCATGCCAAGTTCATGCGGCAAGTATTCCTTCTAGCCGCATGAGGTCCTTCTTAACCGCATGACTGAAGCCCAGTCCTTCCTGACCGCATGTATTTTCCGGCAACCCTGAGCCGTATGAACTCAACACTTACGAGCCACATAGACCGCAGTCTCCCAGCCGCATGAGTTTGCTTCCCTTGACCGCATAGTCATTGCTCCCCGCAGCCGCAAGGGTTGCTCCTTCCCGGCCGCATGCACCTGATTGGTCAGCCAGCCGCATGGACCCATCCTCCGCCAGCCGCATGAGTTCCCTAACCTCCTGACCATATATGTCTTATCTTTCTCAGCCGCATGACTGACCGGATCTCCGAACCGCATATGACTGATACCCCCTTTGACCGCATAAGCCTTTCCCTTTTAGCCGCATGCGTCTGACCCTATTCAGCCGCATGGGCTGTTCTCTTCCTAGCCGCATGAGATCATTCTTGGCCGCATATGTCCTTAGCCGCATGGCTCTCCTATAGCCCTGAGTATTGATATTTTATTAGATATTTTACGTCCATTTTATATCCGGTAGGTTACTCAGTATTCCATCCATCCTGGATAACCTGGATGGTCTGCAGGGCTTGTGGCTGTAGAATAATCTCGATGCATCTTGTTAGTAATTAGGCTTGTGACAACCCTAGTTAGTTAAAGTATCAAGCCGTAATTCTTGCTTGGTTGTGAAATGTTTGGATGGAGTCTAACTAGTCTAGTCTTGCCCTGATCCTGTTCCAGATTACTGCATGACCAGAATGCTTATATTTATTTTACCGATAAATGGTGAGAATTCTAAGTTCTGTTCAGACGAAGGGTTACAACCCCGGTCCTTGTTTGGTTTACGGGTTGTAACCTGGTTATCTGAATAGTTCCATGGTTATCTCGTCGCATATCATCCTGATGTATTTCTTATTTCCAGTCCTTACTTTTATTTATACTCTTGTGCTGATTGCTGGTTTTAGTTCCTAAGTGAAGCTTCCTTTGTGGCACTTGCTCTTTCTGGGATTTGACCCAGCTGGTTTTGTGTGGCCAGATTTTGGGGCAGCTCCAGAGGATCTACTGACCTTCCGGCCCGATGGTGGCCACTAGACGGAACCCTGGCAACGAGTGGGTTTATTTTTGCTCTCCCACTTTATTGTAAAAATATTCTTTTGAGGCGTTTAGCCGACGAGCTCCTGTTTAGCTCGATTATACTTTACTTACTGTCTTCCTACGGGCTGTAACATGATTGACAGATCCTAGGGTTGATCATGTATGACTAAACTCTTGCTAGTTCGGACATTTTGTAACGACTAGATTCATGATCAGCTGAATATGTAATGTTTGGGACGCCTTACTATTGTATATTTCCTTCTCTCGAGGTGAGGTCGAGCCTTCTCCTCCGATATTGCGGATGGCAGTAGCAGCAGTTCAGTTTCCCAGGGTAGTGATGAGTTCCCAGATGTTTTCCCAGGAGAGCTTCCAGGTATGCCGCCAGAGCGGAAGATCGAGTTCACTATAGACTTGATTCTCGGGACAGCCCCAGTGTCAGAGAGAGTCTACAGGATGGCGCCGTCAGAGTTGGAGATATTGTACAAGATGATTAAGGAACTCAGGACCAAGGGATTCATTCGTGCTAGTGGATCGCCTTGGGGAGCCCCGATGCTTCTCGTAAAAAAGAAGAATGGTACGTCCAGGTTATGTGTTGATTATCGTACCTTAAATTCAGTGACAATCAAGAATATATACCCTCTCCCGAGGATAGATGACTTGTTTGATCAACTCAAGGGGGAAACAGTATTTTCGAAGATTGATTTACGGTCAAGATATCATCAGATCAGAGTCAGATAGCAGGACATCCCGAAGACAGCTTTTAGATCGAGGTATGGGCATTGGGAGTTCCTTGTTATGCCTTTTGGAGCGACCAATGCGCCGGCAGTATTCATGGACCTCGTGAATCGCATCTTCATGCCTTACTTAGATCAGTTTATGATCGTATTTCTAGATGACATCCTGGTCTATAGCAAGAGTGAGACGGAGCATGAGCAGCATCTCCGTGTGGTTCTTCAGACTCTCAGGGAGCAACGGTTGTATGCCAAGTTCAGTAAATGCGAGTTCTGGCTCGATCGTATTTCGTACTTGGGTCACATCATTACCCGAGAAGGAGTAGAAGTGGATCCCCAAAAGATTGTAGCTATTGAGTCATGGCCAGTGCCCAGCACAGTTGCAGAAGTTCGTAGTTTCCTTGGATTGGCCGGCTACTACCGACGGTTTGTTTCAATTTTGCTCGGATATCAGCGCCATTGACCCAGTTGACCCACAAGGATGCACAGTTTGCTTGGACAACAGAGTGTCAGAGTTCTTTTGAGCAGTTGAAGCAAGGATTGATAACAGCTCCTATTTTCACCGCTTCCAGATGGGACCGGAGATTCTCAGTGTATTGTGATGCTTCAGGAGTGGTTTAGGATGTGTTCTGATGCAGCATGGAAGGTAATAGCTTATGCGTCATGACAACTTCGTGATCATGAGAGGAATTACCCCCCGTGACTTGGAGCTAGCAGCAGTAGTTGTTTGCACTTAAGTTGTTGAGGCACTATTTGATGGAGATAGGGTGGAGTTTTCACCAACCACAAGAGCCTGAAGTATGTTTTCACCAAAGAAATCTTAACATGCGTCGAGAAGGTGGCTGGAGCTTCTTGTGGATTATGATGTCAACTTGCAATATCATCCCTGGGAAGGCCAACGTTGTGCAGATGCCTTGAGCAGAGAGCCGGAGTTTATTTCCTAATAGCAAACCAGAGCAGTTAGCGATCTTCAGAAGATGGTATAGAAGTTGTTCTCCTTCCATGTGGTATTGATGGCCAGCATGCAGGTTCATCTACTATAGTCGAGAGGATCCGGATGGCA